>CM076582.1:394742519-394864278 GCA_034641835.2 Pinus albicaulis | reverse complement strand
TAGAAGGATCTATGCCGGGCATTTCGTCATAAGATCAAGCAAAGACATCGTGGAATTCTTTAAAAAGAGATGTGAAGGACGCAATTTCCTCAGGATTGCAGTCGGCTCCAATCTGAATATTTTCCACGATACCCGTCTTGACCGAGATATCGATGAGCAGAGTCTTGGAAAGATTTCCCATGTTCCCTTCTGAATCGATAGTGTGGAAAATCGTATAAGAGGAGGGAACTATCTCAGGTTGGTCAAAAAACGAGATTTCAGTTTTTATCGCCTCCGAATCAATCGTCGAAGCGCGATGGTGGAACTCTCCCCAAGGTCGTTCTTCTAATGACATGATCTCTCGAATAGCTTCGTCTATAGGCCAGACTTCATTGAGGAGATCCTTAGAGAGAACTGTTATGGGAGAGAGGGTTGTACCTGTAGTTGAAACCATATCAGTGGAGGGTTCAGATGCGACTTGGATGGCTCAGTAAGCCAACTCAACCGGCGAAAGCGGCATCTGATCTCCATAGGAATCAATTTCTGAAGGTGCCGGAATGATCCATGGGTCGATAGAGCCATCCGAAGAGGTGGATATCATTGCAACCGTGTTTGGGATCTGAGGCGGCGGAAGAGGAAAACAACCCAGTAGGGAAGATGCCTTCAGAAGACCGGTACCGATACTGACGTAAGAGTTAGGGACACCTCCTATTAAGGGTACAGAGCTACTTGGTAAAGTGGCATAATCAGGGGTGCAGAAGGATAGCTGATCGACCGTGACTATTTTCCCATCCAATGGAAATAGGATGAGTCGGAAGACCGAAGACACGATGGCGGTCATAGCATAAGACCAACTGCGACCGAGCAATAGATTATAGTCGAGATGACGCTCTACGACTTCAACATCCACGTTTACCGTTTTCCCACCCATAGTGACGGGAAAGCTAGCAAGGTATCCTTTGGGTAGGAACATGTGGCCATCGAAAGCTTTCAGGGAATTTGATGGCGGGGTTAGAGTAGGAGAACCTAAATTCAGCCAGCAAGCTTGTGACATAACGCAGGTCGAAGCACCTTCGTCTATGACAGTGCGATGGATGGGTCTCCCTTTCGACACCACTTGCACCTGGAATGCGAGTTGATGTGAGAGGCGAGGTTTAGCCTTTTCCATATCAAAGATTGCTAGCATGGAATCCTGGGGGTCTATTCCACCAATGGCCGAAAGCAAGGCTTTCCTTTGTGCTGGACAGGTTTGTAATACTTCAAGTGCAGACATGGCTGACGGTGCCTACGCCAAATCTTCTACAATATTGTAGTTTTGGGTTGCACGTGCAGAGGTATTATGAGTCGTGCGTCGAAGTGTCCCTTTTGGGGGACGAATTACAGGTTCAGCATTAGGCCTTTCGATATGCAAATCGTTAGGCGGCGGCGGATTGGAACTAGTTCCAGATTCTTGAGCATCTATGGTAGGGGCTCCATAAAGCTTGGCGCGAGTTTGAAGGTCAATACTCTCGATGCCATAAATGGCAGATGGTCCTTCGCCGGAAGGATTCGAACCACCATTGCCCCATTGATGGGGTTGTGGCGGGTTGTCAACCATATGTTGATGTTGCTGCTGTTGATTGGGGAAAGGATTGTGAAGAACGGCAGGTGTTCTCCCAGAATCCTTGTTAGCAATAAAATCAGTGCATTCCTGCAACTGAGGACATTTGTATATCAAGTGGTCCTCTGCACATATTTTACAAGGAAATCTCATGGGTTTATCCTTTCCTTTTTCGTTAGCAGCATTTTTCTGATTAGAGTTATTCTGATTATTCGACTGCTCTTCCGAAGAAGATGTTTTCTTCTTATTCTTCCTATTTTTCCCGTTGGGTTTTTGTGAGGTTTGCACCGAATTTACCTCAGCGGAAGGGAGAGGAGTCGTTTGATGGGGGGCGGTGGCAGCCGAGGATGGCTGGGAGGTTTTCCCCCGAGACTGATTGGTGGCTACACCAGAGATCACACCAACGAGACCATCGGCATGCACTCCGGTTTTCTGAGTATCCGGAGGGTTTGGGTTACCAGGGGCATGGGGGAGCAGATCGTAAAGCGTGCCAGATTGTGAATAGATCAAATCCAGGTGCTGGGCATGACGAATACATTGATCTTCTGTCACTGCACCAGAAAGGCCAATGTCTTTAGAGATATGGGGTAAAAGAGACTTGCAAAACCAATTTGCCAAGAGATGGTCCGGTATTGGCGCTTTGACAAGCCTCCTCCTACGTCTCCATTCATGAATATGGTCAGAGATTTGGGTGGTGGTGTCTTAGCGCAGTGATGTTAACAATTCTGTGCCGGTTTCCACTCTAATTGGTAGTTGAAATTTCTTTAAGAACTCCGTCGCTAAAGCACCAAACGTATTGATGGTGGCGCGTGGTAATTCAATGTACCACTTGGCGGCATTGCCTGTAAGGGTGCGGGAAAACAGTCGAAGGCGGACACTATCATCTACCATGGAATTGGATATGGACCACAAATGGAAGGTAGTGATGTGTGCGGCCGGGTCATCTCCATGCTTCCCATCAAACTTCGGGATATCTGAAGGAATCTTATGCGGTATAGGAGGCCAAAGCAAGTTGTGATTGATGGGGTCGTTTGTCAGCTTATGGATGTCGGGTATTTCCAAAGCTACCAAGAAAGGAAATTGTGGATTTTCCCCCGAGTCTAACCAAGGAAGTATGGGCTGACTATTTGGACCATAGGGTCCCCCCATCCACGTGTTACCAGAAGGGTAAGTGGGACTTTGATAAAAACCTCCCATAGGTGGAGGAGTAGGAACATACGGTTGCTGTCCATAGGGCATAGCATATTGAGGGGAAAATGGTTGGTTTCCCCCAGCGTAAAAGTGCCCTCCCACTCCAGACGGAGGTTGGGGTTGGTTACTCCAAATAGATGCAATAGAGTTTCCCGGAGGCATACTAGTATTCGCATAATTTGGCAACGGTATAGATCCTACGCCTATGTTTGAACCACTTAAGGGGATAGTATTTACAATGGGTTGTCCCATTTGTCCTAAGGATTGCATAGGAAGAGAAATATTCCCTGCTACCTGTGTACTGACAACACTGCCCCCTGGCGTAGTGGCCAGGGGGTTTGAACTCAACAGAGGGTTCCAACCGAAAGGGTTGCTAAAGGGCACCGAAGTAGTTGTGCTCGTGGGAGGAGCTACCGTGGTCCCCAACGTGGTCACGGTAGGAGTAGATGCCGAAGGGTTCGGTAAACTACTGACAGTTGTGTTGACCATAGGGTTGGGGGTGGGCATATGTTGACTACTGGGGTTGCCCAGTAATGACATAGAAATGACCACCGGTGGGGAGGATGATGGCGAACCAGGAATGGTTGCCATTGGTATCGACCCTGTGGATACCGATGGAGAAATAGATGTTGGTGTTGCCGCAGACATATCTTGGCGCGGTCGAATCTGGATTATCACCGGTCCTAACGGATCAGTGAGCGGAGGATTGTAATTAGGTACAACGCCCTCAGTGAAAGGGTCCTCCGGGAGTTCCGGCTGATAAGGGTCTATGTGATAATCCAGATTAGTCAAAGGAGACTACTCTTCCATAGAAGGCCCGGGTTCACCAAGGTTCAATCTTTCCTCTAAGGTGAGAGGAGGTAGACCTTGCTGTCGTCTAGACTGACGGCGTGGGTCAGGGGATGCCACGGTGACCGGTTTAATTTTAAAAAATTTTATTTAAAATGTGATATATTATGAAGTCTCAAGTGACAGTAACCACACACTTACTAAAAAGAAAAAAGACTCTCTAAAATCAATCAACAAGCAGCCAGTATAGGGTGCCCTGTCTGAGTACTACCGTTAACTGGTGATGAAATCCAGTCTCACAATAGCATATAGAGAGGGTTGGTCGAAAGTACAGTTACGGTTACTCTAGAGCTTCGCCCTAACCCCAGACGATGGGTGTAAGCACTCTCGTGAAGACGAGTACCCTCCTAAAGACTGAAGACAGAGTAGGTCCGTCTGTTTCAGGTACCAGGATAGCCCGTCCCAGTCACCTTGTGTAAGTCCCTAAAAGTATAGCCACTAAGGATACCTCAAATCACATACACTATCAGGGGGGTCCACGGTCAAGGACAGTGTGCTATATGGGCAGAATACCTAGATCCCCGATCTAGTTTCGACATCCCCGAAGGGAACCCCAGTATATAACACACCCACAGGGTGCAGTCGAAGGCGGGCTACCTTCTAGTGCACCCAAGTGTTGTCTCGTGCTGAGCTCCGGTAAAGGAACGGTCCCAATAATGTGAGTGCAGCAGGATTTCACTCGTTAATGACTCTAGTTTTCAAGTTTTTGAGATCTTGGGTAGTTTTCTCACTTTCCTAACCCAAGATCCTAGCCTGAACTACTGTTTGTGTGAGCTCAAAAAGAGTTATTAGATTGATTTTATTATCGCTTTGTTTTTAGTGTACTTTGTTATTAGTCTGGCGGAGGGGAAATGGACGTATGAAGTATAGTGAGACTCTTGACTCAATAAACCATTCAAAACATGCTCTAAATATTAACTTCAATGAACAATGTTTCTACAAGGAGAGGTTTCTTTTTTCAATCATCCATGCACCAACATGTAAATAACACAGCTCAACTTTTAAGATTCAGCTTTCTATCTACCTCTTTTAACAGTCTGTGAACCAAACTTTCAGAATAAACTCAGCTTAAATGCAGAAAAATAAAAAAAAAAATTCTCTTTAAAAAAGTAAATGCTTTGCACATTAACTAAATAAGAGAAACAAATAATCAATGCCATTTTAGCAGACAAGTACAGGGATTCGGTCTGTGAAAGGTATTGGTGGCCAAAAAACTCCACAGCTAAAACACAGTCACAGAAGTGAACAATAGGGTTTTTGGCTGGGTAACGCTCTGTCTGTGAGAAAATACAACGTTATAATGCACTGTATTTAAGCCTAGACCACGTTATAACGCACTGGATATACTGCATAGGTCGTGTTAACCAGGGAAAAGCTCTTCAGTTGGCCAGACAGGCACAGGATTGAAAGCTGCAAGCGTTTGGTATGTCTACTGGGCATCAAAAAATGGTCCGAAGGATACTGAACAGAGGAGAGAAGAAATAAAGGGAAAAATAGCCCGGAAACTATGGGGACACTCCCCAGTGGAGTCGCCAATTCTGCTATAGGGTAAACTTCTTGGGTGGTTGGTTTTCGTAGATCCCTCTCAGGGCTTTCCGGTGCCCGAGGCAGACAGTCAGATTAGCTATGTTGTTCACAAAGATGGCATGAGCATGTTCATATTAGCTTGAAGCAACTTGAAAGAATACAATAGAGAATTACCTCTTTGACGGTTTTGGAATCTCTTGGAGAATGCCGAGCAGCAAAGTAGGAGTCCTTCCTCGCTGGCTCCAAATCTGAGATCTGCAATCAGTCAAAGCACCCGTGTAACTTCTAATATAACAAGTATTCCATCAATTAAATCAACAATAAACATCTAGATTATACGCATCTGAGCCATTCATATCATACTAAACAAATATTGAAATAACAATATAACATTAAGCATCGAATGGACAACAGCTGGAGAGACATAGTTCTGTTGTGGATTTTAAAGAATTTCATTTACAACCTGTCGGTTGTACTTTACAGGTTCTCCTTCTCCCGATCTCTACTTTACTCTACCAAGTGAAGAAGTCCAAAGCCAACAAGCTCTCTAGGACCTCTTTGACTCTTGGCCTTCACAATGTCTGCTATTCTCTATTCCACAAAGTTGCAAGAACTTTTAGGCAAAATCCTTCGGTAACCCAGCCTTCAATTAAAACCTTCGGCTCCTTTATATAGGAGAGGAAACCCGTGTTGCCCTTCTCTTTCCACTAGTTTGGAATGGAAAAAAATTATATGTTTCTTTGATCTCTATGCTTTTGCCTCTTTTGGAGTTCAGTCTTCTATGGCAATGACCAATAATGAACTTGTGCTTCTACAGTTTCCTTTGTGAACTGACTCCTTTTTGAGGGAAAGTCGGAGATTCAAATCATTCTCCGCGCTCTTTTCCCAATTCAAACTTAAAACACGGGTAACGCTGACCACCCAGTATATGTGAGCGTGCCTAATACTAACTTCTGACCAATATATTTCTTGGCTAAAATTTCTGCCTTGTTCTATTCTGTAGCAATCCATTTACATGACAGAAATAAGGTTTAATTTAGATCTTTTGTACTTCTTCCATATTTGTCTTCCCTTCTATTCTATGTATGCGTTACCCTGGCAGAAATAGGTTTAATTTAGGTCTTTGTACTTCTTCCATATTTGTCTTCCCCTCTGAGCTGATGAGGAGGTATTTTGACCTGTAACAATCTCCAAATTTTTCTCTTGATATTCAATGGCTTGCTGACCATAGGTATGCGGAGGTGAGGCAATAACATAGCAATGAACCATTACTTGTGTTGTCTGTCATCATACATAAATTCCCCTTCCCTGATTACCTTTTTTAGCTACAAGTCATCCTCCCATACAGACTTAGAGGGTGCCTGTTTAAAATATTTTAGGTCATTCACTATATGAGAGTAGGATTTATGCATCCGAAAATGTTTTTTTATAGAATTATTAACCTTTGGAATGGTCACATTCGCATGCTGAGCTACATATCCCATATACCAGTCCAAGGATCTTCCTTCAAAGGCAAGGTACAACTACGCCCTTTTCACAGCATCGTTGGCCACATTCTGCATAGTCCATACTGACTCTGCGACAAACTAGAACCGATACATATCTTTGTCCCCTACGCCCTTGAAGGTAAGTAGCTTCATGTGCAAGGCCATCTCATCTTCTGCTGGAGGTGGAGGTACGGGTGATTTTTTACCCCTATGCTAGCTTGAAGGTGGTGTAACTAGAGGGCTATGTGAAATCAAATCCATTACTAGACTGTAGATGGATCTATCTCCTTCTTGATTAGTTTTGTATTATTTACCACTTCGTGTTGTGCCCTTGATCTGATCAGAGCTCATTTACTCTGTATGGCTGCACAAAATTCCCTTTTCGCACAATAATATATTAATTAGTAATGGAAATGTTTTCAGAAACTTACCCCAGAAACCCTTGAAGAACCTCCGCTCTACATCATAATAGGACATGAATTGATTGACTGGAAACTCTGTCACAAATCCTCCTAGTACACTATATACCCAGTGATCTACCATATGAGTGATGGTGTTATCAGTCCTTTATAACTGCCAGATCAACTCTGGAGTGCACTGCATGACCCGTTCGTCCTTCAAACACATCTGGAAATATATGAGCCTTGCCAACCCCTCCTAAAGCTCGTTCCAAAATGTTACAAAGAAAATTTCATAGACTTAAATGAAAATTTACTTATTCTTCCACTTCTCTACTATCGACTTGGTGTTGCGATTCTCTTTTACTGCAAATTCCTAAACTTTATTTTCAAACCACTCTTCAATTTCCTTCTTCTCAGGTCTCTAATGTTCTCTTGGAATTACCCAATATTTTTCTCAAAATTCTCCTGGTCTCAGCAACAGAACCATTTTTTGGCTTGAGGGGTCCTGACCTAGGTTCGGAGGTTAAGGTTTGCCAACAAACCCCTATACTACTGGCCCTTTCTGCAGTGACCTGCCTGGGCAGGCCAAAGTCTCACCCAAAGCAGTATGGGAGGGTGCTAGAACCAGGATTCTGCACCCTCAGAGAGAGAGTAGGTAAGTCAAGCAGATCCATGTTCACAACCTATCAGGTTTGCAAAAGACAGGTCTATTCACAGGTGTGCTAATAGTATAATCCGCAATATACAGAGCTATTACTATGCAAATAACTAGTCAATACCTTCGCATCTACATGCATATCAGTAGTTATCAATACAGAGCATCATTAACAGATTACAGATATACTAGAACATAGACCGATTCGCAGAATAACAGATAACAAAATTGTATTCTTATCTCTAACATATCCCAAAGGTTCATATCAACAGTAACACATCACATCAGATAACATAGAGCTAACTTAACTACATCTGCATATATTAGCATCCAAAACCCAGTACAATCCAAACACAGCTTGCGACTGAGTATCTCCGCGCACATAGCCAACAGGAGTCTTTACCCAAACGACCCAACAATAGATGTAACAATTCACACTTATCATGAGACTTAATTATTTCCTACCTTATGACTCAAAATGTTTGTCTATTTATATCGACTTAGCCTATGCTTCGAATGGTCAGAAATTTGTGGTTTTCGGACTCTTGGTCTACCCTTGACCCATTACAATGCATTTGGGGCTTTGACCCACCACAAAATCGCTGCGTTAGACTAATTAATATAAAAAATATGCAAAAATGGTACAAAATTCGTACCTTTAGGGGACCCTGTTCCAACATCTCCGGAAACATGTAACAAAGAGAATGTAATGCCATGTAAGAAGTTCAATGCATTTGATAGAGGACAAGAATTATGGTTTGAGGAGAAGAGAAATGGTGTGGGATGGAAGCCTTTACAGTGTTGGACTTGTGGCAAGGATCATCATGGGTGATATTTTCCACAACATCGGGGTGGTAGACCACAGATTTAAAATGCTTAGGAAAATAGTGGGGGTTGTTGGAAAGAGTATTCCTCATGTTTATGTAGCATTAGATAACATGCAGGAATATCACCAGACATCTATCATTGAGATGGATGGCAAGATTTGTGATCAATTTGTTTCTATTTTGATTGACCCTAGATCCAATTATAATTATGTTAACCCTGAATTCATGGATAAGTGTGGTTTGAATATGAAAGTGCATGTAGAGTATTGGTTAGTTCAATTGGTTGCATGTACAAATGAGAGAGTTCATCATTAGGTAAGAGCTTGTGTGTTTGAATTGAACGATATTCCTACCACAACGCATTTGAATATATCTCCATTGGGACCATATAGTGTGATTTTGGGTATGGACTGGTTATATCTTCACAAGACTAAGGTGGATTGTTATGACAAGGCTATTGAGTGTTTGTATGACAATGGGGAACAAATATTATTACAGGGTAAGAAGAAGGAAACATTAGTTATAATGGTCACAATTATGCAGGCCAAGCATAGTCACAGGAAAGGATGTGTGTTATTTGTAGTGCATATTTCCAATGACAAAGGTAAGGAAGTTGAGGATGCATATATTTTGAGTAGGTACCCAGTTCTACAATAGTTTGAGGATGTGCTCCCAGCAAAGATTTTAGAGTTACCGCATCACAGGCAAGTGGAATTTTCTATTGAGTTAGTACCAGGGGCAACACCCACATCAAAGGAACTGTATAGGATGAGCACTCCAAAGTTAGTAGAGTTAAAGTTGTAGTTGAAGGAAATGATTTAAAAAGGACACATTAGGCCAAGTGTGTCATCGTTGGGTGCACTAGTATTGTTTGTAAAGAAGAATGACGGTACTCTTAGGTTATGCATTGATATAGGTGGTTGAAAAAGGTGACCATCAAGAATAGGTATTGTTTGTCAAGCATTTATGACTTGTTTAATCAGTTAAAGGGAGAAACAATGTTCTCGAATATTGACATGAGATCGGGATACCATTAGGTACACATGAAATAATAGGATATTTACAAGATAAATTTTACGACCAGGTATGGGCATTATGAGTATTTTGTAGTTCATTTCAGTTTGACTAATTCTCCAACTACTTTTATGTGCTTGATAAATAATTTATTCTGTCATTATTTAGAAAATTTTCTTCTTGTATTCATTGATGACATCTTTATATATTTTAAGAATGAGGAAGAACATGTTGAACAATTATAAAAAGTATTGATATTGTTGAGAGAGCATCATTTGTATGCTAAGCTCAGTAAATAAAATTTATTTCTAAAATATGTACACTACTTGGGACATGTGGTTTCTATGGAAGGCATAGTAGTGGATCCAAAAAAAATAAAATTTATCATGGAATGGGAAACTCCCAGGAATGTGGACGAGGTAAGATCATTCATGGGACTAGTTGGTTACCATAGGAGGTTCATCAAGAACTTCTCTTAGATTGCATATCCTATTACATCACTATAGAGGCAAGCTAAGAAATTTGAATGGACAGACTAATGTGCAGCAAGTTTTAAGAAATTGAAGCAGTTGTTTACAAACACTCTAGTGTTAAAGATTGTATATATGGAAAAATATTTTGTGGTGTGTACAAATTATTGCAAGAGAGGACTTGGTGGATTCCTTATGCAAGAAAAATAGGTAGTATCGTATGAGTCACATAAACTGAATGAACATGAGAAGAATTATTTGGCACATGATTGTGAGCTACAAAAAATCATACATTCGTTGAATATGTGGAGGCATTATCTTCTTAGAAGGAGGATACCAGTAAATCACATTGCAGATATGAGTTCTTATGGGAAAAATTTATAAGATTGGATCTTACAAGAATGTTAGCAGGATGACAGGTATAGAGAGCTTAGGCATAGGTTACAATAGGGTACAAGTGATAAATATGTGGACTATTGTCTCACAATGAACATATTGGTCAGGTTTAGGGATAGGATATATGTGCCAGATGATAGTGACCTCAAGAATATTATATTAATGGAATTTCATGCTAATCCATATTCAGGTCACCCCAGATATCATAATACACTAAAAGTAGTAAAGAAGTTCTACTATTGGCAGAATCTGAAGAAAGAAGTGGCAGAGCTTGTGGCTAGGTGCTTGGATTGTCAACAAGTAAAAGTAGAGTGTAAGCATATAGGTGGTCTGCTACAGCTGATTTTGATTTCAGAGTGGAAATGGGAGGTCATTTCCATGGAATTCACCATAGGTTTGTTGAGGACATATAAACAACATGATTCTATTATGGTTGTGGTTGACAGATTGACAACGAAAACACACTTCATTCTAGTAAATTCTACGTATTCAACTAATGATGTAGCACAGATATTCATCAGAGATATGCTAAGGTTACATGGTTTTTCGAAAAATATTGTGTCAGACAAGGATGCTCAGTTCACTTCTAGGTTGTAGAAAGAGTTATTTGCATGATTGGGTACAAAGTTTTCCTTTAGAACAACTTATACTCTACAAACAAATGGAAAAACATAGAGGGTCAACATGATTCTAGAGGAAATGTTGAGAATGTATGTGATGAATCAACAATGAAAGTGGGAAGAGTATATTCCCCTAGTGGAGTTTTATTAGAATAATGGGCATTAAGAATATTTTAGGACGAGTTTGTTTGAGGCACTATATGGGTAGAGTTTTAATACTCACATTAGTTGGAGTGATGTAGTTAACAGGGTGTTGGTAGGAATGGACATGTTAGCAGAGTTGAAACATGAAATGCAGGTTATCAAGCAGAATCTAAAGGAAACAAAGGATAGAACGAAAATTTATGTAGGATTCGGAACAAGTTTTTTAAATATTTTCAGGTTGGGGAACATGTTTACTTGTGCATCAAGCCCAAGAATATCTCCTTGAAGATTGGACCAATATCCTATCGACTTGCACTGCATCAAAAAGTGAAAGTCCATGATGTTTTCCATTTGTCATTTCTTAAGAATTATGTTAAATATGTTGATCATGTGATTGACGAGTATGTATTGCAGGTGGAACCAAAAAGATAATTTTAGTTGGAACCTCAGTGAATTTTCAGAGAAAGATGTGCATGTTGCGAAACCAAGAGAATTTTAAAGTGAAATGGAAGCACTTTGGGCTTGAAGAAGCTACATGGGAGATGGCAGGTCAGATGCATGCTATGTATCCTTCTTTATTCGTTGGTTGAGTGAATGGTTTTGATATATGTAAATATCTATATGGGTGTAAATACTTCCATGATATCTCTTATAAAGATCCAATAAGTGGTATGGGTTTCATGTCATTATGGTTGTTATATTGTGATGTTTTTCAAATTGGGTTTCTAAGCAGGCGTATCATTATAAATACAACAACGAGAGAAGTTATAAATCTCCATGGGCAGTATGTTTTTCTTTCAGCAGTCTTGTTAGTTGTAGGTGTCATTGAACAGCGAGGATAGTGTTCCCCCAAGGGGGATGGTTTTGTAACAACCCTGGTTAAAAATTCATGCAATAAAGTTAATAAAGGAAAAATAATAACCATGGTCATGGGACACATATTCCAAGTTGAATGTTGGGAAGAAACATAGTGATGAGGATCACTTGTGATTAATTATTGGCCAAGGAAATTAGAAAAGGCAATGTAAAAGGCTTTGGAAAGGAAAAGTGGCATTATTGGAATTTATTTATGAAAATAATGGAATATGGGAGAAAAGGAAGGTGAAAGGTCACAGGTTGCATGTGAGGAGGAAAATGAAGGAAAATAATGGAAAATTGAAGAAAATAGAGGCCTCATTAGTAAAATGGATTATGAGGATAAGTTGACATACTTTTGTCATTTCATATTTGGAGCTCTCTCTCTATTCTCTCTCTCTCATACTCTTAGACACTTTTCTTGGAGAACTTGTGGAGGAGTGTGGCATACTCGGGATTTTGATAAAGAAGGAAAAGGAAGAGCAAGAAAGAGCAAGAGGACAGTGTGATAAAAAAATACAATGGATTTGCTTGCAGGTACTAAGTTGCATGTATGATTTACTTGTTATTTTTGGCATACATGGCATATGCATGTGGTTTCCTGGTTATGATATGTCATTGCAATGGATGATTTTTTGGATCGATAATGGTTTTCCCTAGCCTTTCCATTTCCTGGATAGCCATGGTGTTGTGGGTTTATTTTTATTTTTTTTGTTGGCTCGCATGTTCCTTATGGTTGTGCATTGAGTTATTAGTTCCTAGAAGCCTTGGTTCGACAAACACTCTAGAAGCCCTGTAAAATCTTGGGTTAAGTTACTAGTCCTGGAGGCCTTGGTTGGAAAAATGCTTTGGAAGTCCTTGGTGGGTTGAGTTACTAGTCTTGGAATCTCTGGTTGGACGAACACTCTAGAAGCCCAGAAAAAAATATGGATTGAGTTACTTGTCTTGGAAGCCCTAGTTGGGAAAAACACTCTGGATCCATGGAAAGCTTGGGTAAAGACCAATCTAGTGATGGTTAGTGATGTTCGACCATGAAGTGGAATCACTAGTTGAGGGTTGAGGCAATTTTTCCCTTGGAAGCCCTGGTTTGGTTTTTTCTATGAGATCCCATATTCATGCTTAGAATATGAAACAGGGGTTATTGGATGAAAGAGAGATTTGGTTTAGCCCAATATATGGTCGGGTGGTACATGGGGGTTCCAGATCTGGTTGCATTTTTCACATGTTAATAAGATCTTCTTTCCTCTTGTAGTGGATGGGTAAATATACATGGTCATATGTGGTTTCTATGGTTGTTATAGCCTTCTTATTTCTATTGGTTATATGTTCGTTATGAGGATGCTTTATGATAAACTTGATGTATGGATCTCATCATGTTTTGATTATAAAATGAATGAACAATGAATATATGACCTAATAGATGACATTTCAGCCATTGTGATAAGGCATCAATGCTTCTTTACAAATATAAAATAAGTATGAGACCCCTATGCTCAAATCTGTTGTTATGACCTGTAGATTACTTATTTGTGACATATTTGATGGAATTCCTTTAATGGATAGTAGGGGAAATATCAATTAATTCTACCAAGTTTTTCATGAGTAACCTAGTTTCAATGTTATTTATCATTTTTGGAAGTTTTATGAAGTTACAGGCAGTGGCCTGAGACTTGGCCCTGATAAAGTGGCTTAGAATCTAGGGTCATTGGCTCAGAACTTTTGGGAAAATTCCACATTCGTTGGAATGACTTGTTGTGGGAGGGACTGAAAGGCCTTAGTGTTGTGAAACTAGCTCCAAAAATAGAAGAAAAGAGATATCAACACCTTAGGAATAAGCCAGTTCGAGGGGGCAACCTCCAATACATTACATGAATGAAAAAATCTTGGATGATACAAATTAAAAAACCTCCTTTCTATATATTGGAGTCCATGGGGCCACAATGTAATCATAGCCGACCTAACAATAATAATTTAAGGGCACAATAATAACAATATGGGGGTTACAGGGGTATAATAATAACAATAATGGGGTTACACTACCAACAATAAGGGACTATACTAGTAATATAGGGACCTAACATGCCTCTCTCCTTCAAAAAATTGTTTTCCTCAACGCTTGAGTAGCTCTGGGTGCTTTTGTATAAAATTATCATCCTTGCATGTAGAATATTCAGTGGGGAAGTTCTTCCACTTGATGAGATACTCTAAAATTGATCGATTTCGTAGCTGACGAATTCTTGTTTCTGTGACCGCTTCAGGTTCCAATATGATTTTTCCTTCCTCATCAAGTTCTGGAAATATTGTTTGAACTGGAATATTTTCACCTATAACCTTCTTTAAGCATGAAACATGGAAAAATAGATGCACTCGTGACGAAGCAGGAAGCTTCAATTTGTATGCCACAGTACCAATCTTTTGCAACACCTTGTAAGGACCATAGTAATTTGGCGATAATTTATTATCCTTATTAGCTTGCTTGAGGGAAATTTTTTTGTATGGATGTAGCCATAAAAATACCCAGTCTCCTATATAAAAAATTCTCTTGCTACGATGTTAATCTTCCTATTGTTTCATTCGATTTTGTGCCAAATTTAGGTTATCCTTTAAGAGCTGGAGAACTTCTTGTTGATGCTTGATGTGATATTCCACTGCTTGAACCTTTGAATTTTATCTTAAATATGATGTGATGGATGGTGGATGATATCCATAAAGTGCCATAAATGGGGTCATTTTTGCTGCAATATGGAAGGAAGTGTTATACCACCATTCAGCAAGAGGTAACCACTTGACCCATTGTGTTTGTTTATCAGATACAAAACAACGAAGATATCCTTCCAAACATTTATTTACGATCTCAGTTTGACCATCAGATTGAGGATGATAAGATGAGCCATGAGCTAATTGAGTACCCAAACAAGAAAATAACTCCGTCCAAAAATTTCCAGTAAAAATGGGATCTCTGTCGCTCACAATAACCCTTGGGTTTCCATGTAGCTTTTGAATTGTGTCCATAAATTTAGTAGCAACTGTACTTGCTTTAAATGGATGAGATAATGCAAAAAAGTGTGCATACTTGGTAAGTCTATCAACTACCACCATGATGACACTCTTTCCTTTGGACTTAGGTAAACCTGTGATAAAATCCATTGAAATATCCTCCCAACGTTGACTTGGAATGGATAAAGGTTATAGATGACCTGGGGTCTTAATTGTCTCAACTTTATTCTATTGGAAAATCAAACATTCCGCCACAAAATTTTGAATATCTTATTTAAGGCCATCCAAAAAAAATTCTTTCTTTAGCCTGTGGTAAGTTTTTAAAAATCCTGAGTGTCCTCCTAAAGGAGAAGTGTGCAATTCCAAAATAATATTTTGTTTTATTTGGGAATTCTTACAAAGGTATAACCGATCTTTGTACCATAAGAAATCATTTTTCCAACTAAATGTATCATATGTACTAGGATCTTGCTGCAACTTTTGAATGAGTGTCCACACTTCTTTGTCCTTCTTCCATTCATCCCTTTCTTCGGTTATCCAATCTGGTTGGATAATAGAAATGGCACAAAGCAATTCTTCCACCTCTTCCTTCTTTCTTGAGAGTGCATCTGCAACAACATTTAGCTTCCATTTTTTGTAGATTATTTCAAAGTCATAACCCCACATCTTTGTGACCCATTTTTGATGCTCTTCTGAAGATAGTATTTGTTCCAAAAAGTGTTTAATACTATCATGATCAATTTTTACTTTTAAGTGTCTTCCAATTAGGTAAGTTCGCCATTTCTTTAGTGCATGTAGTATTGCTAACATTTCTTTCTCATAAATAGCTTTTTATAAATACTTTCCTTTGATTGGATGAATTTCAAAAGAAATGGGTCTTCCTTCTTGCATTAAAATAGCACCAATTCCATTTCCTGAGGCATCACATTCCACAATAAAGGTTTTTGTAAATTATGGCGTAGCTAAGACCAGTGCTAGGCACATTGAATATTTAAGATGTTCAAAGGCCTTAGTTGCTTCAGGATTCCAAGAAAATACGTCTTTCTTCAATAATATTGTTAGAGGTGCTCCTATTCTCCCAAAATTATTAACAAAATTGTGATAATACCCTGTTAACTCGAGAAATCCTCGCAACTGCTTTATGATTGTGGGGACTTTCCATTCTTTAATGGCTTTAATTTTGTTAGGGTTTACCTTAACACCCTCGTGAGATACAATATGACCCAGGTATTCCACCTCTTGTACTCCAAATAAACATTTGGATGTTTTTGCATATAATTGTTTCTCCTACAATAGTTTGAGCACCCTATCAACATGTTGAACATGATCCTTCCAAGCCCTACTATAGATTAGTATATCATCAAAAAATACTAGCACGAATTTTCTAAGGAAGGGTTTGAAAATGGAATTCATCAAGCCTTGAAATGTAGAAGGTGCATTGGTAAGGCCAACAGGCATGAACAAAAATTCATAATGACCCTCATGAGTTCGAAATGATGTTTTCAGAATATCTTTAGTGTTCATTCTAATTTGATGATATCCTGAAGATCCAACTTGGTAAAATAAATTGTTCCATGTAATTCATCCAATAATTCATCAATTGCAGGAATGGGAAATTTATCTTTAATGGTGAGCCTATTGAGCTCCCTATAATTTGGACACATGTGCCATGATCCATCCTTCTTGTGTACCGATACTATAGGAGAAGAGAAAGAAATTTGACTAGGTTGAACTATACCAGCCTCTAACATTTCTGCAATCATACATTCAATTTCGCTCTTTCGGACATAAGGATATCTATAAGGCCTGCTGTTTGGAGGAACAGTTTTTGGAATCAAATGAATATCATGATCATGATCACGAATAGGAGGGAGTCCTTTGGGAGTTTCAAAAACCTTGGAATGATTTTCCAAGACTTTTTAGAGATCTGCAGAAATAGATGATTTTGATGTTGGAACTTCTAGTGAGCATAATTGTTCAATTATGGCTCTTTGTTATTTCTTTAGAAGATTTGTCATGACATTAGAGCTTATTATCTTTCCTGGCTTCCCTACAATACCCTGTAATTCGACTTCCTTTCCTTTTGAAAAAAAAATCAAGAAAACTTCTTGAAAATTAAAAGCTACCATCCCCAAATATTTTAACCATTATACTCCTAGTACAACATCAACACCTCCCATAGGAATGGAAAGCATTGGACTATTCAATACATATTCCTCCATGGTTAGCTTGAAATTATGGAATTTTATAGAGAAATTTATATTTCCTACATTTGAAACCATCATTTGACATTCTGGTGCTAGGTATAGGAAACAATTCAATTCCTTGGCTACCTTACAATGAATAAAATTATGGGTACGACCTGAATCAATCAACGCTATTACATTTTTCTTCTTGATATGTCCTTCTATATTGAGAGTTTGAGGAGTGGTAATTCCTGCCAATACATTACATGATATGGTCGGACTCATTCCTTCCTCTTCTAGGGTTGGTTCCTGGTGTATATCCTCTTCTTGTTCATTTTCTTCTTCCCCTTCACAATCTATGTAAAATAATTTTTCCTCGGCACACTTATGACCTTTCGTGTATTTGCTATCACAACTGTAGCAAAGCCCTTTTTCTCTTTTTACTTCCAATTTTTGTGGTATCAACCTTGTAGGTTGTGGAAATCTAAGAGTAGCAACACTTCCCTCTTTATAGAAGTGACTGGTAGGCTTCCTTGTCACCATAATTTTACATTCAATTTTTCTTGCCAACTTGAATACCTTCTCCAATGAATCAGGTTCCAAAACGCGAACTTCATGTTGGATGCTATCCTTTAAAGTACCTATGAATATATCAATCCTGTGTTCCTTGGGAATATCATTTACCCTTATATTAAATTTTTGGAAGTCCTCAATGTGCTCCCCCACTAAACCATTTTGTTTGAGATTTATCAATTGGATAAAGAAGGTGCTACTCTTTGTATCCTCATAATGTGCTATCATTTCCTCCGTAAAAATTTACCAAGTGACAATTGTTTTACGGGAGAAAAGCCATCGATACGATACAAATGTATTTTTTTCTAAATGTAAAGTTGCAATGCGTACCTTTTGTGTGTTTTGCACATTATTGAGATCAAAATATTGATCCATCTGTAGTATCCATGTTACAGGATCCTTTCCATCAAACTTCCTCATATCCATTTTTGGAATATGGTGATTCTTCCCGCCAAAATTAGATTTTATGAAATCATGATTAACATTTATTTTTTTGTCATCATGAGTTTCCACTACTATATTTTCACCGTTAGGAAACATTTGTTGTATCAACTTTTTCAAACCTTCCATGTCTTCTTTTAGATCATTCTTCATGTTTTCCATTTTTTCATCGATCTTAGATTCTATGTCATCCATCTTAGATTTCGTGCCAGCTTCCATGCCATCTATCTTAGCTTCCATGCCATTATTCAAACCATCCATCTTAGATTCCATGCCTTTCTTCAAACCATCCATCTTAGTTTCCACACATTTATTCAAAACTTCCATGTCATTTTTTGTTGCTCTTTGCGAGAGAGAAATTTGTTGCACTTGCTCTTGTAAATTTGATATGTCATGTTTCCATTCTTCGTCTTCATGAGTCATAGTAGAGCCTTATAAAGGCTTAATGGGTGTTGAATTATTTTTAGGGAGTATTTCAGAACCCAATACTGAAATATATTCTACAATATGCCCTTGGAATCAATTCAACTTGATTCTTCAAACAAGAATTATGCAATTCGGAAAAAAAAATACACACCTTTTGCCTGCTTTTGAGGAGCTTGATATTGCAATTGACTTATCTCTATACTTACAGATCCTCAATAACTGAAATTTGGCCCTATAGTAATCCTATGAAGCTTCCTTCAAATGCCATAGGTCTGACTTGATTTGGATTCTTCAAGGCAACGTTATGTCCAATCTCCAACAATGACCTAATTATGGACCGGTTCACTAGAGCGAACTTGTATGACTTGCCACGTGTCACTTCTTACTCCTTTGGCTCTAAAAATTATAGACAGGAAACTATAGTCCCTGTGATTCTAGTCACTTTTTATAGAATTCCAATCCGACGTTCAGAGAGAGAGTTATGAATATTTTACCACGATCACCTCTTTGAGATGAAATTCGGGAGCCTGAAAAAGACCTAAATTCCACAGATCATATCTCCGAAAATATTGCGAACCAAGATTTGAAATGTTTCAAAGATGTTCCTCAGGATTTCGGCTTCACTCTCTAACAATTTCTTCTTCTGAACCTTCATAGAAAAAAATTATAGTGAAAATGTCACCATGACATTTTTAAGTGAAATTTAGGAGCCTGAAAAAGCCATAATGTCAATAGATCATATCTCCTAAAATATTGCTAACCAAGCTCTGAAATTTTTCAACAATGTTCCTCATAATTTCAACTTCGTAATATAAAAATTTCAGCCTTCGAAACTTTGTAGAAACAAAGCTATAGCAAAAATTCCACGATGACCTGTTTGGAGCAGCGAAACCCTAGAATCCAAAGCTTTGATACCAAATGTTGCGAAACCAACTCCAAAAAATAGAAGAAAAGAGATATAAATTCCTTAGAAATAAGCCACTTCGAGGGGGAAACCTCCAATACATTACATAAATGAACAATTCTTGGATGATACAAATTACAAAACCTCCTTTCTATATATAGGAGCCCATGGGGCTACAATGTAATCTTAGTGGGGCCAAAATGTAATGCTGGCCGACCTAACAAAAATAATTTAAGGGCACAATAATAACAATATGGGGGTTACAGGGGTACAATAATAATAATAAGGGGGTTAAAATAACAAAAATAAGGGACTATACTAGTAATATAGCGACCTAACACTCATTTTCATGCATGGATTGGTATGGGAGGGGATGAGGGTTAATATCAACAATTGCCAAGTGGTCCCAAGGGTTGATCACTTTGAATGGTTGGTTGGCTCCTGGAGGTTCTGTAGCATGTGTGGAAGGTTAGTTTGGTTTCATTATGTCAGTTCCACTTCCTTAACTGTACTTGGGGATTTTGATCACATCATAATATCCTCTCGTCACATATTTACCCCAACGGACTAGTTAGCTCGGGTAAATCTGGAAGGAGGGTGTTACATTTTTTATCGATTATTTTGTGTAAGGAAGAGAGTAATATCTCTCCTTAATCAAAATATGATTTAATCACAGAGCATGTATGGTAATTAAGAGGTTGTATGATAATATTAGTTGTGTAATATGAATTGGGAAAATATGAGTTTATCTAGTCAAAATTGATATGGTCACCAAAAGGTGTGAACACAATAATTAGTATTTATGTGATGTTAGTGGATTGCAATGAAAAACATCTAGTCATAATTAATCATTTTATATGGTCCTAGTTAATTAGCACATTTATTTGGTCACATCTTATCACTTTTATTTGGTCTCCAAGAGTGGAACACATTGAATGTTATGGATCTGATTCAATTTACTATGGGTAAATTAGTTTAAAGTGCAACTTTATGGATTGATATCGGGTTACATGGAGTGTCACTGTAATATATCCTACATTGTGCATTAGTTTTTGTGAAGTGAGGCATTATGCATTCAAGTCTACATATTTTACATGTATGAGTCTATGATTGAGAGCTAAAAATAAATACCTCATTAATGGTGTGCATGAAGTGTGCATGGAGTTCTTCAGTTGTGCTGGCTTTATATCCCCATAATGTAGTGTGAGTGGTGTGGGAGATATTTTATTGGAATATTTAGTATGTGGACCAAATAAGCCAAATACGAATACTTGTAGTGTTATATTAGAGCATGGATCACATGTATGGTGTTGCGCATACAATATGAGATTAATGGAAATTGTTCAAATGAGGGCATTTTTTGTAAGTGAAATTGAGAGTCAAAATATGCATTGAAGTGAAACAAAGGATCGATTAGAACCCAATAAATCTATTTGAAGAGCTACCAGCATAAAAAGTAGTTTTTTAGTGTGTTTTTACTCTGTAAGGTGAGCATCATTGGATCAAGAGTGATGGAGATACGAACTTGGAAACGTTAAAATGAAATAGAGGTATATTTTTTGTGATCATAGTATAATCATATATGTATGGATTTGGTAGAGGTTTTGGAGATATGCAATTAGAAACCTGATGCATAATAAAAATATTCAGATAGCTATTGTGATTTATTTGTATTATAGGCCATGGTGTACTATTTCTAGGACATTGTTGTAGCTACCATATGATTTGTATTACTGAGTATGTATTGGTTGGAAGTGCCATGTAGAGTGAGTGAAAGTGTCATGCTAATGTGTGTTATTGGTGCTAGAGGTTGCTAATGCCTATTGTTTTGAATGATTTTAATACTGAGCATGTTTTGTGTATTCTAATGTACTTGTGTTGTTGTCAAAACGATGTAAGATAAGTGTCAAGTCTTGTGAGGTCAGGGTATTTTCATGAGTGAGTATGATGTTGGTTGAGTTTTCAATGAAAATCATTGTGAAGGTATGTTAATATTGGATATTTATTAGTGTATGCCTATTGAGAGTGTTGCTACTATGGGTGAGTGAAACAAGCATTTTTCAAAGGTTATGTATAGTTATATGATAGAGGTATTATTGTTGTTGTAATATTTGAGACAGAGTGCATGTGAGGGAACTTGCATGTAAAATTTTAGGGGCTAATATTCACAGATGGACTAATTTTCCATGATTTTTCCAAAAAATATTCACCAATTCCCATTTTTTCTTAAAAATGATTCGCCCAAATTTTATAAGAAAAAAATATTTCACATTAAAAATCACCAAAATTTTATAGAGACTATATAAAATCTTTAGAATTTTGAATATTTTTACTAAAATATCGCTAAATATTTTATATTTTTCATATTGTGGATTAGTAATAATTGCCAAGGTTTTCAATCTTTAAGACAAATTTCCATCGTTAAAATTTTCCTTGGAGGGAATACTTGATTGAGTGAGAAAATCAGTTTTCTTGATGTATTTTTTATTGAGAAAATAAAATTATGTGGCTATTGTGTGAAAACTGATGAAACATGACCTACAACAAATTGAGCAGATATTCATGGGACCGGTTTCAAAATGTACGAAATTTGTTCCATAAGAGTCTAAGGGTTGGGGAATTTAGTGGCAAGTGGTGGCTTGCTCAAGGAGTTTTTTATTCGTTTAGGTGGTGGTATAAGAAAATATTGGAGGTAGGGGCCTCCAACAAGTTGAGGTTTGTAGTAGGTTTTGATCTGCATTGTTGCTGATCCAGATATTTTAACTTCAAGGATGCATTCATAATTGCATATAAAAGAGCATATTAACCAAGTAACTTAAGCCACATGGAAATAAGTGGAAATAATAAGAAAACATGAGATCAAAGACACAATTATTTGATTGTGTAGTTCCCTCAATGTGGGCTATGTATCTGGGCCCTGCTCATAAGCTGGGAGTTCTTCTTTCATTAAGCAACATCAAAGAAATCAATTACAAAAAAAATTGACAAAAATCACCCTTATACCTCCAATTCAGATGATGGCCTGAAAATGGAGACCTCGGCTGGAGAAATAGATTATATGAATGGATTCCTGGTGCAAAATCGTGCAACATTAACTATAAATTTATGAAATTCTGATACTGGAACCTCTGGCAATCTAAGGGGATATTTTCAACATATTTTGGATTCCCTCGCTTAGGTTTCCATCACCCTTGGTCGCTCCTGGTTCCACTTCCCTCTCCACCACCATTCTGCATCATATGGAAAATGTGAGGGTTTAAGTAATAGGGAGGGGTAGAGACATGAAAGGAAGAACTCATGGCTCATTGATGGAAAATTATTTTAGGTTGGCGAAGTTTCTGGTTTCAAATCTCGTGCCTACCATATAAATTCCAATGTTTTTGTTTGAATATGGCAGAACTTTGTTTGTACGGTGACTAGTCGTGGTCCTGGCTACAACGAAATTACCCCAACGAGTTAGGTTTTTTTATATATATATATATATATATATATATATATATGTGTGTGTGTGTGTGTGTGTGTGTGTGTGTGTGTGTGTGTGTGTGTGTGTGTGTGTGTGTATGTATATATACATATATATATACATATACATATACATTTACATATATATATATATATATATATATATATATATATATATATATATATATATATATATATTTGTGTGTGTGTGTGTGGTAACATATTGCCGTGGTTCCATCGAGTTGGGAGGGTCCGTCGGGGGTGGCCCGCCCACCCACTTGAAATCAAATCGATGGAAAATGTATGTTGAGGACACTAACATTAAATATGAAAAAAAGAAGTTGGTTCATATCTGTTAGATCCTTATATTACTAGTATAGTCCCTTATTGTTGTTAGTGTAACCTCCTTATTGTTATTTTTGTACCCCTGTAACCCCCATATTGTTATTATTGTGCCCTTAAATTATTATTGTTAGGTCGGCTAGGATTACATTGTGGCCCCATGGACTCCTATATATAGAAAGGAGGTTTTGTCATTTGTATCATTCAAGAATTATTCATTCATGTAATGTATTGGAGGTTGAACCCTCGAAGTGGTTTATTTGTAAGGTGTTGATATCTCTTTTCTTCTCTTTTTGGAGCTGGTTTCACAGCATTTGGTATCAGAGCTTTGGATTCTAGGGTTTCATTGCACCAAACAGGTCATCGTGGAATTATCACTATAACTTTTTTCTATGAAGGTTAAAAATCTGAAGTTTTTGGAGCGCAAATCTGAAATCTTGAGGAACATCTTCACAAAATTTTAGAGCTTGGTTCAAAATATTTTCGAAGATATGATCTGTGGAAGTTAGGTCTTTTTCAGGCTCCTGAATTTCATCTCAAAGAGGTGATCTTGGGAAAAGCTTCATAACTCTCTCTCTAAGCATCAGATTGGAATTATGTAAAAAGTGTCTAGAATTACACGGACTGTAGTTTCCTGTCTATCAAGTTCAGAGCCAAAGGAGAAAACAGTGACACATTCCAAGTTGTACAAGTTCACTCTACTAAACTAGTCCATAATTAGGTCATTGTGGGAGATTGGATATAACTTTGACTTGAAGAATCCAAATCAGGTCAAACCTATGGCATTCAAAAGAGGATTCAGAGGGCTACCTCATGGCCAAATTTAAGATATTTAAGATCTGAAATCGCAGAGATAATTAAGTTTCAATATCAAGCTCCTCAAAAACAAGAAAAAGGTGTGTATTTTTTTTGAATTACATAAGTCTCATTTGAAAAAATCAGTTTGAATTTATTCCAAGGGCATATTGAAGAACATATATCAATATTGGGTTCTAAAATTCCCCTTAAAAAAAATTCAACACCCATTAAGCATTCAGAAGGTTGTACTATGACTCATGAAGACGAAGAAACACAACATGAGATATAAAAATTACAAGAGGAATTGCACCAAATTTCGCTATCGCAAAGAGCAACAAAAAATGAAATGGAAGTTTTGAAGAACGGTGTAGAAACTAATATGGATGGTTTGAAGAAAGGAGTGGAAGCTATGATGAATGGTTTGGAAGCTAATATGGATGGCATGGAAGTGGGCATGGAAGGTAAGATGAATGACATGGAAGCTAAGATCGATGAAAAAATGAAAGACAACATGGAAAACATGAAGAATGATCTAAAAGTAGACATCGAAGTTTTGACAAAGTTGATACAAGAAAATTTTCCTAATAGAAAAAAGATAGTACAGGAAACCCACGATGAGAACAAAATAAATGTTAATCGTGATTTCATAAAATCTAATGTTGGATGGAAGAACCACCATATTCTGAAGATGGATATGAGGAATTTTGATGGCAAGGACCCCGTAACATGGATACTACATATGGAGAAATATTTTGATCTCAATAATGTGCTAAACACACAAAAGGTACCCATTTCAACTTTACATTTAGAACAAAATATATTTGTATGGTATCGATGGCTTTGCTCCCATAAAAAAATTGTCACTTGGTCAATTTTTACGGATGAAATGATAGCAAATTATGAGGATACAAAGAGCAACACCTTCTTTAGCCAATTGATAAATCTCAAACAAAAGGGTTCAGTGGTGGAGCACATTGAGGACTTCCAAAAATTGAACATAGGGGTAACTGATATTCTATAGGAACATAGGATTGATGTATTCATAAGGACTTTAAAGTATAACATCCAACTGAAGTTCGCATTTGGGAACCTGATTCATTAGAGAAGGCATTAAGGTTGGCAACAAAAATTGAATGTAATATTATGGAAACAAGGAAGCCTACCACTCACATCTATAAATATGCAAGTGTTGCTACTCCTAGACTTCCACAACTTACAAGTTTGACACCACAACAATTGGAAGAAAAAAGAGAAAAAGGGATTTGCTACAGTTGTGATAGAAAATACACTAAATGTCATAAGTGCACTGAGAAGAAATTATTTTACATAGATTGTGAAGAGGAGGAAGAAAATGAAGAAGAAACTTCAAAAGTAGAGGATATACACTAGGAAGAAACCCTAGAAGAAGAAGAAATGAGTCCGACCATATCATGTAATGCATTGGCATGAATTACCATTCCTAAAACTCTCAAGATAGAAGGACATATCAAGAAGAAAAATGTAATAGCGTTGATTGATTCGGGTAGTACCCATAATTTTATTCATTGTAAGGTACCCAAGGAATTGAACTGTTTCCTATACCCAGCACCAAAATGTCAAGTGATGGTTGAAAATGGAGGAACTATAAATTTCTCTTGAAAATTCCATAATATCAAGCTAGCCATGGGCGAATATGTATTGAATATTCCAATTATTTCCATCCCAATGGGAGGTGTTGATGTTTTACTAGGAGTACAATGGTTACAATCTTTGGGGACAATAGCTTGTAATTTTCAAGAACTTTTCTTGAATTTTTTTCGGAAGGAAACGAAATCGAATTACGGGGTATCGCAGGGAAGCCAGGAAATATAATAAGCTCTAATTTCATGACAAATCTTCTGAAGAAAGAACAACGGGGAGTAATTGCACAATTATTCTCACTAGAAGTTCTAACATCAAAATCATCTATTTCTCTAGATCTCCAAAAAGCCTTGGACAATCATTCCAAGGTTTTTGATACTCCCAAAGGACTCCCACCTATTCTTGATCATGATCATGCTATTCATTTGATTGCAGGAAGTGTTCCTCCAAACATCACGCCTTATGTCCAAAAGAGCGAAATTAAACGTATGATTACAGAAATGTTAAGAGGCTAGTATAATTCAACCTAGTCAAAGTTCTTTCTCTACCAATTCACCTTCTACATTTCAAGGGTTTATGAATTCCATTTTAAAACCATTCCTTAGAAAATTTGTGCTAGTATTTTTTGATGATATACTAATCTACAAGAGGTCTTGGAAGGATCATGTTCTACATGTTGACGGGGTGCCCAAACTATTGGAGGAGAAACAATTATATAAAAAAACATCCAAATGTTTCTTTGGAGTACAAGAGGTGGAACATATGGGTCATATTGTATCTCACGAGGGTGTTAAGGTATACCCTAAAAAAATTAAAGCCATTAAGGAATGGAAAGTCCCCACAACCATAAAGAAGTTGCGTGGATTTCTTGGGTTAACAAGGTATTATTGTAAGTTTGTTAAGAATTATGGGAGAATAGCAACACCTCTAACAACATTTTTGAAGAAATATGCAATTTCATGGAATCTTGAAGCAACTAAGGCCTTTGGACATATTCAAGAGTCAATGTGCCTAGCACCAGTCTTAGCTATGCTAGACTTCACAAAAACCTTTATTGTGGAATGTGATGCCTCAGGAAATGGAATTGGTGCTATTTTAATGTAATAAAGAAGACCCATTGCTTTTGAAAGTTGTTCAATCAAAGGAAAGTATTTAAAAAAGGCTAATTATGAGAAGGAAATGTTGGCAATACTACATGAACTAAATAAATGGAGACCTTACTTGATGGGAAGACACTTCAAGGTAAAAACTAATCATGATAGTCTTAAACACTTTTTTGAACAAAGATTGTCTTTAGAAGAGCAGAAAAAGTGGGTCACAAAGATGTTGGGTTATGAATTTGAAATCGTCTACAAAAAAGGGAAGCTAAATGTTGTTTTCTATGCACTCTCAAGAAAGGATGAAGAGGTGTAAGCATTGGTTTGTGCCATTTCAATTATCCAACTAGACTAGATAACTGAAGCAAGGGATGAATGGAAGAAGGACGAAGAAGTGTGGAGTCTCATTCAAAAGTTGCAACAATATCCTATTACATATAATACATTTAGTTGGAAAAATCATTCCTTATGGTACAAATATCACTTATATATTTGCAAGAATTCCCAACTAAAAGAAAAGATTCTTTTGGAATTGCACACTTCTCCTTTAGGAGGACACTCGGGATTTTTAAAAGCTTACCATAGGGTGAAGAAAGATTTTTTTTGGGATGGCCTTAAATTTGATATTCAAAAGTTTGTGGTGGAACATTTGGTTTTCCAGCAAAATAAAGTGGAGACAATTAAGACCCCAGGTCTTCTACAACCTTTATCCATTCCAAGTTAACGTTGGGAGGATATTTCAATGGATTTTATCATATTTTTACCCAAGTCTAATGGAATGAGTGTCATCATGGTGGTAATTGATAGAATTTCCAAGTATGCACACTTTTGTGCATTATCTCATCCATTTCAAGTGACTACAATTACTATTTCATTTATGGAAACAATTCAAAAGCTACATGGAAACTTGAAGATTATTGTAAGTGACAGATATCCCATTTTTATAGGAAATTTTTGGACAGAATTTTTTTCTTGTTTGGGTACTCAACTATCTCATAGCTCATCTTATCTTCCTCAATTCGATGGTAAAACAGAGATAGTGAATAAATGTTTGGAAGAATATCTTCGTTGTTTTGTATCTGATAAGAAAGCACTATGGGTCATGTGGTTACCTCTAGCTGAATGGTGGTATAACACTTCATTCCATACTGTAGCAAAAATGACCCCATTTATGGCACTTTATGGATATCATCCACCATCCATCAGATCTTCTTTAAGAGAAAATTCTAGGGTTCACGTAGTGGAGGATCACATCAAGCATCAACAAGAATTTCTCCAACTCTTAAAGGATAACCTATATTTGGCACAAAATCAAATGAAACAACAAGCAAATCAACATCATAGTGAGAGAAGTTTTGATGTGGGAGAATGGGTATTTTTACGGCTACAAACATAGAAACAAATGTCCCTCAAGCAAGCCAAGAAGGATAATAAATTATCACCAAAGTACTATGGTACTTACAAGGTTTGGCAAAAGATTGGTACTATGGCATACAAATTGGAGCTTCCTGCTTCTTTGCAAGTGCATCTAGTTTTACATGTTTCATGCTTAAATAAGGTTATAGGGGACAAAATTCCAGTTCAAACAAAATTGCCAGAACTTGATGAGGAAGGAAAAACCATATTGGAACCTGAAGCAGTCACGGAAACAAGAAGTTGACAACTACGAAATTGATCAATTTCAGAGTATCTCATCAAATGGAAGAACTTATCCATGGAATATTCTACATTGGAGGATGATAATTTTATACAAAAGCACCCGGAGCTACTCAAGTGTTGAGGAAAACACCTTTTTGAAGGAGAGGAGCATGTTAGGTCCTTATATTGCTAATATAGTCCCTTATTGTTGTTAGTGTAACCACCTTATTTTTATTGTTGTAACCCTGTAACCCCCATATTGTTATTATTGTGCCCTTAAATTATTATTGTTAGGTAGGCTAGGATTACATTTTGGCCCCATGGACTCCTATATATAGAAAGGAGGTTTTGTAATTTGTATCATCCAAGAATTGTTTATTCATGTAATGTATTAGAGGTTGCCCCCTTGAAGTGGTTTATTTCTAAGGTATTGATATCTCTTTTCTTCTCTTTTTGGAGCTGGTTTCATAGCAATATCCCTTGAATCTAAATTTATCAAAAAGGTATGTCAATGACACAAACATTAAATTTGAAAAGAAAGTGATTGACTCATTCCATTTGAAACTAAATAAATGGAAAACGTGGGTAGAATACACTAATATTAAATTCGAAAATAAAGTATTTTACTCATGCCCCTCGAAAATAAATTGATGAAAAATGTACGTAGATGACTAACGTTAAATTGTAAAATAAACCAATTTTTACATACCCCTTCAAATATAACAAGTTGAAAAGGTACACCGATGAAACTAACATTAGGATTGAAAATAAGGAAATTGAATCATATCCCTTGAATTTGAATGGAAGAAAAATGTATGTCAATGACAATAATGTTAAATTTGAAAATAAATAAATTTACTCATAAGCCTTGAAATTTAATTTACAGAAGTTTATGTTGATGAAAATAATGTTGAATATGAAAAGAAATAAATTGACCCATACCCCTTAAAAACTAATCGACAAAAAATGTACGTCAATGGCACTATCATTAAATTTTAAAAGAAACCATCCAAATCAGACCCTTTGAAACTAAATCAAGGAAAAAGGTAAATATATGAAGCTAATGTTAAATTTGAATAGAAAGTAACTGAATCACACCCCTTCAAACCAAATTGATGGAAAGTTCACATAGTTTACACTAATGTTAAATTTTAAAAGAAATTTTTTGACTCATACCCCTTGAAACCAAATCGATGGAAAATGTATTTTAATGAAACTAATGTTAAATTTGAAAAGAAAGAATGTGACCAATACCCATTGAAATAGAATAAATGGAAAAGTTATGTCAACGGTACTAATGATAAATTTGGAAACAAAGAAATTGAATCATACCCCTTGAAATCAAATAGATGGAAAAGGTACAGGGATGAAACTAAAATTAAATTTGAAATGAAAGTAATTGACTAATAACCCTTGAAATTGAATCGACAGAAGTGGTACATTGATGAAACTAATGTTAATATTTTGTTGTGAAGACAATCCCCTCTATGGACAAAGGTGATCACTCTATCCCTAGAGTGGGTCTAGAAAACGTATGAGACTATATAATGGACACTCTCTTAGCAAATATTCAAAGGAGGATGAGAAGAGGAAAATGACCTACCTATTCTTGATGCTATGCTCAACCCTTTGATGAAGGCCTTGATCCACAATCTTTTAGGATCGATCCTTGATACTGGTGGCATTCGAATACCTGTAGGAGATCAAGAGATGACAAAAAATGTGATCCAATACAAATCATACAATGAACATTAACTACCTAACAGATCAAGGAGTATTAGGCTACTTGTATGGATATCCAAACAAATATAGAAATAAAAACACCAGATGTATTATTGATAATATAAAAGAGGAAGCTTACAACTGTGACCTTTATGTTCGAGGCCTCTCTTTGGTGTATTATGAGTCAAAACTAAGGCTCTTCAATTGATCCTTCTCCCCAATGGAAATTTAGGCACTAACACAACATAGGAGTATGAAGGATTAATGATCAGACCAACTCAACAATGACCAACCAGTAGTGGAGGGATGGGAATTAATTTATAGGAAGGGATATGGAGTTAGGAGCCCATGAAATAAGGATGAAGGTCCAATTTTCAAGGGATAATCCCCTATTGATAATATCAAGAGCTCCAAATGAGAGATCTTGACCACATCTCCACCGAAAAATATCCATGTCACTATCCTATAAGCTTCTAGAGTTCGAAGCTTCTCCTTAATTTGAGGAAACACTGCCAGAAAGGGTTAAACATGGTTTTTCCAATCAGAAGTGTGCTAATAGTGCTAGGCTAGAATGTGCAACCTGCTATCAGCATGTGTAGATAACTGAAGAAAATTACTCACCCATAAATTTAGGGTTTGAGCTAAGCTTATTCAGAAATTATTCAATGCATCTTTCTTTCATTCTTTAAAGAATATCTTAATATATTTTTCCAAGGTGTATATACTGAACAATATTCATTAAAGGGAACTTTAGGTTCAGGGATGAGAAGTGAAAAGAGTGAAAAATTACTGTGTAACAGATGCCCCCTAAAGAATGAAGGCATAAAAAGGAGTGATGGGTGAAGTTCTTTACGAACCAAGGCAAGGAATCTGAGAATGCTAGGAAACCATCAAAATAATAAATAATAAAATATATGACATATCTGATATGAATATTCCTAATATCATATCTTTGAATAGGAATAACACATGAACCCACAACATGGTTGCAATCATCTGTCTGAAAGAGATCATGGAAATGGATCCATGGTATGGTTGCATCCATCCGTATAGAAAGGATCATGTGTACAATCATGAATACTCAATAACTCCATGCAACCTGGATAATAACATATGTGATATAGGGTCTTAGTAGCAATCTCAATCTACCCAATGTACGAATCTAACCATGTGAATAGATGTGTTGAGGTCGAACATGGTAGAAACCACTTGATTACTGGTCAATGATGAAAATTGTTAACACACACAAGAGATACCACCAATAATGAAAATGGCCCTCAAGGTACAAAAACACAATATACAAGCGTGAGTAAATGTTTTTGAGTAGAACACTTGCATAATCATTCGATCGAAGGCCAATGAGTTGAACCCATCGTCGAACGTGAAAACCTTTCCATTGAGGCATATGAGCTCCAAGGTACTAAAAAGGATTTTCTAAATCATCTTCTCGGATAATGAGTTGAATTTGGAGGGAAGTGATTCATCGAAGGAGGGCCATGATCATTCCCACATCATCGACATGAAACAAAGGGTTCTTCAAGATAAAAGGAGTGATTCAGGACTCTTGCAGAGAGGATTAGAAAAGAAAAGGATGTTGGATTTTGACAAAAGGACTTCTCTTGAACATATCAGGGACATGACTCCATAGTGTGGCAGCATTTGACTCAAAATGGGACCAGATTTCATGATGAAAAAATGATGATCGAATAAGAGGTAAATGGATTTCCCAAACCCAGGAAGGAAAGTGAAAAATGAAGGATATCCCCAACCCGACATGAAATGTAGATGAGTATCTGTTACACAGTAATTTGTCACTGTCCCTACCATTCCCCGTCCCGCACAATGGGGGACCCATTTTGTGACCTGTGAACATTGTCATGCCTTGAAATCATCATCAATGCATTCCTCTAAACGTGAGTTTCAATTGCCCTAAAGACATCTCCTTGCAAAAAACCATGAAAACATCTCCTTTTTCATTGGCGTGGGCAGACAGTTCATCACTCGCGCCAATGGGGAAAATCCTACAAAGAGGCCGCGCCAACTGGCGCTCTGTCCTAGAGCAGCAGTCGCGCCAGCCAATTTAAGAAGTTTTTTTTAAATAAAGATGGTGGAAGTTGTGTTTCAACCAACTCAGAAACCATTGCCTATCTTGAGTTGGGAGGTTTGGCTACGGGAGTTCCATGGAAGGGAAGTGGTTTGCCACCTCTCATGGAACCTTCCTTGATGATAGGTCCAATACCACAATAATAGGGATCCCAACTCCCTCCTTCCCCATCTATAAAAGCTTGCCTATTGCCATTGCAAGCTAGTCTTGAAGTGCCTAAGCTTTGAATCTCCAAATTCCCAAGAGCTTTTGTGCTGTAAGAGCCCTCTTTCTTCCCTTAAGGCCGACTCAAGTAAGGAGACTATCATCGAGAGACTCTAGAGAGGCTTGCCCTTTCCCTAGCAAGCTTTGCGAGACGTGAACGACTGGGGACCCTTCCGAAGGAGACCGCGGCGTCAGAACATTGGTTGTACTCTCTTTAGATTGTTTATTAATGAATGACTACCGGTTATGGTTCCACTCTATTTTCCACTTATGTTAATAATGAGTTATATCCTTTCTGACTGATATATAGTTGCGTATTCTGGATTTTATGCTTGTATTCGTGTTGTTTCTTGCATGTGCATGTGTCCATTCACGGAGATTGTGGGGATCGTGATCTGCCGAGGCTGAGGAACGGGAACGCTGTCTCTTCTACGAATCATAGCACTGGACTCCAGGTAGGCCTCCATCATTGGCTTATTTATTCGCAATTAGGAACTTGCGCTGTAGCATTTGATGATTGTTGCTAGACCCCTGCTGGGCTAGTAGGATCACCTCTATCCGCAGAGGGGATTTACCTCCTCAACAATTTGGCGACTCCACTGGGGACTCAACTTGTTGTTTGATTTGTAAGCTATAGACGGAGCCTGGAGTGCAGCCAGATAGCCTTCGAAATGCTTTTGCTCTGCATTAGTGGAGTAGATCAACGCTGCTTCAATCAATCTCCGGTTTAGTTTATGGACTGAACAACTTGGAGTATTGTCTCGTCTTTTTCGTTGTTTCTTGACTTTCCTTGCTTGATTGGCTGTGTTTGTGTTTTGGATTTTGGTTTAGCCCCCAGAGGATCAGATCTGACCTCTATTTTTCCGAATTTTCATCTTTTCATGGTTGGCTTGATTGGCGCGGTTTCCAGCCTGACAGTCGCGCCAATTGGCGCGGGTTGCCAGTTCATCACTCGCGCCATCCCCTGTCTGGCGCGGATTATAGCCAGACAGTCGCACCATTTCCTGTAGGTGGTAGGGTTTACCCTTGTTCGGAAGTTTCTTTTGGTCAGTACTTTGCTTCTGGGTTTGTTTTGGATTCTTCTTGAAGTGGTGAGTCTGCTCTTGGTTGGGAGAAATTCTTTGTTTTTTTCATTTTCAGGCATTGGCGCTTGTTGTCAGTTAGCAACCCATGCCAATTAGCCATTGGTGCTAGTTTTCAGTGATCAAGTCGCGCCAATTGGTGCCAATTGGCGCTAGTTGTCAATGGACAAGTCGTGCCAATTTCAGGGTGTATGAAAATTGAGATTTTTTCCCTTAATCCTTCACCAGTGTGTCTTTCCCTTCGGGTCTTTCCTCTGTATGAGCATAGATTACATTGCTCATTATTTGGAATGTCTTCTTTCTATGATTTTTTGATGTAAAAGGGAATGAATGCCTTGTTTTGATCTCTTTCTTTGGAAGTCCTTTTTGTGTTTGACCGCATATCTCTTGTCAACTTTTGAGGGATTTTGTCACAAAGTATTTTGAAACAACGATTGCATTCTTAGTGTTTGTTTGCATCCCTTTTGCTTTCATCCTTCATTAAGAATATTTTCATTTTTTTTTAGTTTTCGTCTCAGTGTTTGATTTTCGTTAAAATGCATTAGATCACATTGCATTGAAAAGTATTTTTGAGATTTATCATTGAACTTAGATCACATTGTTTAATGATTGAAAACTAAAAATCGCTTTGAGTGCATTCTCTTTCGTTGAAAGCATGCATTAAGTAGATTCTCATTTCATCGAAAAATGCATTGAGTGCATTCTTATAATTTGAAAAGGAAAAAGGAAATTGTGCATAGATTACAATTGCATAGTTTTCGGAAAAAAGAATTTCGCATAGATTACATTGCATAATTCGCTTCGTTGAATGTTTTAGAATACTTTTGGATAGTGAAAGTCATCTAGTTTGGAAAAGTTTCGTTTTCAGTTTTGCTATTTTTTGCATCATTGTTTGAAGCTCTTCCTTTAACTAGATAGCATTCATCGAATTGAAAAGTTTTCTTTTCTCATGTAGCTGCATATAGGAGATTGTCATATGACATACGGTAGGGCCTTGAAACCGAAACATAATTGAAGATCAACCATAAAATTTACTCAATTTACCTAAGGAAGCATTGAAACATTAACGAAATATTTAGAGGTCTAGGCTAGAGACGTGTTCCGGCGTCGTTAAAACTAGTAGCTGTCGTTCGCCTCTTGGCTTTAGACAGCACTAGTACGGACTTGTGCTCCCCGTACCGTCGCGTATATAAAGGGAGACCCCACTAGGTTGCTATCCTTTATCCGTAGGAAGCCGAGTATGCCGCCTTATACCTGTGATACACCGGACACAGCATTCGGGGAGATTGCCTGCACGTACGTTAAGTCCTTGGTTGATTTCTCTTTCATTTTGAAACCAAAGTGTATATTGCAGTTCACGGTTATTTGGTACACCCTTTGCCTAGCATTCCTGAGCAGTAATTTTGATCTTATCTGACTCCTTAAATTTGAAAAGATCATGAAGCGCTTGTCCTTTCACGCTTGTTTCCAATCTGAAAGCGATAGAGTCACCTTTTGCCTGTTTCTCGACTCTTAAAAGATGAAACGGTAGAGTTTTGTTTCAATGTTTTAAAAATTAACTGCCCACGAAATATTCCTGGTTAAAGTTAGTTTCCTTAGGGTGTTGTGTTGGGTTGTTTCTAATGGCAACTTTTCCAGAGTTCATCAACCAAGGAATCCCCTCCGATGGGAATCCTGGTCATTTTCCTCCTTTTGGGAATGTTGGTGCTCCTTATATGGCAACGTTGTCCCTTCCTGGGTTAACTGTTGGGTTGCCTGTTTGGTTGTTCTCAACCTCTGTGGTCTCGAATGTCTCGGCTACTATTCAATCAGTTCCTCCACCTGAACAACATCATGTTGATTCCAAGGTGGACCTCTCCCCTTCTTCGCCTGTTTCTGCGTCTTCATCTTCTACTTCGCCTGGTGAAAGTCTAGATTCGAGTAACCAGGTGGCTAAGAAGACAAAGAATAAGAAGTCTGATAAAGGAGAGGCTAACTCTGCGGCTATTGCGCCTAAGAAGTCTCCTCTTGATAAACCTTCCAACCCTCCACGGAAAGTCAAGTTCCCTTGCATGTTGTGCACGGGAGACCATCTTCTTCGAGACTGCCCTGGCATTCCCAAGGTGCTTGAAGTATGGTCCAATGGTCGTCCGCCATTGCCTTTGGCTTTTGGGAGTCAGGTTGGGGGCATGTCTTCAACTGGTGCTGGTAAGGCTCCTAAGAAGCAGGGTAAGATCACCAATCCATGTAAGTTGTGTGAAGGGCACCATGCCATTCACCTTTGTCTATATATGGATGAAGCCAAGTGAGTTTTGGACAACTCGGTTGTCTCTGTGTCGTGCCTTCCGGCTGGTTACAAACAGCTTTATTTGATCCCTCCACCAATTGATTCTACGATTGGTCAAGAGTCATCCTTGGTCAATCCCGCTCTCTCAAAAATTCAGATTCAGGAATCCATCCCTGACCAACCATTGGTCGTGGGATCGGTTGAGCTGGCCCCGTCCACGGTGCACCAGGTCTTTTCCGTTGAGAGTGGACCTCACATTCCTCAGGTTCTTCTTGTTTCTTCAGATTCCTCGGATTTGGAGAAATATTCTCCTGTCCCTATACCTCAAGAAGCTGCTCTTCCGCCTCTCATGATGGAGGTTCCGGAGGATACTCTTCCCGACTCCATGATGGAAGTCGTGGAGGATGATCCTTCTTCCATAACACCAGGGGAAGACCATATCGGTTCGATGGTAGCCCCTCTGAGTAGTTTGGTCACTTCCTTTGATTGGAATCGATTCGCAGGATACCACCTTCCGTCTTATGTGCCTTTCGAGATCATAGTACAAGCTTTTGGTCTGTTCATACCCAGCACCATTATAGACGAAGGCGCGTCTGTTAGTATTCTATCCTTGACTACTTGGAAATATTTTGGCTCACCGCCGCTTGCGCCTGTTACACAGAATCTGTTGGCGTTTAACAGAAGAACGAGTCAACCGTTAGGGATCCTTCCAAGGTTACCTGTTACTTTGGGAGGTAAAACTATCCATATGGACGTGATGGTTATTCCAGGCCCCTTGGATTTTAATCTGCTTTTGGGGCACGATTACACCTATGCCATGGGAGCGCTTGTCTCCTCCCTCTTTCGTGTGGTCTGTTTTCCACATGAAGGACGGATTGTGACCATTGATCAGCTTTCGTTCTTTGGTCCTGATGTGGCAACTGGTCCGCCATCATCCCTTCCTGGTTTTTATCCACCCGTTGTATCTGCCCCACCACAGGTCAACTATGTGGCTACCTACCCCATGCCTGTGCTCAACGATGATGCCATTGTGCATCAGGTGCTGGGGGCATTGGGTCCTGATTTCCAGGATGTTTTCCTTCCATCGGGAGTCGAACTCTTGGAAGCGATGAATTCTTGTTCATTATGATGAGGTCGGTCGGAGCAGAGTTCCGTGTCTTGTGTCAAGCTCCTTAAAATATGAAACAAGGTTGTCGGAGCATAGTTCCTTGTCTTGTGCCAAGCTCCTTAAACCATGAAACAAGGGTGTTCTGAGGATAGTTCTTTTAATGTGTCAACCTCGTTAAAACAATGAAACAAATTCCGTTCAATTCGAGTCTTTGATAAGTTCTCGTAAAATACCAGTCAAGTCTTTTGATCTCGTAAATTGAACCTTCACTCCATTTGCCTTTCATATGGATTGAAGCTTGGGGGGCATGCACCTCGAATTGAGTCACCATGCTGGGGGGCATACTTACTTTTTCAAGCATGGTTTGTTTCCGTTTCAAGCTTGTGTAAAAATGAAACCAACTTCAAGCAAAGTTTCCTGATATTCAAGCTTGTGTAAAAATGAAACCTTTCCCATGTTACCTCTTGTGATTGCCATTTTATCAGCCTGTTTTGCCTGATGAGCCTTGTTTTTCTCACTCCATCATCACTATCTGCTTGGCTGATCATATGCTTTCACTTGGTTGTTTCACCCATTCCTGAGGAACCACTGTGATGAGTGGTCTTATTAGCCAGCCTCTTGACTTTTATCATGTTCTGAGCAGTTCCACCGTTATCGGAACCAGTAGTTACCCTTTATACCACTCGTTCCTCTAGGTGGAGTCATCTTTCAGCTCTTTTCTGACTCTCTAAACATGAAAAGATTGTCGAGTCCCTTGTCGTTTCGATCTCGTTAAAGTGGCCACGAATCGACATCTACCCAGTATACGTTTACGCCTTTTTCGGGCTGGGATGGATTATTTACGAAAAAGGAATACCCTAGCCTATCGCGACTAGGAGGTTTTCTCGGATATTGTTTTCTACCTTTTCGGGTTTGAGGAACTATCTACGAAAAGGGACCGCTGGAGTTTACTTTTCTGCTGTCTTTTCAAACTCTCTAAACTTGAAAAGACGCCGAGTTCACCCTTTGTCAGACTCGTTAAACCTTGATGACATTGGATCCAGTCGAAATGACGTTATTCGAGTTTCTCCTTCCTAGGGCTCGTTAAATGTACTAGGATGGATTCGTCCAAAGGATGGATTTATATGACAAGCATATGGTATCCTCTTCAAGCTTGTGTAAAAAGAAAGAGGTACTCACCGAAATGGTGGGGAAAATGGAACCAACATCATTGTCGTGTCGGCAGTATGTCGCTCTTGAACATGGCACTTGTCTGCATTCGTGTCGGGTTGGGGACATCTCATCTCATTTTTTCACTTGCCTCCGTGGGTTTGGATAATCCTTTTTGACCTCTCCTCTGCTCATTGCCTCGTCACCATGACCTTTGATTCGTTGACGTCAAATACTGCCAAGTCCACTTTTGTGCCGTTATATGTTCAAGAGAAGTTGACCTCTGCAGATTTCAACCTTCCTCTTATTCTCATATGATCCTGATTCACAACAAAAACATCATGTTCCTCTGTCTCGTGTCGATGATTTGGGAAACATTATGGCCCACCTTCGATCAAGGTCACTTCCTGTCGACTTCAGCTCATTATCCAGGAAGCTGATCTAGGGATTCCTTTATGGTACCTCGGAGCCTGCATGCCTCAATGGCAGGTTCGTCGCATTCGACGTGAGGTTTTGATCATTGGCCTCCGATCGAGTGATTCTACGGGTGTTCGACACCAGCTCATTGATTCACACGCCGTAGATTGTACCTATAGTACCTTGAGGGCCATTGTCATTATTGGTGGTTCCTCTCGCGTCTGTTAATAGCTTTCATCATTGGCTGGTAATCAGACGATGTTCTTGCATGTTCGACTTCAGCTCACATATTCGCATCCTTGAACTTGTACTTTGTTCGGGTCGAGATGGAGCGCAAGACCCTGGATTGTGTCTGTTGTAATCCAGGCTGCGATTTTGTGGATTGTTATTTACATGACTTATTCAATGGATGGTTGCGACCATACCTGAGTCTATTTATCGATCCTCACTGGGTGGCTACGTCCATACCTTGGATCTGGATTATTGTATACTCTGTTTTGGATGGCTGCGTCCATACCACATATACATCATGTACTTGAGATATCAGTTGTATTTCTCTACGCAGGTTTTACGACGGCGGAGTTTTCAGTTGGACACGTTCTCGTAAAGTATTTCACCCCTCTCTCTCTCTCTCGGGCCTCATGCTTTAGGGGGCATCTGTTACACAGTAATTTGTCACCATCCCTACCATTCCCTGTCCCGCACATTGGAGGGCCCATTATGTGGCCTGTGAGCAATGTCATGCCTTGAAACCACTATCATTGCATTCCTCTAAATATGAGCTTCAATTGCCCTGAAGACATCTCCTTGCAAAAAACCATAAAAACATCCCTTTTTGCATTGGTGCGGGCATCTAGTTCATCACTCGCGCCAATGGGGAAAATCCCACAAAGAGGCCGCGCCAATTGGCGCTCTGTCCCAGAGTTGCAGTCGCGCCAGCCAATTTAAGGAGTGTTTTTTAAAAATAAAATGGTGGAAGTTTCGTTTCAACAGACTCAGAAACTGATATCTATCTTGAGTTGGGAGGTTTGGCTCCGGGAGTTCCATAGAGGGGAAGTGGTTTGCCACCTCTTATGGAAGCTTCCTTAAAGATAGGGCCAATCCCACAATTATAGGGATCCCAACTCCCCTTCCTCCATCTATAAAAGCTTGCCCATTACCATTGCAAGCTAGTCTTGAAGTGCCCAAGTTTTGAATCTCCAAGTTCTCAAATTCCCAAGAGCCTTAATGTTGCAAGAGCCCTCATTCTTCCCTTAAGGCCAAACTCAAGCAAGGAGACTATCGTCGAGAGACTCTAAGAGAGGCTTGTCCCATCCCTGGCAGGCTTTGCGAGACGTGTACGACTGGAGACCCCTCCGAAGGAGACCTCAGCGTCAGAACATTGGTTGTACTCTCTTTCGATTGCTTATTAATGAATGACTACTGGTTATGGTTCCACTTTGTTTTTCACTTATGATAATGATGAGTTATATCCTTTCTGACTGATATATAGTTGCGTATTCTGGATTTTATGCTTGTATTCGTATTGTTTCTTGCATGTGCAGGTGTCCATTCACGGAGATCGTGGGGATCATGATCTGCCGAAGCTGAGGAACGGGAACACTGTCTCTTCTACGAATTATAGCGTTGGACTCCAGGTAGGCCTCCATCGTTGGTCTGTTTATTCGCAATTAGGAACTTGCACTGTAGCATTTGATGATTGTTGCTAGACCCGCTCTGGGCTAGTAGGGATCGCCTCTGTCCGCAGAGGGGATTTACCTCCTCAACAGCTCTCTTCATGGCTTCCTGAATGAAGCTATGTTGTGAATGCTCCCATGAGGAATGGTTCTTCTTTTCTACATCACTGCTCTTGTACAGCGCAGTGAAATTTTGCTGCTCTAAATCAATAGTATGCAATGATGTGGACCCATCCATAATTTTTGTTGTAATGATAAGATATGGAAATTTAAGCATACCTTGGTGAAATTTGGAAGTTCCTTGCAAGGCTGCAAGAGTTCCCTCCTCATACGTGTTGGCTTCCCAAATTGTTGAAGATGAAGGTTTCTCCTCCATGATTACAATAGTGCTAGCGCATGCTTCTTCAATTGGTGGTGAGGGTTCTTCCCTCCTTTGGCCAAATATTTTGATCATCCTTCGGGAAAATTCAACAAGAGTAGATACCCTTGCATGGCTATAATGGCTGAACCACCAAGTGTTTGCTTCACCTTCAAGGTGCAGTGCTGCAATTTCTACAGCCTTTTTATATACTACAGGATGTAGCAGGAAGAAAGCCTCTAGCTTCATCACCCAAGCATCTGCTGCACATGTGAGTGACCCATCAAAGGTGGACAATATAAATCTATTGCCTCTCATCATCCCATATATGTGGGGTCTTCTTTCTTCTCCCAGCTGAATAAATTTTGGTAAAGCTAGAGTCTTGATCTTGAAGGCTCTAGGTTTAGCTTTGTATTCAGCAAGGTACTCACTTATAATTTCAAATTCCAAGTGTTCTTCATGCTTAAATTCTTCTTCTTTGTGGGAGTAGGAAGGACATGGTCCTTCCTCTTCTCCTTCTTCCATCTTCTTAATCTCCTTGGAGAGGTCCTTTCTGGATCTGAAAACTAATGAGAGTAAAATCATTCTCTCCATCATATTGATCTCTTCTTCTTCTTATGGATGAAACTCACAGGCTGAGCCAAATATCATGCTCTGATACCACTGTAATATCCCCAAATAGGGATTTTCTATAACAATGAGAATATCTTAAGATATTCTAGAGTTGGAGATCCAGCAATATGTAAACATAAAAATGGAGTAGCAGTGATACATCAACACATAAAATGCCAGAAGATCCAAATAGCCATCATATTATGTCCTAGCAGCATAAGATATACAAATCCTTGAGGAAACAATCACTCAAGCTAGGCACTACAAGCCTGAAGAGGCATGTACATGGAAATAAGAAGAACATTACTACATGAAGAAAGCCAAGGCTATGACTGTGCAGTATATGAGATATAACTACTGCAAAATGATTTCAATACATAGATATATCAATATACAGCTCATACAACATGGGGAGCAAAGATATAAACTCCCAAAGGCAATTTCTAGGCAATCCTGGAAGGATTGGCTGAAATATGCAAAAACACAAAATGTCAAAGTTGCAGGGTAGCAGTTGCAACTCAAGAACTGGAAATGGATGTAGACATCTGAAGATGCTACATATGATGTCTGAATCTCATCCAAAGGATCTTTCAAGTGAAAGGGTGATCCAATCACTAACGATCTCAGCCTCCAAAATAGTGGTACAAACCCCTACTGCAAATGTACTCAAAAATAACGTAGTTAAGGAGATGGACTGCACTGTAGGAGATGGGACGTGCTTGGAATGATGCCAAATATGTGCAATCAGCTCCTAAATCTTCCTCAGTAACCTCCCAGAGGAATATAATCTCCCTCCTCTGAAATATGAGCCAAGGAAATGGTGTTGTGGAACCCTCCACTGCAACACCCTACAACACAACATTTCATGCTACAAGAATAATGTTGTAGCTAAAGGAGGTGGCTTGGCCTTGAGCCTGAAATGTGGAGAATGAAGTACAATCTTTCAAGAGGCCTCTCAAGAAGGGATAAGGATTCCTAAATAGGAAATCCTTTGTGCTAAGAAGCACAGCAATATCAGTTAAACAACCGAAGACAAGAAATAGTCATGTAGACCAAATTCTATAATCAAACATATCCTCCTATGGATGCCTTGTCCTCCCTTTACACAAATTAAAACATCCTTGCCTTGGGCCCCACACATTAGGGTTTCCTCCACCAATTGATCTCTCCCCCATTCACACTGCGATGTCTTTCAAAGTGATCCACTCCCACTATGGCAGCATTGTTGACTTGGTCAAACTTGACCTTGTCCTCATGGATTTTCCCCTTTTCACACTTGAGGGTGCAAAATAGAGCTACTCTGATGATCCCTTTCACATTATGAGGGATTTTATTCCTACTCATGGGCCTCCTTCCCCATTTATTCACCTCCTAGATGATATAAGAAAAATTAATGTTCCAATTAACTTCATGCTAATTTTGGGAACATTACACACTGAAAATATTTCTCCTGGTCTCATTAGTATTGAAGAAGTTACTGACACTGAAGAAGAAGTTGTTCTTCCTCCAAATTAGGACTCTTTAGATCTTAGGCCAAGTGAATCAATTTACTATAGCCCTTTCAAACAAGATCCTTGGTATTCTCAGTTGGTAGACTTTCTACACAATATTGGTCTAAATTATTTGCCACCCCAAATTCCTTTTTACGCTATACCAAGAGGTTATAGACTTGCATTAAACATGTCTGGTGAGTCATCCATGTTTTCTGCATCACCAAAATTATACTTTTATGGTGGTCCGTCTATTTCGGTAGGATACCAATCACTTTCTGGTACTTTCTCAGGAGCAGCTCCTTCTCCCGACAAACATATACCATCATCTGGTCCAAATGAATCACATACCGAAAATTTGAGTGCAAAACACATTTAGATGATGTCTAGAAACATTCCTAACCCTGGCCCTCAAGGTAGTAATTTACCGCCTGGGCGGCAACATCAAAGTGGTAATTTACTGCCTGGAGGGAAACCTCAAGGACAATACATACCTCAGCGTCAATATCAACCTCAAGGACAATACCCAACTCAGGGTCCGCAGCCTCTTCAAGGACAGTACCCTACAACAGGGAAACCATCTTTCAAGGGACAACAGCCTCCTTTAGGGCCACAGTTCTACCCAGAACAACAATCTTTTCAAGGAAGTGGGAATTATCCAGCTAATTATCAAGAATATTTTCCAAATTATCAACTTGGTTATGGTCCTTCTTATGCAACACAACCTTCAATGAGACCTTAATACCCCAGAGTAAACACGGTGTGGGATCCATCACAAGTTCAACAGAATTTGAAACCTAATGTGCAAGTAACCTATTATCAACCTAGTCAGCCAATGGGTTACAGTCAAATCCAACAACCTGTCCAACTAGTTCAACTTATGATTCAGGTACCTACATCTAGTACAATTCAGCAGCCTGGTCTAAGTACACCTAGAAATCCAACTCAAACTGTTGCACCAAATTCTGCTTAAGCTACCACACCTATTCCTGGAGTTTCTGTAGCTCCTATTTCTACAGCCCCTCAAGTATCACAACAAATCCCTATAGTCTCTACACCACAACCTGGACCTACAATCCAGACTATCGTTCAGCTACCTATGGGACAACCTGGTACAAATAAAATTGTAACAAGCCAACCTTAGTTTTTTTATCAACCATATCAAGGGCAGTATCAATATGGGCCTGTAGCATAAAATCTAGTATACCAGCATCAATCGTACCCTAGTTATACATATCAGATACCGTCTCAACCCCAATATGGTCCGGCTAATTCTGGTTACCCGAGAGGTATTCCAATCCCAAACACACAGGCTATTCTAGGATATCCTGGATATCCTCCTCCTGGTATTGGTATAATTCCACAAGGTTATCAATTTTCTCAAGGCCCTAACCGTCGGTTGCCATCATAGCAACTCTGGATTTACCTGATTTTTTGTGCCTAACGAATGATCCCATATATTATCTTCCATATTCGTCGGGAATGCCAAATAAGTTTCCTAGTGATATCCCTAAATTTGAAGGGAAATCAGGAGAGGACCCATCAAATCATGTCAGGACTTACCACCTCTGGTGCACATCCAACTCTTTTATTGATGATTCTATTCGATTACGACTGTTTCAGAGAACACTAATAGGCTTAGCTGCAAAATGGTACATTGAATTACCGCATGACTCATTTAACAATTTCAATGCTTTAGTAACTGATTTCTTAACACATTTTCAGTTGCCAGTCAAATATGACAATGGCACGGAATTATTGACTTCATTAAAACAATCTGTCTCTGTACATATCCGATCACATACATGAATGGAGATGTAGAAGACATTTGGTGAAATTTTTTATTCCATATCAGATTTTGGCAGAATGGTTCATCAAATCCTTACTTCCAAAGATCACTGAAGATGTGGCTAAGGGAGGAGTTGTTACTGAGGAATAGTTCATTGCTCAAGATCAGTACTTAGACCTCATATATACACAGTCTAGTACTTTGCACGAAAAAATTCCCGATTTACCACGTCCTAGTCAAATAACTGCAACTCCTTCAGGGTCTCATGCTGCAAATGGTGTAACTGGTTTAGTTAACACAAATAAAAGTAAGAAGAAGTCCTCAAAAACTAATTATCCTATAATAACTTTACCTTATTCACCGAAAGGAGATTATTCCCTTGAAACTTTTGCCGACATTCATGTTGTAGATTCATCTACAGCTAAATCTAAAATCGAAAATAAGAAGAAAGGTAAGAATAAAAGAAAACAGACTTCATCGCCCAAAGAGACGACCGAAAAAACTAAACCATCTGACGATAAACGAAAACCTCGTTATCCTTGTCTTATCTATGACGAGAATCACTTTACTAAAGAGTTCCTGCATCAATCTGAGGTCTCAAAATTCGTTAAAGGTTCGCCTACACCCATTTTCTTGAAGGATCCTTTTCCTACACAAGATAGAAAAATGATAGGATCTTCTTACCACTCATCAGCAGATATTTTAATGATGTCTGAGGTTATGGTTGTGACGCGATCGCAAGACTATGGAAGTAAAAATCCTGTTACTGGTAAAGAAGTAGAAAATTATAATTCAACACTAGCTACATCTCCTTCAGTTTATGATCCAATTCATATCGAGAAAATGAATCCTGATCTAGTAATTAAACCTCCTACTAAAGGTGTACTTCGGAAGTCAGCTTTCAATCCACATGCAAGAGCTGCTTAGAACTACAACATTATTCAGGACTTGGTGATTTCCCCTTCAGTAATGTAGGCCTTAGAAGTTTTGTAATCATGTTGAGCACAAAGGAAATTTATTTTATCAGCTATTGGAGCTATAGATCCTTAGGATTCTAACCTTATGGTCTTCGATTTAGAAAATTTTACACCGAGACTCGCCCATCAGATGGATTTTCAGATTCTGGTATTAGTAAAAAAGAGACGAATTTTCCATATTGTAATTGATGAGGCGGCATCCACATGCATTATGTCATTAAATTGTTGGAAAAGTCTTGGTTCTCCAACGATCAACCAATCTCTGACAATCCTTAAAGCTTTTGATGGAAGAGGATTCCATCCATAGGGAATTTTACAGGATCTACCTATAGAGGTCGAAGGTAAAACTGTTAATCTAGATGTGGAAGTAGTTGATGCCCCACTAGATTACAACCTTCTTCTAGGTTGAAGTTGGTATTATGCTATGGCTGTTGTCGTGTCTTCCATCTTTCGGTTAATCATGTTTCCTCATAACGGAAAGATTTTGAAAATTGATCAGATGTTATATTATTTGTCTGGCCCAGCTTCTACAGATAGTATTCAACATGTTGGAAAATCAACTATTCCTTACGAAGATGCTGGATTAGGTTTAGTAAAATATTATGTTTTAATGGGAATTTTTTCTATGCCTCCACCCAACATACCGCGTACCATTTCTAATATCAACATGATTTCATCAATTACTATTCCATTTGATGATCCTTGGATAGTGCCTTAAACATCATAAATGGATTCTTTCAATGGCAAGATGCCTTTGAGTCCTTTTGAGATAGCATATACAGCGGTACAGTCATTTTCTAACACACCTTCAACTAATCTTGATCCAATGAATGTGGTCACTAAAGAATCTTCTTCACTATCAGGCTCAGCCTTGACATCTATTTCCGATCCTTTTAAAAAAGTGTTTTATACTGATGAAAGTATTCATGAATTTTTTTGTATGGTTGAATTACCCTGGGATGATCTACATCATAGATCTTCATTTTTACCTGAACTTGATAGATTTGAAAATGATTTTTTGTCAATTTTTACAATTGATTGTGTCAAGAAATCACGTAATCCAATCATGATTACAAATTCGGATTTTGAGATTAATTTGGGAAACATTTCTACAACTGTTCCTAATGACATATCAGGTAAACCTGAAGTTGTTGAAAAAATTCATATAGGAGCTTCTTGTACGATTGAAGAAATTAATAAATATAAAGCCCTATTTCAAGAATTCCGCGACATATTTTCATGGTCCTACAAAGAAATGCTAGGAATTGATCCAAAAATTGTCGTTCATGAAATAAAGACATACCCGGATGCAAAGCCTACTAGACAATGTTTACGTCTGATAGATCCTCGAAAAGTTGCTACTATTAAAGCTGAAGTTGAAAAACTACTAAGAGCGGGATTTATTTATCTAATACCATTAACAGATTGGGTATCTAATATAGTTCTCGTTACCAAAAAACAAGGGATTATACGAGTATGTGTCGATTATAGGGATATTAATAAAGCATGTCCAAAGGACAATTATCCTACCCCCTATATCGACCAAATCATTGATGATTGTACCGAAAATGAGATGTTTTCATTTATGGATGGATTTTCCGGATATAATCAAATAAACATACTCCCTGTCGATCAACCAAAAACAGCGTTCATTTGTCCTTGGGGAACATTTTCTTATTTTAAATTACCTTTTAGACTAAAGAATGTTGGTGCAACTTTTCAAAGGGCGATGTCTTATGCTTTTCATGACATCAAACACATTGTGCAGCCTTATCTAGATGATTTACCTGCTCACTCATTGCACAGGGAAGATCATCTTACTCATTTACGAGAAATTTTTATGAGATGTAGGCATTACAAGGTTCTTTTAAATCCATATAAGTGTGTTTTTTGTGTACAATCTAGACGATTACTGGGATTTGTTGTTTCCAAAGCTGAAATTTGTGTCGATCCCTCGAAGGTTGAGGCCATCATAAATTTACCTCCTCCTTCCACACTTCGCCAACTCCAAAGTTTGCAAGTGAAAGAAAACTTTCTACGTAGATTTATCCCGAACTATGCTGAGTTAACAAAAGGTTTTACAAGGTTGTTGAAACAGAATGTTACTTTTATTTGGGATGAGATTGTTGATCGATATTTTGATTCTCTAAAACATGCGTTAACCCATACACCATTATTGAATCCACCCAATTACAACCAAGATTACTTTTTATACCTTGTAGCCTCTGATTCCACCATTGGAATGGTATTAGTTCAAGAGGATGAATTTCACAATGAGCATGTGATTTACTATCTACGTAGGAATTTGAATCCAACCAAAATTAAATACTCACATGTGGAGAAATTGGCCTTGGTAGGAGTTCAAGTTGTCCAAAGATTTTGTCAATACATATTCCCATTGTAGATTACTTTACCAAATGGGCCGAGGAAAATCCTGCATTCACGACAGATGGAAAAACTGCCGCAACATTCGTATTCAATCATCTGATTTCTCGTTTCGGTGTACCCCAAGCTATTATCACTGATCATGGGAGTCATTTTCGAAATACAATGATGACCGAACTTTCTGATCAACTTGGCCTGCGCCATGATAACTCTACTCCATATTACCTGCAGGCTAATGCTCAGGTTGAAGTCGTTAATAAAGATTTAACCACCATGATCAAACGTATTATTGAAACTCACAAATTGAATTGGCATACCATGATTTTCTCAGCATTATGGGCATACCGAACCTTAGCAAAAACTGCAACAGGGTTCACTCCTTTTCAACTAGTTTACAGTTTAGAAGATGCGTTACCCATTGAATGCGAAATATTATCACTCCAATTAGCCATAGAGTTACTACCAGCTACCTCTGAAGAGGAAAAACGCTTTTTATACTTAGCACAATTAGATGAGACTCGGTGCACCGCTGCATTAGTAGTCGAAGCTCATAAAAAATGCGTTAAAGCTCAATATGATCGAATTGTTACACCTCGTGTTTTTTCAGAAGGTGACCTAGTCTTAGTATATGATCAAGCTAATGATAAGCTAGGAGTTGGGAAATTCGAACCAATTTGGCATGGTCCTTACATTGTCAAGCGAGTGCTTGCCAAAGGGCCTATGAATTGATTGATTATGACGGGGTCTCTTTATCGAAGCACAGAAATGGTCTTTATCTGAAGAGATATTATGCTTGATTCATGTGTGAAGATCTCACTTGTATATTAGTTATTTTTCAAGTTAATGTGCCTAGTTTTTACTACTATCTCTGCTTATCTTGATTACTCTTGATATTGCAGATGTCGACATACTTTCAAACATACATTGGTTTTTCTGATGGTTCCTGTCATAGTACACAGAATATTTCTTCCACAGCTTGGGTTATCTATTCACCCACTGATGAGTTAGTTTCTATGCATGGGGTAAGCCTTGGTCAACCAACAAATAATATTGCAGAATATAACGCAGTGATTGAGTTATTATCTGATTCCATTTCATTGGGTATTCGACGTTTGATCATAATGTTAGATTCGGAACTCATTGTATTGTTAGCCACCTATAATATTTTGTTATACCAAAAGGTGGCTAAATCTGTTTTGAGCCTTCAAGGAACAATTTTTCATTACTAAAATTTGTTGGCTCTTGAAGACTCCTTGTAGGCCTCATGCCTCTGTCCAAAATCTTCATTACCTTTCCTATTAATTCTGTTGATTTCCTATAAGAAACTGCTGAAGAAACCATCATTTTTTCCCCTTTCTCCCACTCATAACTAACCTTCATTTGCTCCCCCTTTTCTCCGTATTATTTCCCTACTTTTCATAAGTTTCTCCCTCCATTCGTGAAAATCCTCCTGACATGGTCTAAAACTTCTGGTTGAGCTGTGCCGAACCCCGAGAATCCCCTGTAAAATCTTTCCCCTAACCTCTGTTGGCCATTTTCCTCCCTTACCCCTCTATCGTTCCTTTCCTCGGCCTTCAAATTCCATTTAAAAAGGCCAAAACCCAATTTCCGACCTTAATATAGGCATAAGCCCCCTCCCGCTAGCCCCTTTCAAACCACTTCCCCGCACATGCCCCGGCGCTGGGACCAAGCGCTTAAGTCCCAAGCGCTAATCGCGATCGGAAGTCGGGCAGGTGCACAAATCCTTTGTAAATAGTCAAAACTCCGATGCGATTCATTTATAACAATAAGTCTCGCGATGCGTTCCGCACCATTGATCTTCCGCGGAGATCTGATGGTGGAGCGCTAATCGCAACCCCCCGCCCAATCGCAATTGCAATGCTTCAAATGTGCCCTTCGATCAATCGCAGTCCATACCTCCGATCTTCCGATCCTGCTCTCCCTCTGATTTATTCTTGACCGTTGATCTAATCCTTGATCCAACGGTCCGCGCAAAATCGCATCGCAATGTTTCACCCCCTTGCGATTACCTCCGATTCATTCCCCGCCGTCGATCTGGTCCTCAGATCAACGGCCAGCGCTCAATCGCAAAGGGCTCAATCGCAAAGTTCAATCGCATCCCCTTTTGTGCCACCCCCGATTGAGACCCTCCGATTAGATTTGGACCGTCCACGTGTCCAGATCGGACGGTCCAAAACTGCTCCTCCTTATTCTTCTCCCGCTATCCTTTTTGCCTTTCTATGCAGATCTCCACCGTTGGTTGCCCTCATCCGACGGCTACGCTCCTCCCCCGCCATCCGAAGCAGTTTTAACCTATTCCCGCAGGATTTCTTAACTGTTGTTGTGTTTTGCAGGTGTTTTAATGGTTTTCCATTATAGAATGAAGGAAAGCCGAGGGATGGGAAAGAAGTTTCTCGTGCCTTCTGGCTATCTTAAAGAGGCCATTCACGGGGCTCTATTCCATGTCTCGTCAGTACTCTATGAGTATTGATGCCGTAAAGCCCAGTGTGGGTCTGCACATCGACAAGACACTGTTTTTAATCAAACATAGTTAAAGAGTATCAGTTTTGAGAATAAAGCACAGTAGATGAAGATTGAAGACAGTTTTTATGGGGATTACGGCTAAGACAGTTATCAAAAGCCTAATCCCCAATCTAAAACACAGTTTAAGGGAAAAAACCTAAAGTGTTTTATCAGACAAAAAGCCTCCACCACCACATCTGAGGCAAATTGATTCCTCAGCTACCACCGAGCCACCTGTTGCCTCGAACCATTCAGAACAGAGGCCGAAGTTATTGCTCGAAGAAATATCTGCCTCCAGCATTGCCAAGAGGTTATTTCTGCAAGGAAACCAATGAATAAATATCTGCAGAGTTATTCCAAAACAGACACGGAGCCTCAAAGTCAAACAAAGCTTCCCCCGAGCTTTGATATTTATTGTGAAACAGTTAATGTAGTGATCCACCTGTAAATTTTTCCCTCGAGCCTCTCAAAGGGCCGAGAAGTCTTCACTCTGCATTAAATGTCCTTGAGATATTTTGTTAAAATCTCACCTCCTCATCTTCCTATAAGTACTTCTACATAAGATGAGGAGTTGTTGGTTGCAGAACCTTGAAATACACTTGAGCTTGAGACTTCTTTTTGTACATAGTATTCACTGGCCCTTGAAGCTCTGTTTGTGCTAGAGTAGTTAGGTTGAATAGTGAAGATGATTACTGAATTGAAACATTCGACTTGAAGTTTGTAGTTGGTTTGACATCAATATAAAAGTTGTTTCATGGGATCCTGATCTATATTGACGGTGATGTTATTCTCATTTGTAACTTGTTGTTTTATTTCTGTTTTCATGTTGTTTCATTTTCCACTGTAAAGAATAGTTTAAACAGGGTTAGGACCTGCTGTATATCAGTAACCTTCTCTGGCTGAGAAATCTTTATTTGAATGTTTTCTTCCAATCTGTGTTATTCAGGAATGACTTAATTCAGTTTAGGCATGAGAATGTTGGCGTTACCTCATTTTATCGTCCTAGCTGAATATTATTTCTGAACGTTACTTTCAGTATATGTTATGTGATGATGAACTGAAGGAAGATATGGTTAGCCCTGGTCCCAAACTTATCTGCATAACTAACAGATTGTTTCCCTTGGAATGTGTTAAAAGCTGGCTAGTTTAGAAGCACTTGCTAGATCTTAGACCATTCTGTGTTATCGTTGTGTTTCCCCTTGTTTTGTATGTTTTCTATTGGAAGTGTGTCAAAGGCTGGTTGGTTTAAAAGTACTTACCAGATCCTAGTATGCTTTCGTGTCCTTCTTAAAGTGTTTGTCAAACGCTGACTGGTTTAAAAGTACTTATCAGATCCTAGGCTGCTCTTCGTTCTGCATCTGTTTAATTCCCCTTCTTGATGTATCACTCCATTCCATAAATCAAAATTTAAAGAGATCCTTAGACATAGATGACTAGCCCCTTGGATCACACTTGATGTTATTGTTCAATTAAAGCCCAAATATGACTCCATAGCCCAATGGACTAAAAACCAGCGTTATATCTATCTATCTGCCAAAACTTTTCTATTTGCTTGTAACTTCTCACTTTTGAAACTTTGCACTTAGGACTTTCCCCTCAAGTAAAATTTCATGCTCAACCATCCAAAACAAAACAAAACCCTTGGCCTTCATAACTAGCCTAATATCATTACCTTAAGCTTTTCAAAGACAATATCCATCTTTGCACATATTGGAGAGATCCCTCTCCGGATTCAGGAGGGCTAGATCCTAGAATCCCAAAGTTTGGTTGAAATGATGTTAACTCTGTGATTGGACTCTCCCAATCTTGCTAATAAATTACAGAGACCTAACATTTCTGGCAACTCCACTGGGGAAACTTTAACCCAGAATCTCTGGTTCCATGACAATTGTTCTATTTTGCAGCTGAGCCACCAGAAGCTAACATTTCTGGCGACTCCGCTGGGTACCCTTACCCAGAATCTTCATAACATTTTGAGAGTCAAAAGCAGCCTTTTCAAGCACTACCAAGAAATGGTAATTAAGATGAAACTCAATTGAATCAGTGACAAACTAGGTCAGCCCTAGGATTCTTTCGAGTTTTTATCTAACATTGGAAAATCAGCTAGCTTAGCCATAAGGATAGACTGTCTTTGTTTCATAACCGTAGCTAAGTTTTGAGGCAAAGTTAGGATATTCTTCCGAACCACAAATAAAAGCAATTTAGAAAATACCAAAAACATTTTAGATTGGTAGTAAAACACTAGTTTTGATATCTTTTGTACGTCTTTGATGTGTTTTACTTTATACTCTTAGACAGAGTCTGGAAAGGGCCAGGTAGCCTCCGGGTCTCATCCTCTTTTGGGGGTGACATATCTGGTGAATGCCCTCCCAGTAAATCTCTGGTTAGAGTTTGTTGTGTTTTGAGATATCCTTGAAAGGAATGTTTCACAAACACTGTGGTGGACAATGTACTCCTTTGAAAAAACTCTGAACTTTCCACCTGGCGACTCCACAATCCTGAACAGACCTTAAGACTCCACTGGGAAGAACCCTTATCATTATAAAATCATTCAAACTCAGTTAGAGGACTGTGGGATTTGAAATCGTAAAACAGATTGGTGAACCTTTCTAAGATTGTCATATCTGGTTGAACTTCTCTTGTTTTAGGTCTAAACGACATAGCATAGTGGCTTCTAAAAAGATTCACACTAGATCCCATCCAGACCCTAACCCACCTGAGGTGGTTGATAATCTAGAAAGTATCCTTTGGAAGTCTCCTAAGGTTAAATTATTAACTGTTTTCAGATCACCCTTGAGAGCTAATTCAGTCCCCGAAAATCTTTCATCTCTGCAATAATCACAAACTGACTTAGTGAACCCATTTAGGACTAGGTCATTTGATGATATAATCCAGTTAGACTCTGAATCTTCACTTTCATCTCCTGAAACAAGTGAACATCCTGGTAGCAGGGAAACAACACCTCCTGATTTACATTTCCTTCACAATTTAGGTGTCTCTCATCCAAGATCATCTCAACGGTCTACTCCTGGTCCATCCACTTCTACTCACCCTACATCCACTGTTCAAACCACTTCACCTCAGCCCACTTTCCCTTCTGTAAATCCACCTCCACCTCCTGCCATGGCAACATGGTATGCTCCCTTAGTCCTTCCTGTACCATTAGTCAATCTTCCACAGGACTATCAGTCCAAAATTCCATTATATGATGCTAGTAATACCATAACAGCATCTCAACATGTGGACAAGATGAATGACTACTTTGACAGAAATGAAATTGATAATGACTCTGTCAAGTTGAGACTATTTGCTCAAAGTTTGGGGGGGGGAAGTAAGAAAATGGTTTAAAGGTTTAACCCCCCATAGTATTAACGATCTCCAAGCCTTCCATCAAGCATTCTTAAACAAATGGGAAGTGAGGAAGAATCCTCTCCAAGTCCTTGCTGACTATAACAATCTCCATAGGAACCCTAGGGAAAGTGTACAATCTTATTGTACCAGATTTAACAGCGTCTATAATGCACTTTCCCCTGAACTAAAACCTCCTCAGGGCTCAGCTTTAAACAAATTTCCTGAAGGGTTTGATCCAGACATGACATATTCGCTTAGAGAAAGAGTCTTTGCAACTCTTGAAGACATGCAAAGGGGTGCTCTTTCTGTGGAAGTAAACTTGATGGAGAAAAGAGAAAGAATGAAGAGCGAGAAGAGAGTATATTTTAGAGAGGAATCCACCCCTTCCACTTCAAGCTCAAAGATGGAGAAAATGATGGAAGAAATGATGAAAGAGATGAGCATAATTAAGAGAGCACAAGCAAATCAAAATCAAACTGCTCCTCAAAATAGAAACCAGAATCAGAATGTTAGAAGGAACCAACCTCCAAACAGACCCAGGGAAGATGATCAACAAATCACTCCTCCCTTTCATCAAAACTATGTAAGTGAGGTTGAACAAACAGAAGACATAGCAGAGGAAGAGGATATCAACATGTTTGGGGAAGAGGATGATGACTTTGAGGTTCATTATGATAATAAACAAGGTCTTTACACACCTTACGATGACAAAAGAAATGATAATGAAAATTATTATCGGGACATGGAAAATGTCGTCATAGAACCTCAAAGAGAATATGACCTTAGAAGCAAGACCAGTCAACAAGCCCCCAACACCAAAATCTCTGACAAATCCTCTCAAAGCAGCACCACAGCTAAACCCAAAACAGCCAAACAAAAAGACAAAACAGTGGCTGTTAATTCTGATAAGGATAAGGAGAAAAACACTCAAAACTCTGAAAAACAGAGTGAAGACATCAGCAGTACTAACGCTTCAGCTAGTACTCCTTCTACAACAGTTGTGTCAAGTAAAACAAATCAGCAAGTTGTAATTGTTGATAGAGTGACAGCTAATAAGGTTGAAACAAGTCCTTCAAAGAATCAAACCCCTTTCAGACTTGAACAGGAAATCTTAAAGATCAAAATCTCTGTTCCATTAACTGAGTTAGCTGCCCAACATGTATATAGGAACCAAATTTTGAAGGCTTTAAATATAGAGGAAAATGGAGATACAGTTAATCTTAGTGATGACCTACCAGAGTTGATTTTTGGCCCTAAGATTGAAGGGAAGTTTCAAGAAGGACCAGTTCCTCCCTTTTATGTGAGTTTGAACATTCATGACAAAATTATACACAACGCTATGCATGATTCCAGGGCTTCTCATAATTTAATGCCTAAAGCTGTGATGGAGAGCCTTGGTTTAGAAATTACCAGACCCTACAAAGACCTATACTCCTTTGACTCAAATAGAGTAAAATGTCTAGGATTGATCAAAGACCTCTGTGTTAACCTAGCCTAGATTCCAGCCAAATGTTTACTCATGGACATTATTGTGGCTGATGCCCCCCCAAAGTATGGAATGCTATTATCAAGATCCTGGGGAGCTAAGTTACAGGGGACTATGCAGATGGACATGACATATGCGACCATCCCGGTTTTCAATCAGACCAGAAGACTTTACAGGGAGTCTCATATGCAATACACGGTTACAAGTCAAGACGGACCACGAAACTCTCCTATATATTCTGTCAATATAGGCCTTGATTCTTTTATCATGTTTAACAATGAAACTCCTAGTGAGCAAGTCACTTTAACAGAATTAAAGGCCGACAGGGAAGAAGAGTATAATAACGCAGAAGTGTCCAAACAGTTTGCCACATGTGAAAACATTAGTAAACAAAGCATAGGTCTTGATTTTCCGGTTATGAGCCCATTGTTGTTAGGACTTAACAACCCAGAAAATACCCCTAACATTTTCGGCAACATCCCTCAATCTATTGAAGAATTTGAGGAGTCAAAACAAATTCAATTGGGTGCTGCTAATCATGAACAGTCAGAAGGCACCATAGTTAAAAAGGACAATCGCCAAACAGATGAAACCAAAGACAGTCCTTTATGGAATATGTATTTTGATGGGTCATGCACTAGAAATAATGCTGGTGCAGGGGTTTGGATCATTAAAACTGAAAACAACCACACAGAATGCATCTCATGCAAATTAAACTTTCAGTGTTCCAACAACATAGCAGAATATGAATCCCTTCTCTTAGGCTTGCATCTCTTGAAGAAATTAGGAGCCAGAAGAATTAATGTGTACGGGGATTCTGAGTTAATCATTAGGCAAGTCAATGGGGAGTATAATGCGAATCATCCCAGACTTAGAGCCTATCGGAATGATGTCATGGATCTGTTGACAACATTTGAGGAGTCAAACATGAGTTTCATCCCAAGGAAAAAGAACATTATGGCCCACAATTTAGCTTTTGCGGCCAGAACATGTCTAACGCCATATGAGACTGGAGACAACACAACTCCGATAAAATTTAGACCGGCAGTGCCTGATAACGAAAAATATTGGCAAGTGTTTAACAATGACAAACAAATAGAAGACTTCATGCAATTCAGAAATGAGTTCGAACTGCACAGTTCAGATTCAGATTATGATACAGACTGCAGTGAAGAAAACTTTCTTGGTGAAGAAGAATCATCTCCTCAACCTGCCAATATTAACCTATTGTCTAGCGAACTTAGGCACAAAACAGAATTAAGTGCAGAGTTAGAAACGGAAGAATTACAAACTCTGCAGTCTAAAGATGAAAATTTTCCGAGTGGTCTAACGCCTTTAGAGGAGTTGTTCGATTTTAACGATGTGGCCAATAAACCAAAACTGGAACCTGTAGAGACTGAAGTAGAGGAGTGAAATATAGGCAGTGAGGAAAAACAAAAAATGATCAAACTGTCCAAAACTTTGCCAACTCACATTAAACTCAAATACATAGAGCTGTTCCAAGAATTTTCTGATGTTTTTGCTTGGAGTTACGAAGATCTCAAATCCTATGACACTGAAATAATACAGCATAAAATCCCTCTTCAAGAAAACCAAAAACCATTTAAACAGAAACTGCGCAGAATAAACCCTGTCCAGTTGCCATTGGTTCAGAAGGAGATCATGAAAATGTATGATGCTGGCATTATTGTCCCTATTAGATATTCTGAGTGGGTATCTAATCTGGTGTCCGTTAGGAAGAATACTGGAGAAATCAGGCTTTGTATAGACTTTAGAGACTTAAACAAATCTTCGTTAAAAGACAACTACCCTTTACCAAAAATGGATCACATTTTACAAAGGGTGGTGGGGTCTAAAAGGATTTCGTTGCTTGATGGCTATTCGGGGTATAATCAGATTTTAGTTCACCCTGCTGATCAATTAAAGACAGCTTTCACTACTCCATGGGGCACTTTCATGTATGTGAAGATGCCTTTTGGTCTAATGAACGCTGGAGCAACCTTTCAGAGAGCCATGGACATAGCATTCTTGGAAGAATTAGGCTTCTTCATCATTATCTATCTAGATGATGTAACTGTGTTTTCAAAAACGGATGAAGAACATTTAGAACATTTGAGAAAAGTTTTCGAGAAGTGCAAAAGGTTTGGAATATCTTTAAACCCTAAGAAGACACTATTTGGTCTCCAAGAAGGTAAGCTTCTTGGACACATTATTTCAGAAGAGGGTATAAAGATAGATCCAAAGAGGATTGAGGCTATATTGCAAATCTCTCATCCTCGAAATATCAAAGAGTTGCGGTCTTTCATTGGAAAGATTAACTTTTTGAGAAGGTTCATCCCTAACTTGGCAGAGCTCCTTAGAAATATCACAAACATGTTGAAGAAGGAGCAAGGGATAAAATGGACCTTAGAAGCAAAGACATCCTTTGAGCTGGTGAAACAAGCATTAACCAAAACACCGGTTCTCATAAGCCCTGATTTTTCGAAAGATTTTTATATCTTCTCATTTGCATCAGAACATACCATTGCTGCTGTCCTTTTACAGAAAAATCCACAAGGACAAGAGCAACCTATTGCATTCTTTAGCAAGGCATTGAGGGATGCCCCTTTGAAGTATAATATTATGGAAAAGCAAGCTTTTGATTTGGTTAAAGCATTGAAAGACTTCAGAGTATACATCCTTCACTCACACATCATTGCCTTTGTCCCAAGTTCAGTTGTAAAAGACATTCTAACACAAGATCCAGATGGTAAGAGAGGTAAGTGGATTGCTGTTATTCTTGAATATGATTTAGAGATAAAACCCACTAAATTCATCAAAGGCCAAGGTCTAGCTAGATTAATGGCTGAATCCAATTTTGAAGTTCTTGATATTAATGTGATTAATGCTTTGGACAGCCAAGAAGAATTCTCAACTCCCATTATTGAAAACCATTTTCTGAATTCTCCTTGGTATGCTAATATCGTTTATATTTTGCTTAATTTAAACACGCCTCCTGGTTTATCGAGAACGAAGGCAAGGTTCTTAAAACTGAAAGTAGTAAACTATTGCATTATAGATAGGTGTCTTTATTGGAAAAATGCTAGTGGTATATTGCTTAAATGTTTGCCTGAGTTTGATGCAGACAAGATTAAGCAGGAATTTCATGAAGGAGAGTGTGGAGGCCATTTGTACTGGAAGTCAACAGCCAACAAAATTTTGAGGGCTGGTTTCTTTTGGCCCACCCTTTTTCTTGATGTTCACAAAATGACAACTCCTTGCCATAAATGCCAATTGTTTGAGGGCAAGAGAAAATTATTACCCCTTCCTCTGCATCCAATCACTGTTGAAGCTCCTTTTCAACAGTGGGGACTTGACTTCATAGGTGAAATCCATCCCTCATCTTCTGCCCAGCATAGATGGATCCTTACTGCCACAGACTATTTCACTAAATGGATAGAAGCCATTCCTTGTAGACAAGCCAATGATTCAGTTATTATAAAGTTCATAGAAACCAATATCCTTTCCAGATTTGGCTGCCCTACCAAGATCATCACGGATAATGCAGCAGCATTTAGAAGCAAGAAAATGGTTGACTTCTGTCATAAATACCAGATAACACTAGGGCACTCCACATCCTATTACCCTCAAGGTAATGGACTTGCAGAGTCCTCCAACAAAAGCTTAGTGAACATAATGAAGAAACTGTTGGAAGACAATAAGAAGTCTTGGCACACGAAGCTGATCCATGCACTGTGGGCTGACAGATTAACATTGAAAAAATCCATTGGTATGTCACTTTTTCAGCTTGTGTATGGTACAGATGCAATCTTTCCTAATAGCCTTGGTGTACCAGTTATGAAGTTTATCCAAGAATTGCAGACTGAAGATAATGACATGATCAGAAGAATAAATCAGACCATTCATCTTCAGCAAATCAGAGAGGAAGTGTACAACAAAACATTGCAGAAACAGGACATCATTAAGAAGCTTTTTGACAGAAGAACAAAGGCCAGCAATTTCAAGATTGGGGACAAAGTGTTAAAGTGGGATTCAAAGAGAGAAGACAAGGGAAAGCATGGTAAATTTGACAATCTATGGCTTGGCCCTTACTCTATTCATTCAGTTGCTGGAAACAATGCATTCTTCTTACAAGAGCTGGATGGAACAGATTTGTTTGGGGGTCCTATCAATGGAAGGATGCTCAAGCATTACTTCTCTTGATTCATGATATGTTTTTAAGCCTTCTTTTTTCTTTTTCATTATGAATATTTCATCCACCATTGCATTCAAAGTTATGAAAAATCAAAAAATACAAAAACAAAGAAAGAAAAGAGGGCAGAAATGAAGAACAAGAAAGGCACAGCCCCATGCCAAAAAGAGAAATAAATCTAAAAGTGTGCAAGCTTAAAATGCCACTCCTACAAAACACACTTCTAGTTATTCAAACTGTTTAATCTTGACTAATTAGCTTTCAATTTTCTGCTGATAGGGTAGTGAATTTGATTTGCCAAACTGTTTAATCTTGGCTTATCAGTAGATATATTAGGATAGAAATTAAAGGTTCAAACATGTTCAAAATCTGAACCAAAGTCTCCAAAGAGAGATGACTCAAAACTGTTTTATTTTTCTGAGTCATAAAAGAGAAAAACTGGTTCTAATTTGCCCAAAATCTGAATCAGATATCAAGAAAGAGACAGCTCAAAACAAAATTAAAAACAAAGCTGTAAAGAAAAGAAGGCCATAATGAGAAACTTTCGGATCTTAAGCCTTCCATTTTGATTTAATTTTCTGCAAATAATAATCTATGAGCGGCTTGTTTTTATGCCATAGATCATAGCAAGTCGAACAACTCAATCTTGACTTGACTATTTTTAAATTTCTGTTGTAGAATTTAGAGAATGAAAGTTTGTTGGACTGTTTAATCCCAACAAAAAGTAGACTAGAAAGAGAAATATCTGAGCTCAACTGTTTAATCTGAGTTCAGGGAGAAATAAGGAGTAGAATTAGATTAGTTTTTATGCTTTCAAAAGAATAAAATGTTGTAAGAGATTTTGCCAATCCAAGTGCACTCTAAGAAGAAAAAATGTTAGATCAGTAGGATTGGGTAGGCAGAAAACTTGTAGATGAAAATCCATTATTTTCATGGCTGCTGAATATGTTTTCAGAACCAGATCATCCAGCAAAAAAAGGACAGCCCAATGGATCAGGCACAAGTCAGCGTCCCAGAGAAATCAAGACTGAATTCTTGATGCCTTCAAGAAGGCACCATCCCCAAGTGGAGCCACTGTTAGCCACCTATAATATTTTTTTATACCAAAAGGTTGCTAAATCTGTTTTGAGCCTTCAAGGAACAATTTTTCATTACTAAAATTTGTTGGCTCTTGAAGACTCCTTGTAGGCCTCATGCCTCTGTCCAAAATCTTCATTACTTTTCCTATTAATTCTGCTGATTTCCTGTAAGAAACTGCTGAAGAAACCATCATTTTTTCCCCTTTCTCCCACTCATAACTAACCTTCATTTGCTCCCCCTTTTCTCCGTATTATTTCCCTACTTTTCATAAGTTTCTCCCTCCATTCGTGAAAATCCTCCTGACATGGTTTAAAACTTCTGGTTGAGCTGTGCCGAACCCCCAGAATCCCCTGTAAAATCTTTCCCCTAACCTTTGTTGGCCATTTTCCTCCCTTACCCCTCTATCGTTCCTTTCCTCGGCCTTCAAATTCCATTTAAAAAGGCCAAAACCGAATTTCCGACCTTAATATAGGCATAAGCCCCCTCCCGCTAGCCCCTTTCAAACCACTTCCCCGGACATGCCCCGGCGCTGGGACCAAGCGCTTAAGTCCCAAGCGCTAATCGCGATCGGAAGTCGGGCAGGTGCACAAATCCTTTGTAAATAGTCAAAACTCCGATGCGATTCATTTATAACAATAAGTCTGGCGATGTGTTCCGCACCGTTGATCTTCCGCGGAGATCTGATGGTGGAGCGCTAATCGCAGCCCCCCGCCCAATCGCAATCGCAATGCTTCAAATGTGCCCTCCGATCAATCGCAGTCCATACCTCCGATCTTCCGATCCTGCTCTCCCTTCGATTTATTCTTGACCGTTGATCTAATCCTTGATCCAACGGTCCGCGCAAAATCGCATCGCAATGTTTCACCCCCTTGCGATTACCTCTGATTCATTCCCCGCCGTCGATCTGGTCCTCGGATCAACGGCCAGCACTCAATCGCACTGGAAGTTCAATCGCATCCCCCTTTTGTGCCACCCCCGATTGAGACCCTCCGATTAGATCTGGACCGTCCACGTGTCTAGATCGGACGGTCCAAAACTGCTCCTCCTTATTCTTCTCCCGCTATCCTTTTTGCCTTTCTATGCAGATCTCCACCGTTGGTTGCCCTCATCCGACGGCTACGCTCCTCCCCCGCCATCCGAAGCAGTTTAAACCTATTTCCGCAGGATTTTTTAACTGTTGTTGTGTTTTGCAGGCGTTTTAATGGTTTTCCATTATAGAATGAAGGAAAACCGAGGGATGGGAAAGAAGTTTCCTGTGCCTTCGGGCTATCTTAAGGAGGCCATTCACGGGGTTCTATTCCATGTCTCGTCAGTACTCTATGAGTATTGATGTCGTAAAGCCCAGTTCGGGTCTGCACATCGACAAGACACTGTTTTAAATCAAACACAGTTAAAGAGTATTAGTTTTGAGAATAAAGCACAGCAGATGAAGATTGAAGACAGTTTTTATGGGGATTACGGCTAAGACAGTTATCAAAAGCCTAATCCCCAATCTAAAACACAGTTTAAAGGAAAAACCTAAAAGTGTTTTATCAGACAAAAAGCCTCCACTGCCACATCTGAGGCAAATTGATTCCTCAGCTACCACCGAGCCACATGTTGCCTCGAACCATTCAGAACAGAGGCTGAAGTTATTGCTCGAAGAAATATCTGCCTCCAGCATTTCCAAGAGGTTATTTCTACAAGGAAACCAATGAATAAATATCTGCAGAGTTATTCCAAAACATACACAGAGCCTCAAAGTCAAACAAAGCTTCCACCGAGCTTTGATATTTATTGTGAAAAAGTTAATGTAGTGATCCACCTATAAATTTTTCCCTCGAGCCTCTCAAAGGGCCGAGAAGTCTTCACTCTGCATTAACTGTCCTTGAGATATTTTGTTTAAATCTCACCTCCTCATCTTCCTATAAGTACTTCTACATAAGATTAGGAGTTGTTGGTTGCAGAACTTTGAAATACACTTGAGCTTGAGACTTCTATTGGTACATAGTATTCACTAGCCCTTGAAGCTCTGTTTGTGCTAGAGTAGTTAGGTTGAATAGTGAAGATGATTGTTGAACTGAAACATTGGACTTGAAGTTTGTAGCTAGTTTGACATCAATATAAAAGTTGTTTCATGGGATCCTGATCTATATTGACGGTGATGTTATTCTCATTTGTAACTTGTTGTTTTATTTCTGTTTTCATGTTGTTTCATTCTCCACTGTAAAGAACAGTTTAAACAGGGTTAAGACCTGATGTATATCAGTAACCTTCTCTGGCTGAGAAATCTTTATTTGAATGTTTTCTTCCAATCTGTGTTATTCAGGAATGACTTAATTCAGTTTAGGCATGAGAATGCTGGCGTTCCCTCATTTTATCGTCCTAGCTGAATATTATTTATGAACGTTACTTTCAGTATATGTTATGTGATGATGAACTGAAGGAAGATATGGTTAGCCCTGGTCCCAGACTTGTCTGCATAACTAACAGATTGTTTCCCTTGGAATGTGTTAAAAGCTGGCTAGTTTAGAAGCACTTGCTAGATCTTAGACCATTCTGTGTTATCGTTGTGTTTCCCCTTGTTTTGTATGTTTTCTATTGGAAGTGTGTCAAAGGCTGGTTGGTTTAAAAGTACTTATCAGATCCTAGTCTGCTTTCGTGTCCTTCTTAAAGTGTTTGTCAAAGGCTGATTGGTTTAAAAGTACTTATCAGATCCTAGGCTGCTCTTCATTCTGCATCTGTTTAATTCCCCTTCTTGATGTATCACTCCATTCCATAAATCAAAATTTAAAGAGATCCTTAGACATAGATGACTAGCCCCTTGGATCACACTTGATGTTGTTGTTCAATTAAAGCCCAGATATGACTCCATAGCCCAATGGACTAAAAACCAACGTTATATCTATCTATCTGCAAAAACTGTTCTATTTGCTTGCAACTTCTCACTTTTGAAACTTTGCACTTAGGACTTTCCCCCTCAAGTAACATTTCATGCTCAACCATCCAAAACAAAACCAAACCCTTGGCCTTCATAACTAGCCTAATATCATTACCTTAAGCTTTTCAAAGACAATATCCATCTTTGCACATATTGGAGAGATCCCTCTCCGGATTCAGGAGGGCTAGATCCTAGAATCCCAAAGTTTGGTTGAAATGATGTTAACTCTGTGATTGGACTCTCCCAATCTTGCTAATAAATTACAGAGACCTAACATGTATTACATTTAAACAGAGTATACGCAATAAAAAATCCAATGTTGTTAAGATTATTTTTGAAGGTTCGTCTCTTGGAAAGAGAATTTGATTACATCGAATATCAACACATTTCAAAAAATTTAAACACATTGGTTGATGCATTAGCTAATCATGTTTTAAATAGACATTTGCAACGTAAAACAGTAAACCAAAACAACATTCGATACATGTTGAACAAGATAGTCAGAGAAAGTAGTAATATCATATATAGGAGTTTTTTTTTTCAAAAAATATTACATCATCTGTGATCATAGGTTTAAAACACCTTATGATCTGAAAGATACTGATACAAAGAACAAAATATGTCAATCCACGATGATCATCCACTATCCATGGTGATGATCATGGTAGTAGACTATCACACATGCCACCTTGTGCAGGAATCTCCTAAACTGGCCTGGAACACCAGTAACATGTCTCTAGAGACAGAGAGGAATATCGTTTGTCGATGTCTCAGGGATATCTTTACTCAACCTCTCTAGGTTGTGTTCTATGTCAGTGAGGATTTATGCTGCCTAATCCTGTGGTTGTGCTATGGGATCTATTTTCCGCCTTTCAAAGCGACGAAGTGTAGCTGGCTGTCATGGACCAACATCTGCATTTAAAATTTTTTTATGAGTATTGGATGATTTAAAAAATAAATAAAAATTAGAGTTAAAACACATCAAAATGGTTCGTTTACCTAACCATTTAAGGACATCTCGGGATCACCTCTAAAGTCTATACCCGCATGGGAAATATTCAATTGTTAATATTTGGTTCTGCAGCCACATAAGATACGTAGGAGTAAACCAAACCACCGTACTGTCATCGCCAACATGGTCGGCCATCAATGCAACCCAACGTACCATACGAGGTTCTCTAAGTTCACCACGATCAACAGGAATAAGCTGAGGGGCGAGGAATGGAATCCTCTCGAAAGAAAAATAGATAAGGATGGCGCCATACCCAAAGTTTTTCAACCTTGCATTTTTTGCTCTAATCAATTGGCCTTTCATATTGGCCAATACCCCTTCGTACCAGTAGAAAATGGTGTCTCTGAAACATCCAACTGCGGTCTGCATCTGAGACTTGGTGGCCACGTGTGGAGCCGCGCTTCCACACAGCCTGGTTATTGTGAATGCAATAAATTTAATACCAAGTTGCAAGATTGTCTTTATATCTATGAGGTTATCTTTGGGATCTGCTTCATCGCTGCAAAATTCTTGTTTGTAACTAGCAACGGGTAGGCCACCCTGCCTAACTCAAAAAAAAGAAATGTTTTCTCCTCTTTTGGATAATCCAGTGAGAAAATAAATATCTTCGAGCTCAAGTTCAATTCGATGATCGTCAATGATAAAGCACTGATTTTTAACATCCCACTTGTTCACTAGCCCTGTCATCAGTTCCACTTGTGCCCTCATACCTTGAATTGCCCAGAATTTATACAAACCACAATTTCCAAGTGCACGCATTGTGGCTAGATCATTCATAGATGCATCTTTTGTACCTTCATGCTCGCATTATCTCCAGTCTAGCATTATGGAATAGTCTGCAAATGGCCGCATTTGAAGATTAGAAACTTTTAGAGTGAGAAATTTTAACAATTTTTGTGAGAAATTATCAATTTTCATTTGGTCACGGCGCCTCCACAATTTTCGTGCAAAGACAGTGTGGACGTTCGCACGCCCTCTACACAAAAACCATGGTAGCCAGATAATTTTCCTTTAAGAAAATTATCGGGGTCCGCAGGTAACGCATGTATGACCCACGAACCCCCGAGAGCGAAATTTTAAACCTAATTTCTCCTCAAAAAAATCGATTTTAAAACCAAAAAAGAGAATTTAATTGGATAGAAATGAAGAGAATAGTGTTTTGGATTACCTGGTTCTGAAGAATCTCGATTTGAGCAGTCGGTTCTTCTGTTATCAACTCTAGAACTTTTCTGCCAAAAGCTCTCAATTTACAACTCTGAAGACAAAAGGTGAAAATGACTTTGTTAAACTCCTTTTTATAATATTTTTTTATTGAATAAAATATTGGATTTTATTTATTTTCCACTTTAAAAACTATTTTTTCAATGTTTTTACTTATTGGAAATAGGTATGTTTAATCTTTCAATTTTTTTGTGCAGAACACTGATTTTTTGGTGAAAAGAATTATTTTGATGATGAGTACACTTTTATCACTTTTTCGGGCTCTTGAAAATTATGAAAAAGAGAAACCCTAGAGTTCTCTTTTAAGCCCTTTTCAGACTCTCTAAAAATGAAAATATCATCGAGTACTTGACTATTCAAACTCGTTAAAGGAAATGAACAGTCATCCTTTCAGTATAAGTTTACCCCTTTTTCGAACTGAAATGGAATATTTACGAAAAAGGTATACATTGACTAATCATGGTCAATAGAGTTCTCTCTTGTACTATTTTATCCTTTTTCGGGCTTGAGAGACTAAATTTATGAAAAATTACAACCACGGATTTTTCTTATGTCTTTTCTTTTGACTCCCTAAAATTCAAAAACACCGAGTTTCACCTATACTGGACTCGTTAAAACTTAACAGTAAAGGACCTATCGGTTACAAACAAGAACGAACCACTCCTTCTTAGGGTTCTATTTTAATACTAAGTTGGACTCATCCGAAGGATGAGCTTACACAACAAGCAAATTTTATCCTGCTCAAGCTTGTCAAAAATAAAGAGCTACTTGCAAGAAATGGTGGGCGAAAAGAGAGAAAATGAATCTAGTTGTCACCCTTGTTTTTGAAAAGAATTATACCACCCTTGAACATGACACTTTTTGTCACATTTGTACCTAGGTTTGGAAAATATTTTGTCTAATAGTTAGTCAAACCACATTGAAAGTCTTCAGCCAGTTTCTAGGTATTAGCTTTAGGTCAATTGTTACCAAACCATTTGCAGTGTCGTTATGTGTTCAAGAGACAGTTCAAATAAACCATCCATTGCAAATATTTGTCTCCATTCGCGTTGACCATCCCTGAGTCAGTCCTTGCAAAAAATTTCTTCAAAACTTGATCTAATGGTTTTGTGTCATAGGCTTTCCTAAGATGGGTCACTTTCTATTGATTACAACTCATCATCTAGAAAGTTGATCTAGAATCCTATCAGTACCTTGGGATATGCATACCTTAATGGAAGGTTTCTCACCTTTGACGATAGGTTGCATAATTGACCTTTGATCGAATGATTCCTTGAAGTGTTCAACTACAAATCATTCATTCACACTTTGCGGATTGTACTGAGTACTTTGAAAGCCATCTTCATTATTGGTGGTTTCTCTCACACTTGTTAACAGTTCACATCATTGACTGGTAATCAAGTGGTTTCTACCATGTTCGACTTCGACACAATCAATCACATGGATAGAATCATACTATTTTGGGAAGCGAAAATCAAGACCCTGGATCTAGTTTCCACCATCCAAGCTGCGAGGAGTTTTATTATTCATGATACAGTAGACTACTTATGAAAAATGGCTACGTCCATGATGTGTCTACTATTGATGTAATTTTAAAATCATTTTTGTACCAAAACATGTAGTTAGTTTTGATCTGAGTATGGGAATGTATACCTTAGCTATGATATACATATATGTTTGCATTGAATGATTTTACAAGTTTTCGACCGGTGTGTCCGCAATCCAATCCTCGGAAAGATAAAGCACTTCACTCTTTAGAAGTACCTCAAACTTTGCACTTTAAGGGGTAATCTGTTACACGTTATTTTGTCACCATGACATTTGACTGTCAGGGTATATTTACAATATCTTGTCGAATGCCCCGTGCCTGCAAACTTATAAAGAATTTCCAGGTGCGTCGAACTCTGCAGACGATTTAATTGGGTCATTGACCCAAAGTCACCCATGCAACAGTGTTCAATACCCCGGTTAAACGTATGATTCTACCAAGAACATACAACAATCTGGCTACCAAAGTCATCACATGCCTCCGTAAAATTTGACCAGTAGGGCATCATCGTATCACCATTAGCATGGAGGACCCTATCCTCCAAATCAGAGTACCTATTACGCAGATAGACATGCCGACAGAAGATCTCCCCCCAACAGCCATGTGGCTCGAGGGGTCCTGACACAGGTTCGGAGGTGAAGGTTTGCTAACAAACCCCTATACTACTAGCCCTTTCGGCAGTGACCTGCTTGCACAAGTCAAAGTCTCACCCGAAGCAGTATGGGAGGGTGTTGGAACCAGGCTTCCGCACCCTGAGAGAGAGTAGGTAATAATGCAGACCTACAATTATCAAAGATACACAGAAGGGTGATTTGTAGGGTTCCAGAACATAACCATACTATAGTTCTTATCAGATTTGCATTAGCAGATTTGCATCCACGTGCATATCATCAATTACAACCATAAAACAGCATAATCGTGTTGAGTGTGGAGCCTGATTATCTTGTTTACTTTGTATCACAGCATTGGACCCCTGTACCTTAAAAGGGGCGACAACGCTGCCCGTAATTAATCGCTGCCGTGGGGGGTCACGGGGGGGGCGGCAGCGATTAAAACAAATGTAAAATTGCCTTGTAAAAGTATAGTAATTTCTAGTCAATCTGGGCCGTTCATTAGGCAAATGATCTGATGGTAGAAGTTATGTTTAGATTGGGGTTTTTTGCCCTAGAAGGAAACCCCTCGCTTTTATGAGGGTATTGTATTGAGGCTGTGTATTGTATGTGTATTCTCGGAGCGAGAAACAGAGAGGGAGACTGTGAGAGAGAACAAAGGATATTACAGCGGATCTGCTGTAGGTTTTGTCTCTTCATTTTTGCTGGATAATAGAAAGGAAGGACTGGTTTTTTGGGGTGGACGTAGCCCAAACTGGGTGAACCACGTATATCTGTGTCTCTCTGGTTTTATGTGTTTTGTGTGCTTGTATTTTTATGCATATTTTATGTGTTGCATTGCTCTGTAATATTTAATTTTCTAACAAATCGCAGCTAATATTTTCAACATAGATAGTTCTCGTTAAATAACATAGATGTAATCAGTAAGTGCAAAAACAGTCCTATCACAGTAATATACTAAGTGCAGATACTTTCATACCACATAGATAAAACAAATGATTTCGCAGCTTATTCATACAATCTTAGTTCGCATCAATCATAACAGAATACTTCACATATATTACCTATCAAAATCCTCTTACATTCCCCGAATACCACCTGCACACATATCCAGCAAGGTCTGCACACAACAGGACAGAGGATCTTCGCGCACACAGCAGAAGGATTCCTAACCCAAACAACCCAACCCAAGATCTAGCAATTTGTACTTCGCATCAATCTCTATTCATTCTCTAACTATCGACTCAAAAAGGCTCAACTATTTATACTACTTTAGCCTATGCATCCAATGGTTCGCAAACCATGGTTTACGGACTCTTGGTCTACCCTTGACCCGCTTACAATCCATTAGGGGCTTTGACCCACCCCAAAACCCCTATGTTAGACTAAATATAATCAGTAGTATAAAAAATGGACTAGATTTGCAACTTTTTAGGAGACCCTGTTCCAACAGTCCCCCAACATAATCTTGTGACTCGTCCCGAGTCACTGAGATGGTGGGGTCTCCACCTACACCTGCAACAGTTTGATCGCTTCAGCCAATGGGGGCAGCACAGCTTTGCTTTGGGCAGTAGCATTCTGGGCAATGTCGACCAATTTCTGTGAAATCGGGCCAACCGTCGCAGCGGTGACACTTTCTAGAGTTTGGTTGAGTTGTGTCACGAATACATCAGCATCATGCGATAGTTTAAGGGCATCAGCAGCCCAAGGCCTCAGTCGGTCATTGAGGGCCTTCTTCTTCTATCGAAGCTCTTCTATCCCATCTTGGAGGTCTTGGCTATTTTGTAGTCATGCCAAGCGCTGAGCAAGAACCAACATGGGCAGGGTGGATTCCACTGCTTCAAATGTCTCCTCTTTCTGCTGTAGGGCCTGGGTTATTTCACACAGGAGCGGATCACATTGAACCTTGGTCCATAGCTGCATGCAGTTTCTAGTAGTTGAGCACCTTATGCAATCTACCTTCTGATGACATTTATAGCTGCAGTGACCAGCGCAGATCGTTGTACCCGCACCTCCGGAGGTGTTTCAGGCTGCAATTTAGCCTGGAGATAGGCAATATGCTGCTCCATCCATGACTTAACCTCCGCAACCTTTGTTCGATATGGCTTCAATGCAGCGACCAACCCCTCAACCTTTGCATGGGGTGTAGCGGTAGCCAAAATCTCTGTTGGAACTTCTGCACAGAGCTAGTGAATGAAGCTTTCGAGCTCCTTCTGCTGCGTGGTGGTAAGGGAAATTGCGATGTTGCTTTTGATGATCGTTTGCTTAGCCAAGCCTAGCTATTGGTGAATCTGCAGGTCCCGGTGCTGAATCTCCTGAAATATGCCTGTGTGGAGTCCCTGCAAAGCATCTTGGGGTATTCTGGAAAAGTCTAGCTATACCTCCCGGCAACTATGGACCTGGGTGCTCAGGTCGGGCGGAATAATCCTAAGGGCAGTGCCAGGAAAAGGGCAGAGGAGGTTTTCTGTTGTTGTGAGCGTAGCACTGCTGGTGGTTTGTGGAATCTGTGCCAAAGTTACACTGGTGTGCAGTGTGTCTGTCTTTAGTTACAGCTCACGAAGTGCGGCCTGTAATGTCGCGAGCGCAGCCTTCTGATATCCTTTGAGGGCTTCCCATCGATCCTACGTGGCTAGAGAGACTACATCAGTAATTTGTTCAAGGTCACTATTGGTTAAGGTGATAGTTTCATCGTGTTCTGTTCGCTGAGCGCGTTGCTTCTTCCTGGGTCCTTTGGCAGGCTTGCTTGTGTGCTTCATCCCCTGGGGGGAGGTGGTACCTCCGATGTCCAATCTGTTCGTGCCCACATCTGGTTGCGAATCGACCTGAGTTTCGGCCTCAACTTCCTTCTCGATGGTTTTCTTGGGCTGTGTATCCTTTTTCATCGTTGCGCTTGAGTCTTTCCCCGTACTCTTGCTTGGGTCCCCAGTTTCCTGATGATGACAGGTGGGATCACCTACGTTTTGCTGGTCCTAACGGTGCTTCTTGCACCGGTTTTGAAGCCAATATTCCAGGCAGGCGGCCAGAGCGGGATTACACTGTCAATCTCTTCGTCTGCTACTATATAAGGAAGCAAGGTCCAGGTTTTATCCTTGTGGGCTCTGATCTGGATGTTGTGCATGGTAACCAGGAATGCCACAATGCCCTTGTATCTTTCGTATGTTTTTGGGGACAATCGGGGTCGAGAATTGATGGTTGCTTCCAAGCTGCTCTGGAAGAGGACCTAGAAGACTTGGTTATCCTCCACGCGCTGCGCGTCCTTGGAGTCCCACAAATGGGCATAACGATCCCCTTCACACATGTCTGGAGTGAGCTCAGGGAAGACTGACTCCTCAGGGGCTTCCCAAGTGACCAGGGCTATGACGAGTAGCAACCAAGAATAGAAAAATTCTTTTCCCTGCTCCTAAGATTCACGGACGTTGGCCAAGAATTCATCGCACAAGTACTGGGAACAATTGAGGCAGACCCCCTTCCCACATTGGCCTGCTAACGAATGACATAAGCAAGGACGGTTGCTACCTGGAATTTCCGCATTAGCTTGCACGCTAATAACATGGTACCCAACTACGTACTAGGGTCGTTGATAGAATTGATGATGATGTCGTGAGTGTTTCATTCCACATGGTAAGTCGGACGCATGTATTCAGTAGTTTATGCCTCATATTTCTTGCCCATGCACTCCAAAGGGTGTGGCCCTTTTATGGGGAGGCCAGTAATTCTGTGAACCAGCGTAGCATCAATGAGGATTTTGTCACAAATCCATAGGCAGCCATCATGAATCAGGGCAAGCAACTGTAGGGCCAGCCGATTTGTGATGTTGTAGTGGTCGAAGTGCGACATCCGTAGTAGGTTTAGGAACCCAGATCTGGCCAATCCATGCACCCAGTGCTGGGGAATAATTGTGATCCCATTGTCTGCATGAATCGTGTCCAGATATAGCTCGAGTGCTAGCTAAGGGAAATCTTCAAGATTTTCGAAGTTGTGATCATCAAATTTGTTATCATGGAGCCTTCCATGCGGGTCGCTTATGACAGGGACCTCTCCGAGGTCAGTGGCATTTGCTGATAACTGATCAGGCCACCGAGGTTCTTTGGTGTGCGCGTCGAGGGCCTTCGTGGTCCGACAAAGGGAGGAAACCAGCTGATCGGGTCGGCGGGCTGGGCCTCCTCCTATGCAGCCTGAGCCTGGGGCATCGCTCACTAGGGCTTGAAATTTCTTGGGGAAGTCCTACGATTTCCCCCAGCCCATTTCGCAGGTTTCGTAGGTTTCCGTGAGCCCTATTCTTTCTCTTTTCCCTTCTTTGTGACCGGCGCAGAGAGCACTTCTTCATCGTCAGACCCAATCTCCATTACTTCCTCACTTACTAGCTCCGAAGGTTTGGTAGGGTCCGTGGCCATCATTCTGGCTCAAAATATGAGCTTCGGATTGCTACAGTCAGAGGGGGCCGGCTACTCAAACGTGAACGGGGTGCTAGGGGCACAAAGTTTCTTATAACACAACTTCGTCTAGGACAACTAGGCTAAGTGAAAATAATACAGAACATGTGTCTGATCTATCCTGCCCCTTTTATAGTTTTTGTGATCGACCAACGGTAGGGTAAACTTACCATCAGGTAAACGATAAAAAATCTCCTGAATTCGCCTCATTAAATGCCAACCGCTTGCTCCGTTCAATGGTAACTTTTTATTTTTGAAAGATTTTACTATTCCAACGGCTAGTTTTCGCTTCTCCTGTGCGTTCAGTGTACCTGCTGAACTTGGGCTAAACACTTGCATCTCCTGTGCATCCTCCCCCAACACAAGCTTGTTCCCCAGGTACTTCAAAGCCATAGATATGTTTGTCTGACATTCGTCATCCAAAAATAACAGGACATCCTTCGTAACCAAGGTTTTTAGAGGGGTTGCGATCATTGCATACTTCTGAATGAACTTCTTGTAATAACCTGTGAGGCTGAGGATTGAACGCAGTTGTCTCCTTGTTGTAGGAGTGGCCAGATTTATGAGAATCTTGTCTATTGTATCCACTTCCCCAATCGGAGCAAGCTATTGTGAAACTAGCTCCAAAAATAGAAGAAAAGAGATATAATCGCCTTAGAAATAAGCCACTTCGAGGGGGCAACCTCCAATACGTTACATGAATGAACAATTCTTGGATGATACAAATTACAAAACCTCTTTTCTATATGTAGGAGTCCATGGGGCCACAATTTAATCCTAGCCGACCTAATAATAATAATTTAAGGGCACAATAATAACAATATGGGGGTTACAGGGGTACAATAATAACAATAAGGGGGTTACAATAACAACAAAAAGGGACTATACTAGTAATATAGGGACCTAACACCAGCTTAGGGTGTGTCTTAATGCTACCCATTCATAGCTTGAGTGGTCTGGGAACTATGTGCATGCCTTCTACTTTTGAGATAGAGACAACTCACGGATCATCCTTACACTCTTTTAAGGCTAGGCTGTGGAAATTGACTATGTCCAGTAGTTGCGTTTCCCATGTTGGTACCTCACGTGCGACATACGGGGGCGATTCGCCCCATACCACCGTATCAATGTCCTATAGAGCTTCATTAAGCACCTCCATTCCACCTCCTAACCCAAATGACCCCAAAAATTCATCCTTCAATGTCTCCTAGTGGCGGGTGCGTTGATGGAGCTCCACATCTAAATACATTGCGGTGGGAAGTGGTCCCAAGGCATGAATAAACAAATGAACCCACTCTTCTGTAGTCTTGTCGCACCATTTCTTCATCCAAGCGAACAGATATTCGCGTGGGTCTTCTGGGCCAAGGTAGGTTTGGACACGCAGGTGAGCTAGTGGTTCAAATCGCAAGATCATAATATCCCGGCATTCTTCCCAGTCCTGGAATGTCCCACCACTACGCAGGTGTTTTACGCATGGTGAGGTTAAGGGTCCCTATCCTTCGTCCTCTTGAAACCTCAGCTTCAAATGCTCGCAAAAATCCCTTAATATCACCAGAACCATCAAAATAATATAGGTCTCTTACCTCGGAGGAAATGTAGCGGAAGTTCTTTGTAACTCGAAGACATTGCAGCGCAGAGACATTGTGTAACCGGTTTTGCCAATTCTCGATCTCCCCATCGGAGTCGGAGAAGAATTCACTATCATTTTCTTATCAGAGTACACCATCCGTCGTGGGATTGATCCAATCTTCATCCTGCATAGTCATTTTATAAATGTGATCCACATCCTCTTTGTCGCGCACTGGCTCTGTATATCGTTTGCCTTCCGCAGGATCTAATGGTACTATCACTCTTGTGTCGTTATTTTCAAACACCATGCTCCTCTTCTTTAGTTAAATGATGTCTCCCATATATATGGCCCATTCTAACTCGAGGAGCGCAGGGTAAGGGTCTGCATCTTCTACAATCTGGATTACCTCAAAATCAGCCCGGACCTTGACGCCTGTGATATCTACCATGATCTTCAACAGTCTCCCCAAGGGTATGATCTTTTTCTGATTGGCCATACGCAGCTGGATAGTGGACCACTACAACTTAGGTTCTCCCATCCGTTGCCACATTTGTATTGGTAATACATTCGCATCTGACCCCATGTCCAAAATAGCCTGATCCATTTCTTAGTCATCGATCTGTGTTGTCAACCACATCTCCCTACCAGTGAGTTTCTTATATCTGTATAGTTTTTTCACATCCTTGATTTCTGGGGGTAGGTTAGGCCACGCTGCGCAGCAATCTATTAATGCCTGAAGATTCTCCACAGCCTTTGGGTTGCGCAGCAGCTTCCTACATGCCTGCAAAAAGGGTTTGACCTCCTCATCTACCTTGAGGTTCGCAGGTGCCTAAGAAGTAGATGCCTCCGCCTTAGCAAAGTCTTTGCGAGCTGCGAAAAATGTTTCTTTTTCCTTTTTTAGATCCAAACCTTCCTATTTGATAACTTCTTGTTGGATCAGAGGTTCACTCGCAGCCTTCTCCCCATGTCCCTCGGTGGCCATTCCACTATGCGTTATGACATTCACGCTTGGATCTTCGTTTTGCAGTTCAGCCTTAACCCTCTACACATTCTGTGTAGGTGTCAACTGCTTCTCCTACATCTTTGATATCAAGATTGGATAGTCTTCAATCGCATGGTCTAGCTATCTAAAATACTGGCAAGAATTCCTTGTAGGGTTCAGACAGTCCCTTGCAAAGTGCCCTACTTCACCACAGTTATAACGGATTAGTTGCCCTCGTCCCCAACCTGTGCTTCCACCTCGGTCCCCTCCCCTACCCCTAACTAGGGAGCCACCTATGCCTACAGGGGATCTTAGTGACATAGGGTCTGTTTGTACTCTATATAAGTTTCCTCGATTGATCATAAAATCATATGTCCGACAGTTCTGTTCATCATGTCCTGCCGACCCGCAAAACTTGCACCATTGTTGCTTTACCTCTGGGACATACGCAGCAAGGCGGGGACAGTGGTTCGTATCGTACAGCCCTGCAATGTGCCAATCATTGCACCACAGTGCTAGCCCACTTGATCCTACAGCTTCGCTAGGGAGCAACGGGCTAGGTCCCCTGACCTGTATGCAGTCTACTAACAGAGGACAGTTATCCTTGGTGTGACCATTCACCCTGCATCGTATGCACCATCTTTCAGGGCTAGCTTCTACTCCTCACTCCTTTCACAGATTCTGGATCTCCATGTGCATTGCCTCTAGTTTTCCTTGGATATTTTGGACGCCCATTATGGTATCATCCCTAGGTGCAGCTTCTAACTTCATAGCGACCTCCAAGGCTTTTTCCTACGATTTGAAAGTTTGGTGACCCATAGGTACACGCAGGTGTGGCAGTAACATAGTGATGGACCATTCCATGTGTTGTCTGTCATCATACTTAAATCCTCCTTCTCTGATTACCTTCTTCAGTCATTGATTGGCCTCCCACACAGATTCAAAAGGCCCTTGCTTGAAATCATTCAGGTCCACCACTATTTGCGAGTAGGACTTAGGCTTCTTAAACTGTTGTTTGAAGGCATTCTTAATCTCTTCAATGGTTGTGTTCACATGCTGGCTGATGTATCCCATGTACCCGTCCAAGGCTCTTCCTTCAAATGTGAGGGATATTTGTGCCCTTTTCACTGAATCATTAGCTACATTCTGCGAAGCCCATACGGATCTTGCGACAAACCAGAACTGATCCATGTCTTCATCTCCCACACCCTCAAAGGTAGGTAACTTCATGTGCACAGCCATGTCGTATTCCGTTGGTGGCAGAGGTGTAGGTGAATTCTTACCCCTATGCTGGTTTGAAAGTAGTGTTGCTAGAAGACTCTGTGCAGCTGCTTCTCTTACCGAACTGTAGACAAATCTATCTCCTTCTTGGTTGGTCCGATATTATTTTCCACTTCGTGTTTTACTCCCATCCAGATCAGAGGTCATTCACTCGGTGTGGCTACACAGAATACCCTTTCCGCACAGTAATACCTTGATCAGTAATGGTAAGGTTTTTCAAAACTTACCCTAGAAACCCTGGAAAAATCGTCACTCTACTTCAGAATAGGGTACGAATTGATCAATGGAAAACTCCGTCACAAACACACCGCAGTTAAGTTCGCACTGCGATTTTATTTTACAGGGAATTCCTAAACTTGCTTTTCAAACCACTCGTCGATTTCTTTCTTTTCAAGCTTCCAGTACGGCCTTAGCATTACTCGATCTCTCTCAAAATTCTCTCGGTCCCAGCAACGGAACCATTTGTTGGCTCGAGGGGTCCTGACCCAGGTTCGGAGGTGAAGGTTTGCCAACAAACCCCTATACTGCTAGCCCTTTTGGCAAAGACCTGCTTGCACAGGTCAAAGTCTCATCCGAAGCAGTATGGGAGGGTGCTGGAACCAAGTTTACGCACCCTGAGAGAGAGTAGGTAATAACGCAAGCCCGCAATTATTAGATCTACGCAAAAGGGTGATTCGCAGGGTTCCATAACGTAACCAGACTATAGTTCTTATCAGATCTTCTCTAGCAAGTTCGCATCCATGTGAGTATCATCAATTAAAACCATAAAATAGCATAATCGCAGCTAATATTGTCAACACAGATAGTTTGTGTTCATTAACAGAGATGCAATCAGTAAGTGTAACAACAGTCATATCACAGTAATATACTAAGTGCAAATACTTTCATACCACATAGATAAAATAGACGAGTCCGCAGCTTAATCAGATAATCTTTGTTCACATCAATCATAATAGAATACTTCACATATATTACTTATCAAAATCCTCTTACATTCCCCAAATACCACCTGCACACACAGCCAGAAGAATCCGTACACAGCAGGACAGAGGATCCGTGCACACAGTAGCAGGAGTCCTAACCCAAACAACCGAACCCAAGATCTAGTAGTTCGTACTTCGCATCAATCTCTATTCATTCTCTACCTATCGACTCAAAAAGGCTCAACTATTTATACTAATTTAGCCTACGCATCCAATGGTCCGAAAAACGTGGTTTATGGACTCTTTGTCTATCCTTGACCCGCTTACAATGCATTAGGGGCTTTACCCTGAAACCCCTTTGTTAGACTAAATATAATCAAAATTATACAAAATGGACCAAATTCGCAGCTTTGTAGGAGACCCTATTCCAACAGCCCATTTACAAACCAGGGACCAGACTATGCCCAGTCCCCAGCACAATACCCGCCCATGCAAAATAATGCATAGGTGAACTTTTTGCAACCTTCCCAAAACCAACTGTGCCAACCATATAACCAGGAAAATCAAAATTATCCTCCTAACGCAGTAAATAAAATAGGAAAAACCAAGCCTAAGGGAAACCCTGGATAGGGAGGAAATAATCAACAATGCCATCCACGATCTCAGGCTGGAGGCAACCCCAACTGAAATAAAAACTAGGAGCCAAGAAAATCCAAAAGGCAGAACAAAAGGCCAATTCTTCGGACAAACCACTCTTGTTTGATCTGTGGTGAGTACGGCCATTACACTCACCACTGTCCCGACCACCATGAGTTGAAGAAGCTACAGAGTAACTATGGGCAAGGGGGATCCTCCCAGTAGACAGCAGTCATGCAGGAGCCTTTTCCCCATCAAGGGACAGTTAGCACACAGAAAAAAACTCTTGACGATTTTAGAAACAACAGCAATGAAATTTACATGACTGGCGAAGATATTTTTTTCAGACACAGAATCGAAATTATGACACCCCAACAGACACCAATGCGTCAAGGGCTAGTACCAATGCGCCAGCAGCACCTTTGACCATATCAAATATTACTATTGAACCTTTTCCCAAGATGGCCAAGGGACCAACTAGGCGAGCAGGAAACTATTCCAAAGAAGCCCATAACTATAGCATTATGGATGGTTTAGCTCAATCCCCTGCCGCTATGTCAGCTTTGGAGGTACTAAAATCATGCCCGAAGCAGCAAAAAGCCTTACTTTCCACATTAGGCACCATTGACCCTATCGATTCGCGTCTAATGGCTTTTGATTTAGATAAAGCAACCCCTAGGCTCCCTTCAATGGTCGCCTTTCAGATATCAGTATCGGTCCAGAACATCACTACTCATCGATGTATCATTGACGAAGGTGCATCCACATGTATCATGTCAAATAATGTCTGGCAGAAGTTAGAGTCGCCCGAGCTAAAGCCATCAGACATCATGCTTAGAGCATACGATGGTCGCCCTTCAGCCCCCATCAGTCTCTACCAAAACCTCTCGGCATGCTTAGCTAGAAAGATGGTCCTTATAGACATTGAAGTCTTGGATTCCCAATTGGATTACAATATACTTCTTGGCTGGAGTTATATGTATGCCATGTTAGCCATTTCCTCCTTCGTCTTCCAAACTATGATGTTCCCCCATGAGGACCGCATCGTTACTATCGACCAATTGACGCATAGCGAAAAGCGGCCCCTAACAAATACTGATGTCATTCTACCCTACGTAGATACATCTGCGGATGCACTAACATGGTACCAAGAATATGGCCTCGGCCAGTTCAAACCGTCATCCATCCTAGGATCATTCCTAGGTGATCCCCCTATTATACCTTAGTCATCACCTGATGTCACAGGGGCTCCGGTGTGCATGATGTCAACATCAAGCACTAAATCTAGTCAGGACACAAACACAAGTAGTAACGACACCGAGTCCTCGGCCACGGAAACCTCTCTAGCCTATGCTGCTCCCCAGAACCCTTTCCTCTACCCCAAAGAAGGTTTCGTATCCCAGCAGGTCTTGGCCATTGTGGTGTTACCAAACATTTCTTTCTCAATACCAGTTTGGTACCTCATTCCCCCTACTCATACGAGAGCCATACACATCACCTCTATAGGGTTAGTGCTCCTCAATCCCGAGGAGGCCCCACCTTCTCAGGAGACTATCCCAAACATCCCTGAATAGGTAACTCCTACCGCAAAACCGATGATTACGGCCAAGAAAAAAGGAAATAAGATGGAGACTCCCACCACACAATGGGAGTCACCATGTTGTGCCATATGTGACGTAGTAGGTCACCCTACCCACATCTACCCAGAGCTGGATGAATTAAAAATGCTCCCTAGCTCTAAGGTAGACATCAGGACACCACATTCCCATAAAAAAGAATCTACCACCAAAAGTCAAGGCAATTCATTGTGTACCAATCACGCATGCGCCATCTGCAGAAATTATGGACATTATACCCATAATTGCCCAGAAATCCCGCGATATATGGATTCCTTACATGCCATCGAGTGATCCTATCAAGAGGATCCCTCCACCCAGTCCTCTGGATATGAACCACACACCATCCTTTACCTATAGGAGGAATGACAGTCACCTAAAAGACTCCCAGCAATTTCCCCTCCTCCCATCGAGTGTTGTGTACTCTGCGATGAGCTCGATCATTTCATCATTAATTGCCCAGCTTTGGAAATGTTCTAGCGATGGTATCCAATTCATATAGTATATCGCACTCACATGGACATCCAGTATTCATATCAGATATGTGCTCATAATCACCTGGTGCACCATTGTCACTAATACCTAGATTTTAGTCTACCTCTCCCAAGAAGATGGCACAGACTCGGAATCTATGAATAACTTGACAACCCAAGAAGATGTGATGAGTAGATCCATCCTCTTTCTATCAGTTGAAAAGATACCAATTAGGGAACCCTTAGTTGCCCCCAACCGCTCTCCACAGTGAAGACCAACATGTGCATGATGTAAAACACCCAAGCATGTGCTCTCCACCTGCCCTGACTTAGAAGCACTACAATGCTAGTACCCCGTCAGGCCACCAACTGAATATGATGGGACCCCCATATCTAGGCTATTTTTCCCAGTATGTCAAGGCAATCACTATGGACAGCATTGTACCTATATCCCTCAAGTTCATCCTATAATCGATATGATTCATACATTAGATAAGAAGGAGGGTAATCTCCTCAAATAGTATAGAAAGTATATTAGCCCCAGACTAGCAACCCCGCACCCACACCAGCGTGATGAACAATATGGGGCGGCGCACCAACTAAGCATGACCCAGGCACAACCTAGGATAACATGGGGACTATGCAACCTGATTGGCCACTGGGTCAATCAATGCAAAGAAATGAAGCACCTCGCAAACAGTTTTCGCACAGTCTCGTCTCTCCCACAGAAACTTCTTTCTAACCAAGAGAATATCACACGTATTTATTGCCAGATTTGTTCACACTTTCATCATACAATTAAATGTGAGCATCTCCCCAAGCTAAGAGTGGCAAGAGCAACATTAAGTCTACACTCCCAAAAAGAGCTAGACACACCCAAGCCAACAACACGGAAATGGAAGCAGAAGGCCTCGTCTTCTACCACAGATCCTTTCCAAGCATCCACATCTCGGATGAAGAGTAATGTTGAATCCCACACAATCTAATCAGTATGCACAGTGGTACCATGCACCATCTGCACTGGCCATAACCATGAACCAAATACATGCCCGTTAATGGAAGCATTCAGGCACCTCTACACCAGGCACAATTTTTACCAACTGGAAATTGACCACCCTAACAGGCGACCCAACCTTGTGCTCACACAAACTCCCATCACGGAGATTATTCCCCCACCAAATGCCGACGACAAGATACACCATATACGATTCATATCGTCATGTATCGGAACTATGACTCGAGTTTTCTTCTCATTTGCCATAGGTGTCGAGTCAGCTGTAACTACTAGAGTAGTTGTTCCTACGACAGTGCAGACCCAATCTATCTACACTCTCTCAACTGCTTCTAGTTCCACCACATCAAAGATGGAATCCTTCTCATGTCTCTCAACTAGCTCCGTGCGGATTGAACCTCTTCAGCATAACCTTGTGCAGTATCAATCCCCCTTGGGATCTCTATTTCATTCAGATGAGGACATCCTAGAAGCCATGACAGAGCCAGATTATCCATGAGATGCAATGCATCACCGTTCATTTTTTCCCCCCAAGAAAATTTCCTGTCCTGACAAGACAGAAGAACGATATATCTATGTAATCGAATCAAAATATTCCTTCCGTCAGGGAAAGTCGATTGGTTCAAGATTCCTATCCCGACGCCCGATGCATTTGAGGAATGAAATATGTCAAACATATCACCTACCATCAAGGTAAACATATCCCAAAACCCTGGAAAGGTCAAAGAAATCTCACTGGGGGCAGCATGCTCTCCAGAAGAAATAGCCTCTTATACCTAATTTCTACAAGAGTATCGAGATATATTCGCGTGGGACTACTCAGAAATGCTTGGGCTTAGTCTGTAATGTTCCAAATTTTTTTGGAACATTAATTTTTGCCATTTCCACATAGGAGATAAATAAAATGGGTAGAAGACCCATTAATTTCATGAATAGGTAATAAAAATACTCTTGGTATGAAGGAGGATCACTTATAGAGCTGGATTTCACACCTCCATGTGTGAAAGGGGGCTTTTGCAAGAATGCTAGGTCAAGTTTGACCAATTCAAACTGCGTAGTAGCATGAGGTGGAGAGTACATTGTGGGCCAACACAGTGGGATAAGGAGGGAAGCTTCTAGAGGAAGGAAACCCTAATGAGTTGGTTCCATTGAGAGGGAGCTCACATTGTTTAAAGGGAGGGAAAGGTAGCCATTGAAAATCATCTTGAGAATTATTCATCTTTGGTCCGGTGGACTTGCAGCAACATCTTGCTAGTTAGCAAGAATTGCCGAGGGAATTCCTTTTTAGGATTTCCTCTCCTTCTTGAGTATCTCTTTGAGGATTGCACTCTATTCCCCATATTCAGACATTGAGGTCAAGCACTATCCTTCATCATCAGCGCAGTTTCAGCTGGAGATTGTGGAGTGTTGCTGGGTGTTGCTAGGGAGGTTTTCTACAACACCATCCTTGGCTAGTTTTTCAGAGGAGGGAGCCTCCATCTCTTTGGGAGATCAGCAAAGGAGGTTCATGAGATTATTACACCATCTTTGGCACCAAGCCAACCACTTGCCATCATATGCAGCACAGTCCCTCTCTTAGACAACGTTATTCTTGGAGAGTATTTGCTATGAGGGATTAGCAGACATTTGGAGGGTGAGATCTTAGGTGAAAGAATAAATCTTTCACTTCAGATTTCCCATTGGAGGAGGCCATTTCAGATTGCAGATCTCATTCAGCCATTTCCTCCTATTTTCTTTAGGAGTTGCTGCTACCCAGCAACTCCAGAATTATTGTATTTTCCCATTTTCTACATGTATTATAGCCAATCCTTCTAAGGATTGTTGTATTAGTGTTTTCAGGGGTTGAGAGATTTATCCCCCTCATTTCTTGAGCTATCATTGACATATCATTATATTTTCATGTTATATGTTGCAATGTCTCCTATAGACAGCACTGCCATAGCTAGGGCAAATTTATATAACAGTGTTTTATCACATTTGATGTACATGTCTTGTTGAGGCTCTCATTGCCTAGCTTGAGTGATTGATTCCTCAACGCATTGTATTCTATTACTTCTATATTATACATTGTTCAGCTATTTGCATCTTCATGTGCCCTGGCTCATTCAAATAACGTTGTGGATTCCTTGTATGCTCATACATTGTTGCAGCCCCATTCCTTGGGCAATTTCTAAAGGAAAATAGGTTTGGGAGGCTTGTCTCGCCACTCTAGAAGGATTTCTAGATCCCAATCCTTGGATTTTGGTCTTAGACACGTTGGTCTAAGGGGATCCAGGTCTTGGTATCAAATCCTACTGCCTCCATTTCTGGAAAATGCATTTTCCAACCATGGATTGCTAGCTATTCCTAAAAAGGGATATTACAGTGGTATCAAAGCATCTTTCTTGGCTCAGCCTATGGCCTTCAAGCCCAAGAAAGAAGAAGAAGAAGATGATGCAGAAGATGAGCTTGATCTCATCTCTTTTTAAGACAAATAAGAGCCTCCCCAAGGAGGAGAAGTAGAAAGAAGAAGAGGAAGGTCCATGCACTTCCTATTCTCAAGAAGAAAGCAAGCATGACAGATGCTTGGATCATCAGGTTCTAAATCAATACCTGGATGAGTATAAATCCCATTCTGCAGCATTCAGGGGAGCTATAACATTCTCACAGTTTATTCATTAGAAGGAGGAGAGAAGGCCCTATGGAAAAGAGAAATCAAAGGCAATAGGTTTCTATTGTCTACATTTGATGGGAACACTTCAGCTAGAGCTTGGGTGAAAAAGCTAGAGGCATTTTTCTTGCTACATCCATTGGCAGAGAAAGAAGCAGTGGAGGTTGCAGCGGTACACATGGAGGATGAAGCCTCTGTTTGGTGGTGCAAACCCTTGGTCCATTTAAGGGTGAGCTATTTTGCAGAATTTGCTCAAAGGTTGATCCAAACCTTTGATGAAGAGAGGACAAAGGAGGAGAAAGCCATTCCACCGTGGGAGGATAATTGCACCAACGTTGTCACAGCTTTGGAAGGGCAGCCTTCTACATCTATGGATGAGGCAGCCATTGCATTGGAGGAGAAAAATAATGCAGCCATACAAGAAGAAAACCCCAAGTTCCACCAAGGTATGAGTGAAGTTCCACTTTTCATTTTAGCAAATCATTTAAAAGATTGTGGAAATTCATCTTTAAGGGTCCAAGAATCTACACATTGTTCTATTTTAGAGCACCATGATTGCACTGCGTTGTGCAATGGGTTCCAATAGGAGATGAACCCTCATCCTCATACATTTTGGTTGAGTTGCATTCAGCCCTTGAGGTTGGAGTGTGAACTTTTGGAGGATGGAGTGAACCGTGAAACCCCCATGAAAAACAATGAATCAAATTTTAAACCAGAGGATGAAACAGCTGCTACCATTAGGGGAATTTTGAGGTCTAAAATGGACCTCCTAAGGAAAATGTACAATCAAAACTCACTTTATGAGAACCAATCACATTTTAGGGGATGACATCATCCCTAATGGTTGAGGTGGCATTGCTTGAGTTAAAGGTACCTACTTGACACATTCTCAATGGTGCATAAAAACTCATGGTTAACCATGGTAGTGCTCTAAGTACTTTTAAAGTCAAAGTAAAGTACTCATAATAAATGTCATTTCACACTTTTTGAATAAAAAATTATTATTGTCATTTCATATTTCTTGAAAGAAACAATGCATATCCCTATACATTTATTATATTATATTATTTTTATATAGTATATTAATTACATATTATTATACAATTTAAATAATATAAATTTTAATTAATAACATATAATATGATTAGGAATTTATAAACTTATATTTATATTTTATTTTAAGTTATTTAAGTACAAAGGACAAATGCATTAATTGTTTAATGATAATGATTTTTTCTTGAAAAACTCATTCTTATTTATAGTCACATCAATACAACTTTTTTATTAATTTTATTTTGGTACAAATTTTGAATTGAATTTAACTATGGTTACATAGATTGTAGTGCAAAAAGTGAATTGCAAATTCATAAATATTATTTTATTGGTTTAGCTATTATTTTATTATTTCCTTAGGAGGCCCATTTTAGACCTCAAAATTCCCCTAATGATCATTGGAGGCATCAGCAGCACTGTTAAACGTGGATGGAGAGGAAATATTACCTCCATCACATTTGGGTCTTCATGGATCCAACATAGTCATGGATGAGAGATCTTCCATAGAAGGTCTCCAAGGAATTGCATTTCAACTTTCCATGAAATGCAAAGGGGAAGATATGGCTTGGGAGAATGGTAGCCCTCATGGGAGGAGTACCAAAGTAGGAAGAAGGAGAAACATCCACAAGGAGCTAAGTGGGTGTGGACAAGGAGCAAGAGGCTAACTTTCCACTTCAAAATATATGATACCGGGCAGCAAAAGGCTTGGCTGCATTGGCTCCTTTTGAAGGAGTTTGGCCATCACTTGGAGTACCCTTTTTCCAGGAGGATGGGAGTAGAGGAGAGGTGGCACGATGTTTAGATCATTGAGTAGCAGAGAGTAGGGATAAATGGAGCTGATATGGCATATATCTCATTCAGGGTACCTTCATCACATGAGTTACATGATGTGAGCATCAGGAGGTAGTAAGCACTTGGATTGCTTGAACTATCTTGGAGAGAGCACAAGCAGATTTGCTCTCATATGATTTATGGTGTTGCCGGAGTAGAGGAGGGCACTCTCATAGTGCAAAGGGATCACTCTTTGGCTTGGATTGATCAGGAGTCATTTCCATCTTGGGATAAGCTTCATTTTTACAGTAGCATCACCGGGGGTGTTCTTGACAGGGAGCATGTCAAGAGACAGAGATTGGCATGGACAGGAGCCTTTTTGCATGAGCTCATAGTGCTGTCACTTGGGAGCAGGATCACACACATGGATCCATCTATCATTTTACTTCCAGCCTATGGTAAGAGCCTTGTATTTTCATTTGCTAATTTTCATACTCTTATCATTATGTTGTAGTGCATGGTTCCTCAAAGAGGCAGATTTTTCATGTTGCTCCACAAGAAAAATTGGGACAAACCATATGATGTAAGCAGCCATATTTTACATGGCCTTGGGCAAATTCTTTTCCATTCTACACATGTTCATCTAATTCATATAATTCTCATTATATCTCAAAACATTTTGCATTGTACCTTTCTAAAGCAGCAATTTGCAAAACTGCGTTATGCACCCCTGGGAGACTATTGGTACTTTCCAGCACCATATGAAACCATCAGTACTTCCTCTATTTTGATGATGAGCATGTTCCCAATTTCTAATATTGTCCATTTTATTATTGGGAGCATGATCGGTGAGATGACACATGAGTTGAATGTGTCTTTCAGGGGAGATAATTCCCATAGTTTATGCATTGCATGTTCTAGTGGGAACATGAGGAGAGACATGGCCACCACAGCCACCTACTTGCCTTCTTTTGGGGTGGGCCATGAATTTGATGATGATATCCATCCATTTTATATATATTGGCATGTATTTGATCTTGTATTATTGATTCACTCATCTATTTACTATTCATTAGTAGAGGTGATATTTTCTGTACAATACTTGCCATGTTATTTTTTGCAGCTGCAGTGGATGAGGTTGTGGTGTAGCCCTATGAGACATTGTTTGTAACTTGTTACACATGGTATAACCTACAACAAACATTTCATTGGGGTATTCTATGATGATCATGTGCTACTCATCATGGATGAAATGTCCTGGGCCAGCCGGATTAACATTGATGGAGGAGAAATCCTTGGAGGATTGCTCTTCATTTTTCCACTTGAGTGCAATAATTTTGCAGCCCATGATCAGCACACACTCTAAACTTATCATAATTGGAGAGGAGGACAGCATGGGGCAAGCTATTAGGCTTTCCATATTCAGATTTGCATCCCACCTTCATTTCCGGAGCTCAAGGTGGAGGGAGATTTTGGTGAGTTGCCATGTTGGGAGGCAACTTATGTTGTATGGATGATTGCTTGGGGATGGGAGATTCATATGGGGATGATGAGTCCCATTTTATATCAGATCTCATGCCTCGATAAGGCCCTTAGACAGCCCATTGTTCCCTTCATGGATATTTGTTTCTACATGACATGTATTTGGGGATGTTCACCAAAAGCTGGATTGCATATGTTGGAGGGAAAACTTGGACACTTGATTGATGATATGGCATCCTTTTTCTTAGAGGATTTTATCATGCATGGATGCTACAGGGAAAGTAAGGGGAAATAAATCATTCTATCCTTGTACTTGCTTGAGGACAAGCAATCTTTGAGAGGGGAGGACTGTAATGTTCCCAATTTTTATGGAACATTAACTTTTGCCATTTCCACATAGGAGATAAATAAAATGGGTAGGATACCCATTCATTTCATGAATAGGTATTAAAACTCCTCTTGGTATGAAGGAGGATCACTTATAGAGCTGGATTTCACACCTCCATGTGTGAAAGGGGGCTTTTGCAAGAAGGCTAGGTGAAGTTTGACCAAGTCAAACTGCGCAGTAGCATGAGGTGGAGAGCACATTGTGGGCCAGCGCAGTGGGTTAAGGAGGGAACCTTTTAGAGGAAGGAAACCCTAATGAGTGGGGTCCATTGAGAGGGAGCTCACATTGTTTAAAAGGAGGGCAAGGTAGCCATTGAAAAACATCTTGAGAATTATTCATCTTTGGTCCGGTGGACTTGCAGCAACATCTTGCTGGTTAGCAAGAATTGCCGAGGGAATTCCTGTTTAGGATTTCGTCTCCTTCTTGAGTAGCTCTTGGAGGATTGCACTCTATTCCCCATATTCATACATTTAGGTCAAGAACTATCCTTCATCATCAGCGCAATTTCAGCTGGAGATTTTGGAGTGTTGATGGGTGTTGCTAGGGAGGTTTTCTACAACACCATCCTTGGCTAGTTTTTCAGAGGATGGAGCTTCCATCTCTTTGGGAGATAAGCAAAGGAGGTTCATGAGATTATTCCACCATATTTGGCACCAAGCCAACCACTTGCCATCATATGCAGCGTAGTCCCTCTCTTAGGCAGCGTTATTCTTGGAGAGCATTTGTTGTGGGGGATTAGCATACATTTGGAGGGTGAGATATTAGGTGAAAGAATTAGTCTTTCACTTCAGATTTCCCATTGGAGGAGGCCATTTCAGATTTTAGATCTCATTTAGCCATTTCCTCCTATCTTGTTTAGGATTTGCTGCTACCCAGCAACTCCGAAATTATTGTATTTTCCCATTTTGTATATGTATTGTAGCCAATCCTTCTAATGATTGTTTTATTAGTGTTTTCAGGGGTTGAGAACTTGATCCCCCTCATTTCTTGAGCTATCATTGACATATCATTATATTTTCATGTTATATGTTTTAGTGTCTCCTATAGACAGCGCTGCCATAGCTAGGGAAAATTTATATAACAGTGTTTTATCACATTTGATGTACATGTCTTGTTGAGGCTCTCATTGCCTAGCTTGAGTGAATGATTCCTCAAAGCATTGTATTATATTACTGCTATATCATACATTGTTCAACTATTTGCATCTTCATGTGCCCTGGCTCATTAAAATAACGTTATGGATTCCTTGTATGCTCATACATTGTTGCAACCCCATTCCTTGGGCAATTTCTGAAGGAAAATAGGTGTGGGAGGCTTGTCTCACCACCCTAGAAGGATTTCTTGATCCCAATCCTTGGATTTTGTTCTTAGACACATTGGTCTAAGGGGATACAGGTCTTGGTATCAAATCCTCCTGCCTCCATTTCTGGAAAATGCATTTTCCAACCATGGATTTCTAGCTATTTCTAACAAGGGGTATTACATAGTCCCACTATCATATAGCACCATATTGACACTTGGCTTGATGTACCTCCAGTGCACCAGAAATAGTGTCAACTGCACACATCAAAGGCAAAAGAAATAAAACAAGAAATCGACAAGCTTCATAGAGCCGATTTTATCTACCCTATTGCTTACACATCTTGGGCTTCCAACCTTGTTCTGCTCATGAAAAAACAGGGCACCGTACATGTTTGCACCGATTTTTGTGATTTAAAAAAATCTTGTCCTAAGGACAATTATCCCACCCCATTCATCAACCAAGTCATTGATGATTGTGCACATCATGGGGCTCTCTCCTTTATGGATGGATTCTTTGGGCACAACCAAATTCAAATCCGCCATACAGACTGGTACAAAACCGCGTTCACCACCTCCTTAGGAACATTTGCATACAAGGTAATGCCATTTGGCCTAAAAAATGCTAGAGCCACGTTTTAGAGGGCCATGAACTATATATTTCATGACTTGTCACACCTTATCCTCGCCTACTTGGAGGACCTGACCATCCGCTCCAAGAAGTGATCAGACCATCTTGATGATCTGCAATTGGTATTCCAACGATTTCGTCAATAAAACCTACGCTTGAACCCCCTCAAGTGTGTCTTCTATGTCACAACAGGTAGACTCCTAGGTTTTATCATGCCTTAGCAAGGGATTCACGTGGACCCCCTCAAGGTCAAAGCCATCAAAGAGGTACCTCCACCTCAAACCCTCAGGCAACTACAAAGCCTACAAGGGAAGGCCAATTTTCTGAGATGCTTCGTCCCAAATTATGTCACTTGTGCCCAAGGGTTCTTACACCTTCTACACCAAGACATCCCATTCAAATGGGATGATCACGCCCAACAAGCATTCGATGTGTTGAAAGAAACATTATCTTTAGCACCACTCATCAGTCCCCCAGACTATAACAAAGATTACGTCCTGTATTTATCAGCCTCCAAGTCTGCCTTGGCTGGAGTTTTGAACCAGGAAGGCCAGGATGGGAAGGAGCATGTAATTTATTACTTCAGTAAAACCTTAGCGGGCCCAGCATTAAGATATGAGCCTGAAGAAAATACTTCCCTAGCATTAATACATGCAGTCCAGAAGCTTCGCCACTATATCATCTTAAAAACCACTATGTTCATCGCAGATATTAATCCCATTAAATATTTTCTCACACGCTGCCTAATGAACCACAAGTACACTCGCTAGATAGTCATTCTCCAAGAATATGACTTATAGTTTCACTCCCCTAAAATAAAAAAGGCACTTATCTTAGCAGATTTCATTACGGACCTACCAAGGGATACCAAGGGATCACCAGTTAATGATTCGATCCCAGATGCACATCTCTTCTTCGTAGCAACCAACGAGCCTTGGTATGGAGACATTCTCCTCTTCCTACGAACTCAAAATTTCAGGCCTCATCTCACTAGAGACGACCGTTGGCGCATACACCAGGCTCCCTGATATCTCCTCATGGGAGATTTTTTGTACCAATGGGGCATTGACACCATTTTACGTCGATGCCTCACTCACAACCAAGCAGAACAAACCCTTAATGACTGCCATAGAGGAGCTTGCGGGGGCCACCTCTCCAGGATGGCCACCGCCCAAAAAGTCCAACACGCAGGATATTTTAGGCCCTCCCTATTTCACAACTGCATTATAGTAGTCAAGAGATACAAGCGATGCCAGTGCTTCACTCATAAGGCAAGAGCCCCTCCCGCTCTTCTACACCCCGTCATCGTCGCCGATCCCTTTTGTAAATGGGGAATCGACTTCATGACTTGCAACCCTGCATCGTCTGGCAATCATAAATACATCATAGTGGTTTCCTATTATTTCACCAAGTGGGCAGAAGCCATGCCCACATACGACAACACCATAGAAACTGCCACTCGATTTATGTTTAACCACATGATTTCTTGGTTATGCGTTCCCAAGGAGTTAGTCTACGACCATGGGAAACACTTCAAAAATGAAGTTTTCAAGGAGCTATCTCACTACCCTAGATTCACCCATAATTTCACTTCACCATACTATCCCCAATCCAATGGACATGTAGAAGTTGTAAACAAAGTCCTCAAAACGATGTTACAATGCATGGTGAATAACCATAAAACCAACTATCACCATATGCTCTTCTCCGCCTTATGGGAAAATCGCACGGTTGTGAAGACGTCCACTGGTTTCACTCCCTTCCACTTGGTATACGGGGTCGAAGTCATGATTCCCATAAAACACGAGATCCCGAATTTACATGCCATCATCGAACTCCTCGATGATACCCAACCTCTAGAACAGCATCTAGTACAACTAGAGCTCGTCGATGAAAGCCGGCGATAATCGCTGCAACACAATGAGGCCCATAAGAAAAGGGTAAAAGCATCATTCAACTGCCACATAAACCCTATCTCATTCTTCGAGGGAGAACTATTCCTCTGCTACGATGTCGCAAAATAAGCCCTAGGACCAGGAAAGTTCGAAGCCTTGTGGAAAATACCCTACATCATAAAACATTGCCTCCTCAAGAGGGCATACATCTTGACTGAGCCAGACGGAACATGCCTCAGCAACCTCGTCAACGGCCTTTACCTCAAGAAATTCTACTCGTAAAGGCCAAGGAGGCCCTACCCTAGAGTCAACGTACACAAACCCAACCACTATAAATTTTTTACCAAAATACTTGTTACAAAATGTGCTCGAGTGTCACAATGGATTACCAACCCGGCCCTTACTTCAGTTTTGCCGATGGAGCATCACGATGGTCTCAAATTTTAGCAGCAACCACCTTGGTCATCTATCACCCTAACCGATCACCACTCTGCGCCAATGGTTTGTGCATCGGTTCAGCAACAAAAAATCAGGAAAAATATGATGTTGTGATCGAACTTATGTGTGACACCCTCCATCAGGGAATACACCATATACATATCTACCTTGATTCCCAATTAATAATGTCGCAGTTAAACCAAACATTTGAGACAATATATCCACATCTATTTAGAAAATATTTGTGTGCAAAAAGATTAAGCAGACAACTTGACTACAGTACATTCACACATAAGACCAAGGAGTCAAAACCAAACATCTGATCGCATAGCTAACAATATTCTAAACTAGAATTCATCTCGAATAAACCATCATACATAAAAAACAAAATCATAGATATTCATTAGCATAACATAATCCATAAGCAGAAACAAGGGGCACACCATGTAGAGCTGCAGAAAATATCTCTCATATATATATCAAAATGTATGTGTCTGAGTACAAAAAATAGTGTCTCTAACCCATCAGTCAACCCAAAAATATACACATATAAGTCATCAAAAATAGGGGAAGCATCCTCATAATGGGTGCTTTCTCCATGTACAAAATGACTATGGGGTAGTGCTCCCCCAGGCGAGGCACCTGGACACGTTGCTGCTCCTAGTACCACTAATGGAGTCGTCATCAACAACGAGACCGCCATCCGATGTAAAACTGGTTGATAGCCCCTCTCTCGGGCCATCAGGATCTCCAGCCATACATCCTTGAGGTCATCCAAAAATCCTCGAGTAGGCATCCCTTGGGTCAAGCAGTTCACTTGATCCCAAAAATCCTCCAGAACTGCCACCAGCTTGGTCAGCTCAGCAACGTGAGCCTATATTGCATCAACACGAGCTTGATCAATCGGCATAGAGATTTGTAATATCAGTCTTGGCGGTGTTAGAGTCGGTCTTTACATCCCTCTGCCAGAGATCATTTCTCTTTTTGCATTTCATTTTAGGTGTCTCATTCAGTTCATTCATCTACATTCCGTTAGGGGCATGCCATAATCTGACGGAAGGGCTTTCTAAGTCATACCCCTCATGCCTTGTACTTGCTGGCTCATGGTTGTTCATCAAAGTCCATCAACATCAGTTTTAAAGCCATTTACAGTCCCGTTTTGGTCTCTTGGTCAACAAAGTGTCATTTTGGTTATTAGGTCTAGGGTTTGTCAATACAGTCTGCAAAGTGTCCAATAATCCCAGCAGGCGCATGAGGGGAGTTCAGAATAATTTTTCATCGCAAATTTCATCATCGCAATCTTTGATCCATGACTTTTCTTCAAAACTTTGTTTTGAAGAAAATCGTTATTTTGTCCTTTGTAATAAATTTCCATGTATATTTTCAAGGTTTTTCAGTTGTCAAAATCTTCAGGCACAGCCCTGGTCATCCTTTGCCAAACGTGCCAGTCATCCCTCCAAAGAATATCCAAAAGACTCATCATCAGCTCCAAATTCAAAGGAAACAAGAAAATCAGAGTTCACATTAAGAATTGCAAAGTGCCAAAGTGTTCAAACATCACAAAATGAGTTATTTGAAATTAAAAATCAAGTCATTGGGCATATAAGATATCCGTGGTGTTTGAACAGTCCATTGGTATGCCTAAAACAATAGTGAAAGCCAAGACAAGTTGTGGAAGAGTGAAATAGTATGTGAGAAGCCGAATTGTGCTGAAGGAAGGCTGCGCGGCGCATTGGGAGAATGTGCGGCGCACATGGCATGCGCGGCGCATAGAACAATTTTCTGTAGTGTAAAATTACACTGGCGCGGCGCATCCAGCCTACGCGGCGCGTTGGGCTGGGGTGCGGCGCACAGGGCCGACAAGGAAAAATTTCACCTTTGCTTCACAAAAATCAAATTGGCTCCACCTTATTTACTCCGTGTAAGTGTAAATCATCTTGCTATTACCTTTGGTCAGTGTTTGGAGTTGTTTGAAGATTGGTTGTAAGAGTTCGAATGTTGAAAAACATAAACCCTACTCTCTCTTGTTAAAATGGCTCTTATAGGGTTTGAAATTTGAGTCTTAAAGTTCGATCTTGGTGCCAAAATACCCCATTTCCTACTTGTGATTCCTTTCCCTTCACTATAATCCTATTATCATTATCAATCCCTTATTCCCTCACATTATACCATCCCTTCCCTATTCCCTAATAAAACTACTCATATCACTTATGCCCATTTGTCTCTATCCCTCAAATCCTTTCATGCGCTATCATTATCCATTTCCTCATATCACTTATAAAATTCCCTAAATCCCAAACATCCAAGTAGCTGTCCCATTGTCTCTACTTTGTCAAAATCAGAAGTTTTAAAGGGGAAAATTTCACTTGGTTGCAGTCCACTATCTACACTGCCTTAGTTACCACAGTCCCTTCCCATGTGACACATGTTTTTGCGATTGGAGACAAAGACACCAAGGTCTCATTTTTTATTTTCAACAAACCAAACATACACTTGTCATACACATTGCAACACCATGACGGACACCGACACATCCAATGAACAATACAGTGACTTTACCACTAAACTACATATACCAAGAGGGTACTGAGGAGGTGCAAAATGCATGATCAACTCCGAATCTTGGCTGAAGCTTCTTTGGCTGAGCATGATACTTGATGGGGGACCTTCAGTCCAAATTTCAGCAAATTTGGAGAAAATTTTGTCATTTTGAAAATTTTGGTTGCAAAACAGGTTTTTCCGCCCAACGCGTCACACCACCCGACGTGCGCTTATGATTGGGACATCTTCTGGAGGAAAAATTTACATTTTTAGATTTTTTATGATAAAATATGCATGCTCAGGAATGTCCGAGAGATTTCATCAAGTTTTGGGCTGCCTAAAGGGCCCAAAACACCTTGAAAATGGCCTTTCTGCCACCTTTTACACCAGTAGGAACCAGTCTTGGGAGATTGCATTTTTGGAGGGGAAAATGAGCTCCAAATTGAAAAATTACACTTGGGTTGGATAGCAGACAGACAAGGATTTCCAACGAGCTATCATGAGCTCAATTTTGACTTCAGGAAGTGCCCCAAAAATAGGCTCAAAGTGGCGCCGCGCATTGAGTTTTTGGGGGCGGCGCATAGAGGAATTTTGCCCAATTTTCATTTTTCATCTCAAAAATTCGGCCAGTTTGACTACTTTCACTTTGTGATGTAATTATTGATCTATATTGATGTAATATTATGGCTATGATGTAAATTTGGCTCATTTTTACTTGTTCTAGAGGATTCATTCACTAAAAAGTGAAAATTAAATGAATGAATCAGTTTCCTTCCATATAGAGGCAAGTTGTTTGATTGCCTAGATTTCAGTTCCTTGTTTAGAATTGGTTGAAACAGCTCCTAGAATGATGAGCTCGACCCCTAGAGGCATGGGATGAGGTTAGGCTGGTCTATATCATGTATTTTCTCAGTCATTTTCAAAGGTTGGACTCTTGGGAATAGTTTGGCACCTCATTGTATATTCATTTCAACATTTTTGGCAAAGGAAAGACCAGAGTTTTGCAGCACTTGTTGGGATCCTTGTGGCTCTGAGTTTTGATGATGTTTTTCTCCATGTATCTGTAAGTTTCATTAATGTTTATGTATGCCATTTCCCTTCTCTTTGCTTCTCAATTAAACAAATGAGTAACTAAGGTAGAATTCATTAGTTTGCTGGTGCTCTGCCTTAAACTTTTGTTTAGTTTTACATGTTTTCGTCAGTTTTAAGAGGATCCTTGCACCTTCTTACCCTATTCAGCCTCTCAGCAGTCTTTTCTATCCATTCATTGAATCTAAGACATCAAATCCATTGCTTTCCCTGCCCCAATTTGAACTCTGCAAGAATTTGGCCTCGTCCCCAAGCCCAAAACTGCGTTTCCCTTTTTTCAACAAAAAACCCCTAAAAATCATTCCAAACTCCTTGATTAATATACCTAGCCTAAAATTAGCACTCGTTTTAGTCATCTTAAGGCCTATTGATACATTTTTACTGAAATTGACCCAGAGAGATCCCTCTCATGTTCTGGTAGGGCTAGCTACCAGACTGAGCGTGGTTTGATGTTACCCTGAATCCCGTCTTCCTTTAGCCTAAGGTGGATTTAGGCTTTAACATAGTGGCGACCATACTGGAGAAGAAACGGTTTGCTTGTTAGTGTTATTTGATTTATAAGCTACATACGGAGCCTGAAGTTATGCCAGGTAGCTTTTGAAACGCTTTTGCTTTGCATTAGAGAAAGTAGATAAACGTTGCTTCAGTCAATCTCCGGTCTAGCTTGTGAACGTGACACTTGACTTGTAGATTGTCTTGCCCCAGTACGTGTATCAAGTTCAGATCTGATGGTTGATGGTGGACAACGATCAGACATTAGAAGGTTGAAATCATTCACCTGGTGACTCCAACTCAATGTAGAGACTCCACTGGAGGACTAACTCTTTCTCTGCGAAAATGGAAGGATCTTACACAAAGTTCAGGTATCCAAAGTGGAATGGTATTCAGGATCTAGTCTGCTTTCTTGTAAACTATTTCTTTGCTGTTCTTGAAGCTGTCCTGAAAGTTTTTCAGAATTTGTTGTATGAGAAAGGTGATCAAAATCTTCACTCGACCTATTCAAAGAGTGTAAATACTGAGTTTCCCTTTGATCCTGGCCTCCTTACTTTTCCCACATCTTATGATGACTCTCTTCAGAGTGATGAGCCTAAAGAAAACAAGACTGATCCCGTAGCTCTTGTATATACTCCTACACCTTATATAGTCCCAGATAGGTATAAACCTCTTGTTTTAGCTTCTGTTCTTCATGCTTTCCCTAAAAATTATGACCTATATCTACCAAGATTTGATGGTGAATGTAACAATGTCAGCACTGAGCAACATGTGCAGAATGTTTAGACTTTTCTAGACCTTTTTGAAGTTGATGAAGAGGATGTCAGTATTAGGCTTTTTTCTCTTTCTTTTCAAGGCAAAGTCAAGAGTTGGTTCAAAGCCCTGCCTGATGCGAGCATCTCAGATTTCCAGCAGTTCGTCAAAGTTTTCCTCGATAGGTGGGTGATCAGACAAAAGCTTTTCTTGATTATAGAAGAGTATAACCAGCTGAAAATATTGCCAGGGGAGACAGTACAACACTTTTCTGCCAGATTTAACCAAGTATATTTTTCGATGCCAGCTGATGTAAGACCTTCTCCTAGATCTGCTCTCTTGCACTACCCAGGTGCCTTTGATCCGGAAATGGAGTTTCAGTTGAGAGAAAGGAATATTGCAACACTTGTAGAGATACAGAATAGTGCAGTAAATGTAGAGGCTCATTTGCTGATCCGAAGGGCAAGGTTGAAGGAAGAAGAGATGAAAAACATAGATCCGGAGAAATCGACATCTCTAGAGGTAAAGCTTGACATGTTGGTAAGTGTAGTGGAAGAGATGATGCAAAAGATCACCACAAGGAATGAGTATAATGTTCAAGCCCATGGCTCGCTGATTGAAGAAGAACAAGTTGCTGATCCAAAACATTTTATTTCTTATCCCAGTTGTCATAGATCTGATAATGATTGTTTTATAGATCATCTTGGAGAAGAGAGAGTTGTTGATATGACATGTATGCTTGATGATGTGTTTTATACTGATGATTTGCCTCAGTTTGATCAGTATGATGATGATTATGTTCTCCAAACAGAAGCTAATCTTGCAGACAAATCAACAGCTAGTTTGTGGAAGGAGGAAGAAGTTCACTTTCAGCAGCTTGTGTACAATGATCAACCGATGCATATCAGCTATGACAATGATGAGGAAAGTGCAGCAAATTTTGAAGTAAGTGAAGGATCTTTGCCTTTTTGTTTTGATTCATTTCAGTTCATCAGAGACAACTACCATGCAATTAGAAATCAAATGTCAACAAGTCTTGATCTGGACCATCTTGAGCGCAATGAAAACCTTGTTCAAGACTTCTCATATTCAGATTTTCAGCCCTCGAAAGCCATTGATTGTCAAGTTGCAGATGAGGACATGGAAGCTGGTACATGTGATCAAATGATACAAGGTGACTCCGTACCATTTTGTTTTGAATCATTTCAGTTTTTGAAGGGTAAATTGCATAGTAAATCTTCAAATGAGCAGCCTATAAGAAATCAACAATCTCTCAATGTTAATGTTGAGGATGAGACAGATAACGAAATTCTTGAGCAGCCTGTAGCATCAGATTTGCAGCCACCAAATGAAATTGAAGGTCAGATTACAGATGAAGTTGTGGAAGCTGAAATACATGATTTAATGATGCAAGAGGATTTTGTACCCTTTTGTTTCGAAGCATTTCAGTTTATAAGGCAGAATCTTCGTAATATCTCTTAAGAAAAAGATGAACAGCCAGTAGGATGTCAGACAGTTTCAATGGATACATCACAACAGTCTTCTCAAATTTTTGATGATCCTATTGCTCGTGTGTTGGATGATGTTTGATGTAAAAGTTCTTCTCCATTAGCTAACCATGTGCCAGGAAAGAATGTTGATAATAATCTTATTCAAAAGTCGCCTTCATTGTCTTGTTTAACAGATTTTTCATTACAAAGCCTATATCAAGATTTGCAGTCATATGAGGAGATTGATAAAGGAGACTTTTGTTCTGTTTGGAATCAGCTCCAAAGTTTGGTTATTCACAAAATTCAGGATCCTTTTGACAGCTTGCCGCAGTCACCAAAGAAAGCCAGCACAGATGTGAGGAAAATCTTAATATCCAGCTATGAAGATTACCTGGACCAGAGCAGTAATGTGTTAATGGAAATCAATAGCTATGTTTATGAAGATCCTTTCGCAGTATTCTTGAAGTCATCCAGTCAATTCATGCTTTGCAAGTTTATCAGCAGTCAACTTGATTCCAAGTTTCCATGGGAGTTGCCTTTCGATTCTTCCCTTTTCCTGCGCATCAGAAAGCATTTGGGAAGAAATCAAATAGCAGCCAAGATGCTTACGTGGTTGCATTGGCTATTCCATTTCACTTGATCGGGTGGTGAAAAGAACAATTAGAGTAGGTTTTATGAATAAGCTCAATCATGAGCATTTTTCCAGTTTGTCAGTTATGTTCTAGTCATGTACAGTTTTATTATGGTTTTCAGTTTTAGCCTTGAGTCAAAGTCAGTTTGCATAATGTCAATCTTAGTGTTTCGACTCCATAGCCCAATGGACGAAGGCACTGTCTCCTCCCCCAAAGATCTGCCGTTCTTGGCACCTCCTAGGAGCTACCATCCCCATTGGAGCCAATGTTAGAGTCGGTCTTTACATCCCTCTGTCAGAGATCATTTCTCTTTTTGAATTTCATTTTAGGTGTCTCATTTAGTTCATTCATATGCATTCCATTAGGGGCATGCCATAATCTTACGGAAGGGCTTTCTAAGTCATATCCCTCATGCCTTGTACCTGCTGGCTCATGGTTTTTCATCAAAGTCCATCAACATCAGTTTTAAAGCCATTTACAGTCCCGTTTTGGTCTCTTGGTCAACAAAGTGTCATTTTGGTTATTAGGTCTAGGGTTTGTCAATTCAGTCTGCAAAGTGTCCAATAATCCCAGCAAGCGCATGAGGGAAGTTCAGAATAATTTTTCATCGCAATCTTTGATCCATGACTTTTCTTCAAAACTATGTTTTGAAGAAAATCGTCATTTTGTACTTTGTAATAAATTGCCATGTATATTTTCAAGGTTTTTCAGTTGTCAAAATCTTCAGGTGCAGCCCTGGTCATCCTTTCCCAAACGTGCCAGTCATCCCTGCAAAGAATAGCCAAAAGACTCATCATCAGCTCCAAATTCAAAGGAAACAAGAAAATCAGAGTTCACATTAAGAATTGCAAGGTGCCAAAGTGTTCAAACATCACAAAATGAGCTATTTGAAATTAAAAATCAAGTCATTGGGCATATAAGATATCCATGGTGTTTGAACAATCCATTGGTATGCCAAAAACATCAGTGAAAGCCAAGACAAGTTGTGGAAGAGTGAAATAGTGTGTGAGAAGCCGAATTGTGCTGAAGGCAGGCTGCGCGGCGCATTGGGAGAAGGCACGGCGCACATGGCATGCTCGGCGCATAGAACAATTTTCTGTAGTGTAAAAATACACTGGCGTGGCGCATCCAGCCTGCGCAGCGCGTTGGGCTGGGGCGCGGCGCACAGAGCCGACAAGGCAAAAATTTTCCTATGCTTCACAAAAATCAAATTGGCTCCACCTTATTTGCTCCGTGTAAGTGTAAATCATCTTGCTATTACCTTTGGTCAGTGTTTGGAGTTGTTTGAAGATTGGTTGTAAGAGTTCGAATGTTGAAAAACATAAACCCTACTCTCTCTTGTTAAAATGGCTCTTATAGGGTTTGAAATTTGAGTCTTAAAGTTCGATCTTGGTGCCAAAATACTCCATTTCCTACTTGTGATTCCTTTCCCTTCACTATAATCCTATTATTATTATCAATCCCTTATTCCCTCACATTATACCATCCCTTCCCTATTCCCTAATAAAACCACTCATATCACTTATGCCCATTTGTATCTATCCCTCAAATCCTTTCATGCCCTATCATTATCCCTTTCCTCATATCACTTATAAAATTCCCTAAATCCCAAACATCCAAGTAGCTGTCCCATTGTCTCTACATTGTCAAAATCAGAAGTTTTAAAGGGGCAAATTTCACTTGGTTGCAGTCCACTGTCTACACTGCCTTAGTTACCACAGTCCCTTCCCATGTGACACATGTTTTGGCGATTGGAGACAAAGAAACCAAGGTCTCATTTGTCATTTTCAACAAACCAAACATACACTTGACATACACATTGCAACACCATGACGGACACCGACACATCCTATGACCAAGATAGTGACTTTACAACTGAAACTGCATGCACCAGGAGGGTACTGAGGAGGCGCAAAAGGCCTGATCCACTCCAAATCTTGGCCGAATCTTCCTTGGCTGAGCATGAGACATGATGGGAGACCTTCACTCCGAATTTCAGGAAATTTGGAGTAAATTTTGTCATTTTTGAAAATTTTGGTTGCAAAACAGGTTTTTCTGCCCGACGTGTCGCGCCACTCGACGCGCGCTTACGTTTGAGAGATCTTATGGAGGAAAAATTTACATTTTTGGATTTTTTATGGTAAATTATGCATGCTCAGAAATGGTTGAGATATTTCATGAAGTTCTGGGTGGTCTTGAAGGTCAAAAACACTCCAAAAATGGCATTTCTGCCACTTTTTGCACCAGCAGGAACCAGTCTTGGGAGATTGCAGTTTTGGAGGGGAAAATGACATCCAAATCCAAAAATTCTACTTGGGTTGGATAGCAGACAGACAGGGCTTTCCAACGAGCTATCATGAGCTCGATTTGGACTTCAGGAAGTGCCCCAAAAATAGGCTCAAATTGGCACGGCGCATTGAGTTTTCTGGCACGGCGCATAGAGGAATTTTGCCCAATTTTCACTTTTCAGCTCAGAAATTCGCCCAATTTTGACTAGTTTTACTTTTTTATGTAATTCTTGATCTACCTTGATGTAATTTGGTGACTATGATGTAATTTTGGCTCATTTTTACTTGTTCTAGAGGATTCATTCACTAAAAAGTGAAAATTAAATGAATGAATCAGTTTCCTTCCATATAGAGGCAAGTTGTTTGATTGCCTAGATTTCAGTTCCTTGTTTAGAATTGGTTGAAACAGCTCCTAGAAGGATGAGCTAGACCCCTAGAGGCATGGGAAGGGGTTAGGATGGTCTATATCATGTATTTTCTGAGACATTTTCAGGGTTGGACTCTTGGGAAAAGTTTGGCACCTCATTGTATATTCATTTCAGCTTTTTGGCAAAGGAAAGACCAGAGTTTTGCAGCACTTGTTGGGATCCTTGTGGCTCTGAGTTTTGATGATTTTTTTCTCCATGTATCTGTAAGTTTCATTAATTTTATATGTATGCCATTTCCCTTCTCTTTTCTTCTGAATTAAACAAATGAGTAACTAAGGTAGAATTCATTAGTTTGCTGGTGCTCTGCCTTAAACTTTTGTTTAGTTTTATATGTTTTCGTCAGTTTGAAGAGGATCCTTGCACCTTCTTGCCCTCTTCATCTCCTCAACAGTATTTTCTATCCATTCATTGAATCTAAGACATCAAATTCATTGCCTTCCCTGCCCCAACTTGAACTCTGCAAGAATTTGGCCTCATCCCCAAGCCCAAAATTGTCTTTCCCCTTTTTCCAACAAAATCCAAAAAAATCAAAATCAAACCCTCCTATTTGTTTATCTAGCCTAAGATCAGTTGTTGTTTTAGTCATCTCAAGCCCCTTTGAATATTTTCATTGATATTGACCCAGAGAGAGCCCTCTCCTGTCCTCGTAGGGCTAGCTACGAGGCTGAGCGTGGTTCGTGCTCGAATCCCGCCTTCCTTCACCCCAAGGTGAATTTAGGCAACAATGTGTGGCATTGTATCAGTCTCGGTAGCAGTTGAACTGCTACCCTCCCCTGAGGGGCCAGCCTCACCACCTAGTGCTCCACCTATAAGCTAGGCAAGAGCTCCTCCCTTCCCCTCGAGAGATCCTCTCGGTCGCTGATTCATCTGGTGCCCAACCAATCAAGCCACAGGACAACCAACCTTGCCAAAATATGAAAGAGTAACCAAAACTATGTCTGTGTCATCATAAATACACATATAAACATAAATATTCAAATACATGAAGAAAACGCAAAGACATACCTATTGGCCCCTAAGTGTATCCAGCAGGAAGACCTTTGTCTGGACCCCTCCGGAAGTCCATCCCTGCATAAGGGAAGGGCAGAAACATCTGAGGGTTGGCCACAAACCAAGCCTCAGTGGTGGCATTCCAGTAATGCCCCACCCTACCCCCACTTCCTCGAGGCATCACGGAAGCCCACCTCCTCATACGAAGCTCTTGTGGCCCCCCAGCAGGCACTGCCACCACTGGTCTCAATAGCACCACCCACTCATACATGATGCTGCACAAAATTTTGGCGTACGTAAACAGCTTTGATCCATCTCAGACCTTTTAAAATTGTGCTAGAATCCCATCATAACAAAAACGAGAAAAGTCAAAAAAGTGTCCAGCCCTCACCCGACGCAAGACACCAACCTACAAACCTGATGCTCGATGTGGAGAAAACGACCCTGCCATCCACACAATGGCTACCAAAGCACACCGCTCAACCAAATGTGTCACTGTGGCAATCACTATTCACCCCTCCGTAAGGGGCACCCCGCCTTAATGTCTCGCTCGGAACCGATCAAGGTCCATCCTCCTAGAAGGAAGTGGATACCGTTGCACCTCACCCAGAGGTAGTAGCCCGGTTACAAAGTAGATATATGTCTAAAGATGGATAGTGAGGTCACGCCCATGTAGCACCATCACCTTGCGCCGCCTATTCCAACACTGGATCAGGTAGCGCAGAAGTCGATCCTGTGACCGAAGAAGGTTATTCTCCACGAATTTTAGAAGACCCCATCGTGCCAACTATTGGTGCACCTGACCATCAAAAGCTAAAGCAATGCGGAGCTTGGGCCAATCTCGCTCTCTCCATAACATCCTATCATCAAAACAGGAGCGCATCAGTAGCATAAAAATACCCAAAAACAGGAAAAATTTCTAAAAATTTAGACAAAGTTGCCTTGGCTCTACGTGTGCATGTCCGTCAGAAAAGAATGTGGAGGGTGTGCATGTTCCACTCATAGGTGCACAAAATTCATGCCAAAAATTCAGACAGGTGTTCCTTCTTCGCACAAAACCTTTGTCTTTCTACGCGCAAAACCTTCGTTTTGCGTGCAAAAGGCACACTAGTACCCTGATCACCAGCGTACTTAGGTAAAAACCTGGCTCATTATCCATATAAGCCAGTATTGTACAGACCCCAGCCCCTCCAGACCGAAAAAAATTAAAATACAAGATTTCATGAAGTTTACCTGGCCAAAAAATCGCTAATTTCGAGTGCTCAGGCTGACTGCAACAGCAAGAACTGCTCCGCAGAAGCCTTTAACCTCTCAATACTCAACAAAAACAAATGAACTAAATAAAAGCCCTATTCACCTATATGTCGCCCTTTTCATAAAATTTGGAGAACCATAATGAGAGCTCAAAAGGTCCAATCACTGGACCGAAAGTTGCACTGTGATAAGCACTCGATAACGCCCAAGGGTAGTGCCACATATTTGCACCCTCGAAAAAATAATTTTTCAGCACTGACAGTAATGCCCTCTCTCATCTTCTTTTTAAATCACATTCCTTTCAAAAATATTTGAATAAATAAGATACTGTCACTTGGGGTATTTGTTTTGGCAGGTGGTGTGAAAACCATCCCTAGCTCCATACACTGAAAGTTCCAGAGCAGGTATCATTCTACCCCCATCATGATAGAGTCCCAGAAAATATCTACTTATCCTGACATCATTTCTCCATCAAAAATCATCCATAGGTTCCACACATCCGACCAGGTTTATCATCACCTCACCTTGCACATTATAAGCATCCTCATTGGTTAGTAGAGCCTCCCCTCCATGGTGCTCGTCACCCAAAGTAGGCCATATTTCACAAAAATAGTGATTCCATGGCCATGCCACTTTATTCTGGGAAGCACCACTTGCCCATTCAGCCACCATGCATCAGGTCAAATTTTACCATATCAAAATAAAACCCCTTTCCCATATGACTAGATTTTGCAAGCAGATTGAAAGTGCACTATCGCGCCTCGCATTTGGCCTACCATACCTCCATCAGCATAGCCCATCGACGACACTTTCCATCTACCTCTTCAACCTCACACATGATACCAACCAATGGGGCCACCGCCCTCAGCAAAAACACCTTCCTCACATCATCAATGAGCGAACACTTTCATGTTTTGGGGCACCCGTCTCTGTGTTTTGTACAAACCAAACCCCATTATTTTATTCTTTTGGTAAGTGTACATATACTGCAAATGGCACATTACATCCCCCACCCACCCATTCATTTTTTCTCCCATGGCAGCAGGCCCTCGTCACCCTTGGTCAGAGTATCACACCCCCACACAAAATCCACCATGAAATTCATAACCAGTTTATACCCACCCTGGAAGTCCTACCAACTCCAGCAATTTCCCCATCAGAAATAGTTATGACTGTCGCCAAGCTTCTTTTTATACTCTGACCTTTGACCACTGAATCCCCATCATCAGTTTTTAGTCACTCCTGTCCATCATGCCTATGTTAAACCCATCACATCCAGGATCTTGATCCTTTGTATCAGCGATCCCCTCGTTCGGTTAAGGCTTCCTTTCTGTCGACATCAACGCCTCTTTTCCAAAAAGGAAGCGATACCTTCGATCACCCCTCTCCACAAAAGGGCATCCTCGGGTGGCACTATTGGAGACTTCATTGCCCACAGATGTCATCGATCCCCCTGAAATTTGACTAAAACACAATTTTTCATGTCAAGATGGTATCATACCTTACAACCATTTCACTTTGATCAAATTTGTCGAAGACCCGTGCCTTTATAATCATCTCTGTCAGCAATTCTTACACGGGACATCCCAGCCAATGCCTATGCATACAATGCGCATTTATATGCCATACCAATTTTACGCATATATGTACCACTTTCCACCTATTTTCAAAGAAAAAACACCCCTGAGGACGTCAAAAGTCGTCGTCATCAACCAACATATCACTACAATATTAGTGACATAGACAGAATCTGTGTCCGTCAAATAGATTTTTTTAACTAGCCAAAGAATCACGAGCATGGGACATGCCCTCCTTGTAGAAAATTTGTATATATTGTATTATACCATTTCTTACAGGGATCCCACAAGACATGGTCGCTCTTCGACCCGGTGCAAGATGTCTCCAATTCTAAGCTACACGCAGGTCTCTCTCTCTCCACACACAGTATACAGAAAAGAAAATATAATTTATTTTAGGTATACAGTTCTTCCTAGACCTCACACATTAGGGGGCAGCTATTATCACTGGAAAATCAGACAAGCAAAGATGACATTATTTAATGTCAGTCAGAAGGATTTACAGGGCTAAAAGGCATTAGAGAATCTAAAAGTATTTAAAAATATCTAAGGTCGGAAAGGAAAAATAAAATTGCGCACAAGAAGAACCAGTCAAATGTGCCTTTGCGTTAAAAATTCTTCGATAAGCACGCCTTTGCATGCCTTTTGCTCAAAAAAGCGCGCAATCCTGGGAGTAGCAGAAGTCGTTTTCCGGGACCACAAGGAACACTCCAGGTTATTGATTCCACACTTGAATCTGCCTAAAGGATAGCCACCCAAGCCTCCTTAGGACATCAAGGGATCACACAAGGGAATAAATGTGGCACACAATGGAATTACCCTCCTCTTTTGGGTCACTATCCACAATGTACCAAGAGAGGGAAGGAGGATTTGAATTCTCCTATAAAAGGCCAACAAGAGATTAAAAAAAAGATATCACATTGTTATGTTCGCCATAATTTCCCCAAGCAATACCAGCAGTGTGTGATCCGGAGCAGAGATAGAGGGGACCTAGTTGTTGGCCATCCAACAAATCCAGTACACCATAGTAGAGAGAGGGAGACTTTGCGCCAAGGCATCTCGGAAGTAAAGACATCCTTGCATCGGGATTTAAAGCCCCTAGTTCTAAGGGCCCCTTGGCAAGTGGGTTAAAGTTTCATCCTCATTTCCTACCAGCACTCAATAAGAGGGGACGTAACCGTCGTCGTTTGGATTATTGAAGTTGTTTGACTCTATTTAGAGATTTTGTTTTATTTGTTTTAGTTTTATTTTATTTTTTATGTTTTAATATGCATATTATTCTATCTAGTTTGTTTATGTTTGAGAATGTTCCACTAACTAGCCTGAATCCATGTATTTTCTGCCTGTGACCAATAACTTAAGAGGGAAAAACCACCTCCCTTTACTTGGTGTGATTTCGTACATTCGTGGACCAAACACACTAACACAGTATGCGTTGCCTTTATATTTAAAACCCAATTATTTTTTATGGTATCGATGGATTTTTCCTCGTAAACCACTTGTAACTTGGTCAATTTTTATGGAGGAAATGGTAGAACATTATGAACATACAAAGAGCAACACCTTCTTTAGCCAATTGATAAATCTAAAACAAAAGGGTACAATGGCAGAGCACATTGAGGACTTCCAAAAATTGAATATCAGGGTAGTAGATATTCCATATGAGCATAGTTTTGATGTCTTCATAGGGACTTTAAAGGATAAAATCCAACATGAGGTTCGCCTTTGGGAACCCGATTCATTGGAGAAGGAATTAAAGGTGGCAAGAAAATTTGAAAGCAAAATTATGGAAACAAGGAAGTCTACCAATCACAACTATAAGATGGAAATGTTATTTCTCCTATCATTCCACAACCTACAAGGTTGACACCACAACAATTGGAGGAAAAAAGAGCAAAAGTACTTTGTTATAGTTGTGATAGAAAATACACAAAAGATCATAAGTGCACCAAGAAGAAATTATTTACCATAGATTGTGAAGAGAAGGAGGAAAATGAGCAAAAAACATAAAAAGAGGAGGATATACACTAGGAAACAACCCCAGAGAAGGAAGAAATGAGACCAAACATATCTTTTAATGCATTGGCAAGAATTACCACTCCTCAAACTCTCAAGATAGAAGTATATATTAAGAAAAAAAAGGTAATAGTGTAAATTGATTCGAGTAGTACACACAATTTTATTCATTTTATGATAGCCACGGAATTGAATTGCTTCCTATATCCAACACCATAATGTCAAGTATTGGTTGCAAATGGAGGAATTATAAATTGCTCTGGAAAGTGACATATTATCAAGATAACCATGGGGTAATATTTATTGAATAGTCCAATTCTTTCTATTCCAATGGGTGGTGTTGATTTTGTACTAGGAGACTAATGGTTACAATATTTGGGGACTATAGCTTTTAATTTTCAAAAAAAATTCTTGATTTTTTCTTAGAAGGAAAGGAAGTTGAAATACAGGGTATCGTAGGGAATCCAAGAAAGATAATCAACTCTAATTTCATGACAAATCTTCTGAATAAAGAACAAGAAGGCGTAATTTCACAATTATGCTCACTACAGGTCCAAGCATCGAAATACTTTATTTCTCCAGATCTCCAAAAAGTCTTGGATAATCATTCCAAGGTTTTTGAGACTTCCAAATTCCTCCACCTATTCGTGATCATGATCATGCTATTCATTTGATTCTAGGAAGTGTTCCTACAAACATCAGGCCTTACAGGTATCCTTATGCCCAAAAGAGAAAAATTGAAGGTATGATTTCAAAAATGCTAGAAGTTGGTATAATTAAAGCTAGTCAAAGTTATTTCTCTGCTCTAGTAGTATTGGTGCACAAGAAGGGTGGATCATGGTGCATGTGTCCAAATTATAGGGAGATCAACAATATCACTATTAAAGATACATTTCCCATTATGGTCATTGATGAATTACTGGATGAATTACATGGATAAATTTACTTCACCAAGTTGGATCTTCATTTAGGTTATCATCAAATTAGAATGAAGACTGGAGACATTCCAAAAATAACATTTAGAAATCACGAGGGTCATTATGAATTTTTGGCCATGCCTTTTGGCCTTACCAATGCACCTTCTACATTTCAATGGTCGATGAATTCCATTTTAAAACCCTTGGAAAATTTCTGTTAGTCTTTTTTGATGATATATTAATCTACAACAAGTCTTGGAAGGATCATGTTCAACATGTTGAAAGGGTGCTCAAACTATTGGGGGAGAAACAATTATATGTAAGAACCTCCAAATGTTTCTTTGGAGTACAGGAGGTGGAATATATGGATCATATTGTATCTCACGAGGGTGTTAAGGTAGACCCTAACAAAATTAAATCCATTAAGGAATGGAAAACCCCCACAACCCTAAGTCAATTGCAAGGATTTCTTGGGTTAACAAGGTATTATCGCAATTTTGTTAAGAACTGTGGGAGCATAGAAGCACCTCTAACAACATTATTTAAGAAATATGCATTTTCATGGAATCTAGAAGCAACTAAGGCCTTTGAACATCTTAAAGAGGACATGTGCCAAGCATTGGTCTTAGCTACGCCAAACTTCACAAAAACCTTTATTGTGGCATTTCATGCCTCAGGAAATTGAATTGGTGTTGTTTTAATGCAAGAAGGAAGACCCATTGCTTTTGAAAGTCATCCAATTAAATGAAAGTATTTACATAAAGCTATTTATGAGAAGGAAATGTTGGAAATACTACACGCACTAAAGAAATAGCAACCTTACCTAATGGGAAGACACTTCAAGGTAAAAACAGATCATGATAGTCTTAAATACTTTTTGGAACAAATATTTTCTTCAGAAGAGTAGCAAAAATGGGTCACAAAGATGTTGGGCTATGACTTTGAAATCATCTACAAAAAAGAGAAGACAAATGTTGTTGCAGATACACTCTCAAGAAAGGATGAGGACGTGGAAGCATTTATTTGTGCCATTTATATTATCCAACCATATTGGATAACCGAAGAAAGGGAGGAGTGGAAGAATGACAAAGAATTGTAGACACTCATTCAAAGTTGCAACAATATCCCAGTACATCTGATACATTTAGCTAGAAAAATGATTCAATATGGTACAAATATCGCTTATATCTTTGTAATAATTCCCAACTAAAACAAAAGATTCTTTTGTAATTGCACACCTCTCCCTTAGGATGACACTAGGGATTTTAAAACTTACCACAGGGTCAAGAAATTTTTTTTTTTGGATGGCCTTAAATATGACACTACAAGGAAAAGACTTTCTAGCGGAGGTTATAAAGGAGGTTTTTAGTGTTATAAAATTGGCCAAAATTGTCAAAAAAACATTTGCTACATCATCCGTTTTCGGTAACGGAGATTTTGGTAGAGCTTCTAATGGAATTTCAACACAACTAAAAAAAATTGGGTGGCCGGAGGTTATTACGGATGTTTTTCTCATCGGTGCGCTAATCAGGTGTTAACGCATCGGTGCATTTTAGAGTGAATGCAATGGTACTACAAACCTACCAAGCAACAAGATAGAAAATAAATATAGGATGGCACGAGGCGTTTAGCACTGTCCTAGTGTGCGTCAGTGAGACATTTTCCCTAGGGAGGTCAAAGGTGCATGCACCGAGCCATTAAGGTCTAAAACCACACCAGGTTGTTCTAATTGGTATTGGGATTTGTGCGGTGCCCATAGGTCGTATCAACGCATTGGTGCATAGTATTATACAAACGCACCAACGCACAGTATCACACAAATGCACCGATCGTTCTAATTGGTATTGGGATTTTTTTAGTGCCCATAGGTCGTATCAATGCACCTATGCAAAGTATTATACAAATGCATCGGTGCACAGTATCACACAAACGCACCGATCGTTCTAATTGGTATTGGTATTTGTGACGTGGTGCCCATAGGTCGTAGAAATGCACCGGTGAGTAGTCTCACATAAACGCATCGGTGAGTAGTCTCACATAAACGCACTAATGCATAGTATCGCACAAACACACCAAGAGTTATAATTGGTATTAGTATTTTTTCGGTGCCCATAGGTCATAGAAATGCACCGATGCGTATTAGAATACAAATGCACCAGTGCATAGTAACTGACATGCACCGGTGTTCATTTTTTATTTTTTAGAAACATCGACCTGTGACAGTGCAATTATTGTGATTTTTTTAAATTTTATATTCATCAAAAGTTGACACATATCTTATAACAGTATTCATATCAATTAATTTTTTATTAGTGCATTTGAATTTGATGTTTGGATTAATTTGTTATATCATATCATAATTATTGTGATTTTTTTTAATTCATTATTCATCAAAAGACGACACATATCTTAAAACAATATTCATATCAATTAATTTTTTATTAGTGCATTTGAATGTGATGTTTGGATTAATTTTGTATATCATCTCATCGTATTTCACATCTCTTCATTATAATATTTAGTCATCCATATATTTAATCAGTGTTGTTACATTTCACAGCGACAATGGAGAACGCAATAGAATAAATTAAAACGTATTTTATATATATATATGAATAAGACACTCTTTGTCATACAAAATGGGACAATTATTGGTATCCCTTTATCTTTCAATTGGGACACTATGTCCATTACATTAAACAAAATGTCATATTTCACAGAGAAATATTTCAAAAAATACAACGCTTTGCTTTGAAACATAATGATCATCATTCTTCACTTGAAATATTATCACTGCTCGAGCCACTTCCATGACTTGGGGTTATTTTAAGGAATGTTTTGTTCACAATGTTGATTGTTTTCTTCTTCTTCACCTTCCATATACAAACATAAAAATAAATTTTAATGAGTTTATATACATTGGTGAGAATAATGAAAATTTCAATATTAAATAATATACATCATTGTAAATCGAAAAGAAATATGTACCATAGCAACAATTGACTCATGAACTATACACATTCTTTCAAAACCAAATTTCATGGTTGTCTTTCAAGATTTCATCTCGTTGACGCAATCCCATACTTTGTTTCTTGCAATTTGTATACCCCATAACAAAACTTATATTTAATATAAATTATTTTTTTCTATTAATTATAGACAGAGCTAAGTAAAAGAAGATTGGATATATGCTTAGAAATTCCACAATTAATTTCTTATATTCCAACATATACCGATAACCCATATTTAACCCAATGTTAATCAATTCGTCCGATGGTTCTTGTTTGTATAAAGCAAGACTCTCATTTGAAGACATTCAATGATGATTTTTGTAAAACAACTTAAAATATACAAAAATGAAATCTAGTTAAGTTGTTATAAGGAAGTAACAATTACTCTCAAACTTAGATATCAACCTCTTTTCTTCCTTGTCATCCCGTTTTATGTGTCGAATGGGTTCCATTATCTTTTATTTTCTACAAGAAAATAATTGAAAATTAATATTTAATTCTAAAGTATTTATTTATTGTACCTATTCGAAAATTTAATGATTACATACTACATTTGAAGCACGTTGTTGTTGAGATGGCTCCTCGTGCGATGAAATTATGTCAAAAAAGTGACACAACCCACGAAGGGGAAGAAGGAGACTATCGTAACCCATAGTCAACCTTCTCAAACTTATTGAGAGAAGTTCATTAGGAGTAAAAACCATGGCAAGACATGAAGACCATGCAGAGGGAACACCTACCTTGGATTTGGAATTATGGATCCCGACATAGTTGTGCAAATGAAGAATATTCCACCATCATCTCTTCCTCATTTCGTGGTAAGGTAAACAAAGATCCAGACTCTTTTCTATTTAATTTTGATATTTTATGAGCTATGATTACTCTTCTAATGCTCAAGTTAAAGTTGTTTCCCGTAATTCTCAAGGATGCAACATTACGGTGATTCATGGGACTAGGAGGAAACACTATAGCTTCCCGGGAGCAAATGAAGAGAGTGTTCTGTCAAAAATATCGTGAATATTGTAAAATTAGAGATATTGAAGATGAAATATTTACTATTGTACAAAACAATGATGTAGACGTTAGAGGAATACTTAGATAGATTTATGCATATCCTCCAAATCTCAAAGCAAAAATTTGATCGAAGTACCATTAATACCTTGTTCTTATGTGGGATTAATGATGATGCTAGGAATAATTTAAAATTTTTAATATTTTCCAAACCTTTTGATTAAATTTGTGACTTGTGCAGAAATTCTCAAGGAATCAATACAGATCCTGTGAGAGAAACTCAAAATAGAAACAAGAAAACTCGAATCTACCGATGCTATGATCATTGGATTGGAGGAAAATCGACAACATGAAAATTTAAATAATGAACACCGTTAGAAAAAAGATATACTCTTTGAAATTTTAGCAAATACTTGTAGAGGAACAAGAGTTATTGCCTACTTTTTTTGTCGAAATGTAAAAAAAAAAACCATCTTTTAAGAAAGTATCCTCTTGGTTTTAAACGAACTAATAAATGTGAAATTTGTGTAGAGAACCATGCCAGCTACGTAAAAAAATGCCCCTCCATACCAAAGATTGAAAAGTTGTGTTTGAAGGAGGGAACCTAAATTTGAGTCATCACATGCTATGGGAGCATGAGAAACCGGTCTCAGGCGCATGTATGGCTCCTACACTTTCACCACATTTTTTTAGTTATAATTCACATCCATATTCCTATCCTAACACTAATCACTCTCAACATTGGCAACATGGGAACCAATATCACTATGGACAACCCTCTCGAATATTTGCAACAAGGATGGAGAGGGCCAAACCATTCACATCATTCCTATCATGAAGATATGCAATCATACCCACCTAAATATGAGAACCTTACGCAAATCCATAACCACCATTTCCCTAAAGGAGCCGGCCTTATGTCACCATTAACCTTGTCTCCACCGTTTCGACCTCCTCAACCGTAATATTCCAAAATTGGAAAAGCAACAATATAGCATATAAAAGTGGAAAACAACAAGTAATATCAATACATTACATATGATCCAACATAGATCCACAGGCTATGTATAATAGCAACAAGTGTATACAATATATTGGAGAACAAACCCTCAAGCTAGGAAAGTGAAGTCTCCAACAAAAAAAGGCACAAATACATGAGATGCAATTGTTACACAAAATGTCTAAAGACCATACAACATAGTTTTAGTGAATAATACTATAGTTGGAAAATATATATAAAATGGATCTGATAAGATAATGCTCATAAAATTCTAGAAATGGAGATCTAAGCTCCCAAATACTTTTCCTAGATAACCCAGGAAGGGTTTCTAGAAATATACAAAAATACAAATGGTGATCTAAAGCCCTAGGGCTAAAGAATCACTCAGAATCGAAGCACATAGGAGGAGGTGGTTAAAATTGAAGTAAATATGAATGCTACTCCTCCCCGTATACTCTTCCGAATGAAAGTTTGATCCCTCTAGTGAAGATCTAACCTCCAAAGTGGTGCACTAAACCCTCCTTTGGATCTACTCAATAAAGAAGGCATGAGAGTGAAATTGAGACGTAGGAGATGGTGATGCCTTGGCTCGGTGCTGTAACAGGAATTAATCCTGTGGACCTTCCTTACTGATCTCCGAATGGAAATAATTCTTCCTCCACCGAAGACAAGCTTAGAAATGGCCCAAAGGAAACTTCTCCATCGTTGCACCCCGCAACTCAAAGACAACTCTAAACAAACTATAGCCGTAGAAGAAAGTTGTAGCTTGGCCTCGATAAATGTATCGTGGAAACATAGCCCAATAACTTCTCCTTAAGTGGGCACCCATGTCCCCCAAGATGAAGGTGGATTCACACTGGAACACCCTTGTGCTAAACAAAGACCGCAAAGATCCGCTAAACTTTTGAAGAGAGAAACAAGTCATAACATACCATAATAAAAATGATAATCCAAAAAAAAAAATTCCATGGCTAACAAGTGATCATCTTTAGCTCCTTGCTAATTTTTGAAAAACAAACAAAGGGGTCACGCTGTCTTTGAGTTTTCAAGTAATGGTTTCCTTCTGAGAAAGACATCATCCTTGAAGCCTTTCATGATTCCCTGCTCTTTAATCCCTTTCCCTCTGCTGTTCCGGAGTTAATAAGCCTCACTGATTCCTATAAATACGTGCTCCAAAGGCCTTTATTTTACCTTTGCATCCCTGCAGAATGTCCCTTTTTCCCCCCTTTTTCCCACTGTCAAAGTCCTCCTTTACCCTCAAAATCATACCCCATAACCCTCTTTAATCTCCACATACATCCTTTGTTTGGACATTTTTCCCTTTTTTCCTCATGAAACTGAGCGCTGACCCTTAAGGCGCTAATCGCATCCATCGCACTTCCTGCCTTTGCGATTTGCGATCATCCCAATCGCATCCATCGCAAAATCGCATGTTCTATGGAACGCTCAGATCACCCATCGCAAATATTTGTGATGCGATCTATCGATCGCGCAAACCTTCCAATCACAGCCGTCCATCCCGTTCCAGATCCGACGGTCTGCGCACCTCCATCGCAATCACAATATTTATGTCAAATCTCCTGATCGCACATCGCAAATATTTGCGATGCGATTGATCGCATCGCATATCCCCGCGCTTGCGATTGCGATTGCGATTGCTCCGGTTTCCAATTGCGATTCCATATGGGACCCACCTCATACGCCCATTTTGTTGCATTGCGTGCATTTCATTTGTATTTCCTCCATAGTCTAAAGTTTTGCGTTTTACATTAAACCTAATGTTTGATATTCATTCCGCCCATTTCTCATATGTCTTTCCACGGATTAACCTCCGCCGTTGATCTATGCCTCCACATCATGATCGAATGGTCCACGATGCATTTCTCCGTCAAACCCTATTGTTCACCGTTTACACCATGTTATTTCATTTTCCATCGTTTTTCCACATAAACCACTGTCCCACCACCGCCGCGCCATTGTTCTCCCGTCCTCCATAATCACCCCCGTACGCATGGTTTTCTTAACGAATTTGCGGATTTTTGCAGGGATACAGCGGCGGAAAATTTCCATATTTCCCAACCTCCATTACAGAAGTTGAGTACAATCCAAAGGACCGTTTATATGAGACAGAATTATGAAGCAAGGATTCGGGAAGATATGCCGATAAGACTTCCATTAAAAAAGCAGAGTAAAAATCTACCGAACCCTCTAGAAATTATTCAGATGCACAATATCGAGCAGGTGGAGAGTTAATGGCGCGGATAAAAAATATCAGTGAAAGATAGAGAGATGCAGCAATCAGCATTCAATGTCTCGAGCCTTAATTCAAATGTTAGAAGGCAGAGGGTACCCAGCACAGAAAACAATACCTTCCAGCTGACAGCCGGCAAAGATGCACTCAGTTCGCCAACCAGATTGCCAGCTCATCAGCGAACGTCCCACCACCAGCATCAGCAACTGCCTCGATCCTTCCACACCTGTGAAGAATCGTCAACTCATGATTCGGCCTCAGTGGCCTTTTTACATTTTACTGAATTAGTTACTTTTTAAGTTTCAAGTGGGCTTCATGCTCCACTCCAGCATTTTACCTTTTACCAGCCTATTGTTTAATTTTCTGTTTTAAAAATGGCCAAGTGCCTGACTATCCATGATGAGAGGCATTTGTTCCTCATCATGAATTTTGTTATTCTGATAAGGACCTTTAACAAATTTTGGTCATGCGAGGGAGATATTTTTCCCAAAAATATATTCTCGCTGAGTGAAGAAGGAGTCTATATAAGAAAGATCCAAGGAGAAAAACAGGTTCCAGATTTTCTCAAGAAATTCGCAGTGTAAAGAATTTTGTATGCCTGTTGTGGGATTATCAATGCAAATACACAGAGCCCGTGGGGTCTCAACGAAGAGAAGTTCTCCTCATATGTGAAGATTCCAGTCTTGATGATATATAGCCTGTGACTCTTTCATTGTAATATTGTCTCATTGTTTATTTCACTGTCTTCAATTTCCCTATATCATGTTTTGGAATGCGAGTGACTCGCCGGTTTGGGTATGAATTTATCGATGTTTGGTACTCATGCTTGACTGGTCTATGTCGCTTTAAATATGGCTCATGCATGATATGCTGTTCCTCTTAACACATCATTCGTATTTCCTCTGTATTAAATATCATGGAATTTTATTCTTCATGAATTGATTGATATGTATGGATTCTTAGCTTCTAAGCCCATATTATGTTGAAATATGTTTTCCGAGTACCATTTCATTGGTAGTTAGTATTCTCCTTTCACCTCCTGCGCAGCAAACACTTTTTCGTTTTAAATACCTATATATCATTGAGAAACTGGCCTTCCGTGATGAAAGTTGTCTGAAGTATTTGTGTATTGAAGATTCCCTTCTTGCCTTTGCAGTGTCTTCATATCTTGCTGAATTTGAGAGTAGTTTGGTCCCATTCAAAATCATTTTCCTTGTTTCACAAGAGATAGCAAGAGAGCTTCTGGATTGACAACCCAAGTTATATTATATGCTTCTTGCTATGATAAGATGTCCTAGGCACTGGTCTATGGCAACTCTAGGCTGTCTCTAGGGGTGACAACAATTGTCGACAACATCTTTTTGGCGCCGTTTTCGGGGAACAAATTTAAGAAAAATCAATTTCCCTGGGCCTCGACAAATCATATTCGCTCTCTAATCAGGTGAGCATGGAGAGTTGAAGAGTTGTATATCTCTCACCTTGGCGACTCCACATTTGTTCATTTGATAAACCTATTTGCAGTCCCGACTCCGCTGGGGAAGAGACAAATGGCTTTGATTTGGTAAATCACTGTGGTGGACAGTAAGATCTTAAATCATCCACCTGGTGACTCCACAGTTCCCAAAAGACCAAATGACTCCACTGGTAGATGACTCTGAACTGGTTGAGAGGATCCAGTGATCATCTTTGCAGAAACACGGATCCAAACATGGATATAGATACAAAGCTAGATGCTTTGTATGATCAATTATATGAATTAATGAAAACGTTTGATAGAGTGCAGGAGATGTATACGGCTAATATGAATGCAGATGAGGATTATTTAGAGCAGCCCCTGCCTCTTCCAGAACAAGAACAAACTCAAGACGTGGATAATGAGCAAGACACGTATGATGCTTTGAAGCCCATGGAAGATGAGGAGGAAAGCGATCAGGAACTGCCTCATTGCTTACCTATATCTTGTATTATGCTGATAAGAGAGTATCACGACCTAAGAGCAAAAGCTAATAGGGAAATCTGCCTTGAGGAAACAAGAGACCACATAGAAGAGGCAGAATCTGATGGGGAGGAAGAGGCTCAAGTAAACACCCCACCTCCAAATCAGCTAACACAAGAAAAAGAGGACTGTTGTTCTTCTATCCATGATGAGAGGGAAACCCCTCTTTTGATAGAAGAGGAGATTGATCAGATATTAAATCAGCAGTCCACCTCAGAAATCTTTTATAGAGTACACGCTCCTTCATCTCCTGAGTTTGATGATACAGATCCAGAAAGCTCCTCTGAGGATCAGGATGAAGAAAGACCCGCTGAGCGTCTAGGATGGTTGACTTGGTCGAGCCAACCTATTTACGACACTGATGGGGAGAGTTGCGTCAGTACAATAGCAGATGAAGATTCTTTGAATCTTCATTCTGCTTTACCACGTATCATCAATGAGACTGGAAACCAGCAGCCTTCCTTTTTAGAGGATGAGGAAGAGAGCAAAGAAGATATTCTTGAGCAAGATGAAAATAATGAGCCTTCTCTTGAAAAAGAGGAAGCAATGGAACAAACCACTGCTCAAGAATACATAGATCTTTTCATGGAGCTCAGCACATCAGAGCAGAACATATCAGAGCTCCAAGAGGACTCAGCTGCAATATACGATGAGTCCTCTAGTTCAGAAGACGAAGGAGACACTCTTTCTCAAGAGAGTTTTCTTCTCCATCCAGTGGAAGAAGATAAAATCCTGGTTGAAGCCTGCCTGCCAGATATTCATAACCAGGGATCATTTCATGATCCTTATGTACATTTCCTGGAAACATTTGAAGAAGGATCAAGGGTATTTTTGAGCAGCATGTTGCAAACAGAAAGAAAATTTTTCAAAGCTGTTATTATGGAACAAAAAGAGTGGGAGATGCCCTGCTTATCCAGCCTGCTCAAGGAGTTGGGCAAGAAGGACCAGTCATGGGATCACTTGATGGACTGGTTGCATTGGAAGACATTGTTTGTAAGCTAGTTTGTAAATATTCCAGTTAGAGTAGTGTAGGTAGGAAAAGTTCAATAAAGCTCAGTCTGTGAGCATGTAGTTAGTTGTTTCAATTTCTGCAAAGTCCAGCAAGCCAGACAGTCTAATCCTGGCTTGACTGTTTTTCAATTTATGTCTTAGAGTGTAGTGAAGAAATCTGCTAGACAGTTTAATCCTAGCAGATGTAGTTTAGGTAGAGAAAAATATGAGACCAACAGTTTAATCTGGTCTCATGGAGTAATAAGGATAGAAGTAGAAGTGTTGAAGAACAGATTTCATATAGAAGACGATCAGGTGGTCTGCGAGTTCTCGACACGCTCAAGGATGAACGTGTCGTCCCCAGGTGGAGCCAATGTTGATCATCTTAGCTCCTTGCTGATTTTTGAAAAACAAACAAAGGGGTCACGCTGTCTTTGAGTTTTCAAGTAATGGTTTCCTTCTGAGAAAGACATCATCCTTGAAGCCTTTCATGATTCCCTGCTCTTTAATCCCTTTCCCTCTGTTGTTCCGGAGTTAATAAGCCTCACTGATTCCTATAAATACGTGCTCCAAAGGCCTTTATTTTCCCTTTGCATCCCTGCAGAATGTCCCTTTTTCCCCCCTTTTTCCCCCCTGTCAAAGTCCTCCTTTACCCTCAAAATCATACCCCATAACCCTCTTTAATCTCCACATACATCCTTTGTTTGGACATTTTTCCCTTTTTTCCTCATGAAACCGAGCGCTGACCCTTAAGGCGCTAATCGCATCCATCGCACTTCCCGCCTTTGCGATTTGCGATCATCCCAATCGCATCCATCGCAAAATCGCATGTTCTATGGAACGCTCAGATCACCCATCGCAAATATTTGCGATGCGATCTATCGATCGCGCAAACCTTCCAATCACAACCGTCCATCCCCTTCCAGATCCGACGGTCCGCGCACCTCCATCGCAATTGCAATATTTATGTCAAATCTCCTGATCGCGCATCGCAAATATTTGCGATGCGATTGATCGCATCGCATATCCCCACGCTTGCGATTGCGATTGCTCCTGCTCCGGTTTCCAATTGCGATTCCATATGGGACCCACCTCATACGCCCATTTTGTTGCATTGCGTGCATTTCATTTGTATTTCCTCCATAGTCTAAAGTTTTGCGTTTTACATTAAACCTAATGTTTGATATTCGTTCCGCCCATTTCTCATATGTCTTTCCACGGATTAACCTCCGCCGTTGATCTATGCCTCCACATCATGATCGAATGGTCCACAATGCATTTCTCCGTCAAACCCTATTGTTCACCGTTTACACCATGTTATTGCATTTTCCACCGTTTTTCCGCATAAACCACTGTCCCACCACCACCGCGCCATTGTTCTCCCGTCCTCCATAATCACCCCCGTACGCATGGTTTTCTTAACGAATTTGCGGATTTTTAGGATACGCGCGAATACGTGCTTCCCAACCTCCATTAAGGAAAGTTGACACAATCCAAAGGATTGTTATATGAGACTAATTATGAAGTGTTGACTCGGGAATATGTCAGCAAGACTTCCATTAAAAGGAGAAACTACCCAACCTCTGTATATTATTCGTACGCAACAATATTTATGTGGAGAAAGTTAATTATGTTGGAGAAAGTATTTTCATGAAAGACAGAGAGACTAACAATCGCATTCAATGTCTCAGGCCTTAATTCAACAGAAAGAGAGATTTCTAAGACAGAAACACATTTTTCCACCGACACCAAGAAAGATGTGACCCGCCCGCCAACCGTATTGCCGCCTATCAGCGAACGAAGCCCCACCACCAAAGATCAAGAATCGCCGATCTTCCACAATTGCAAGAATCGCTAACTCATGATTCGGCCCTGGTATTTTTACATTTTACCCATCTGTTAGTTACTTTTTAAGTTTCAAGTGGGCTTCATGCTCCACTCCAGCATTTTACCTTTTACCAGCCTATTGTTTAATTTTCTGTTTTAAAAACGGCCGAGTGCCTGACTATCCATGATGAGAGGCCTTTGTTCCTCATCATGAATTTTGTTATTCTGATAAGGACCTTTAACAAATTTTGGTCATGCGAGGGAGATATTTTTCCCAAAAATATCTTCTCGCTGAGTGAAGGAGTCTATATAAGAAAGATCCAAGGAGAAAAACAGGTTCCAGATTTTCTCAAGAAATTCGCAGTGTAAAGAATTTTGTATGCCTGTTGTGGGATTATCAATGCAAATACACAGAGCCCGTGGGGTCTCAACGAAGAGAAGTTCTCCTCATATGTGAAGATTCCAGTCTTGATGATATATAGCCTGTGACTCTTTCTTTGTAATATTGTCTCATTGTTTATTTCACTGTCTTCAATTTCCCTATATCATGTTTTGGAATGCGAGTGACTCGTCGGTTTGGGTATGAATTTATCGTTGTTTGGTACTCATGCTTGACTGGTCTATGTCGCTTTAAATATGGCTCATGCATGATATGTTGTTCCGCTTAACACATCATTCGTATTTCCTCTGTATTAAATATCATGGAATGTTATTCTTCATGAACTGATTGATATGTATGGATTCTTAGCTTCTAAGCCCATATTATGTTGAAATATGTTTTCCGAGTACCATTTCATTGGTAGTTAGTATTCTCCTTTCACCTCCTGTGCAGCAAACACTTTTTCGTTTTAAATACCTATATATCATTGAGAAACTGGCCTTCCGTGATGAAAGTTGTCTCTAAGTTGTCTGAAGTATTTGTGTATTGAAGATTCCCTTCTTGCCTTTGCAGTGTCTTCATATCTTGTTGAATTTGAGAGTAGTTTGGTCCCATTCAAAATCATTTTTCTTGTTTCACAAGAGATAGCAGGAGAGCTTCTGGATTGACAATCCAAGTTATATTATATGCTTCTTGCTATGATAAGATGTCCTAGGCACTGGTCTATGGCAACTCTAGGCTGTCTCTAGGGGCAACAACAATTGTCGACAACACGGCCCATATCGGAGCGAGCGAAGCTCGCGGTGGGGTCCAATGAGGCGCTCCTTCTGCAAATGTAGCCACACTTTGTCGCCCACCTGGAAGTTGTGTGGTACCCGATGTTGGTCATGTCGTTGCTTGTACTTAGCATTGGCTCTGTCCAATATGTCATGAACTTGTTGGCGGATGTGTTGAATGTGCTCGATGAAGCTATTCACTTTGTCAGCTTCAGACTGGACATGAGCCGAATCGGCCTGAGTAGCGACAAATGGCATGGCTACGTCAATGGGACATAGTCGTTGGAATCCCAAGCCCACCTGAAAAGGGTTGTGGCCAGTTGAGCTGTGGAGAGCCCAGTTATAACTGTGTTGTACATAGGGGAGGCTCTCATCCCATGTGCGTGGATGCTTTGAATTGTACATGTGCAGAATGTGTACAATCATTTTATTGACGACCTCTGTCTGGCCATCAGTTTGGGGATGGAAAGCTATGGACTTGGTGAGCTTGGTGTCCAACATTGACCAGAGGCTGGACCAATATGTGCTGAGGAACCTGCGGTTGCGATCTGATATGATAGACTGTGGGATCCCAAAGTGCACCCACACTCGTTCAAAGAAGAGTTTAGCAATGGCTTCTACTGTGATATTCTTCTTGCAGGCCGCCATAATGGCCATCTTCGAGAATCTGTCGACGACCACAAAAACACAGTGGTTTCCATAATGATCCTCCAATATTGGGCCTCCCTCCAATAT
>CM076582.1:394623360-394742419 GCA_034641835.2 Pinus albicaulis | reverse complement strand
CCGGTGCGCTTAAGAATACAAAGGCACCGATGTACAGTAACTAACACGCACTGGTTTTCATTTTGTATTTTTTAGAAACATCGACCTGTGACAATGCAATTATTGTGATTGTTTTAAATTCATTATTCATCAAAAGTCGACACATCTTTTTTTTTCATCTGTTGGCACAGTTTCATACTTTGTTTCCTGCGATTTTTATACCCCATAACAAATCATATATTTAATATAAAATATTTTTTGTTCTATTAATTATAGATGAAGCTAAGAAAAACAAGGCCAGTAGATGCTTACAAATTCCACAATTAATTTTTTATATGCCAACATACACTGACAACCCATATTTAACCCAATGTCAATCAATTCGTCTGATGGTTCTTCTTTGTATGTTAGCACTTGTTTGAAGACATTCAATGATGATTCTTGTAAAACAACTTAAAATATACAAAAATGAAATCTAGTTAAGTTGTTATAAGGAAGTAACAATTACTCACAAACTTAGATATCAACCCTTTTCTTCTTTGTCGTCTTGTTTTATGTGCGGAATGGGTCCCATTTTCTTTTCTTTTCTGCAAGAAAATACTTGAAAAATAATATTTAATGCTAAATTGTTTATTTATTGTACCTAATCGAAAAATTCAATGATTTCATATTACATTTGAAGCACGTTGTTGTTGAGATGGATCCTCATGTGATGCAATTATGTCCATTTCTTTGACCATCTCCTTGTACACCTTTTTGGACATTCCTACTGGCATATCTCTGATATCATCTCATTCATCCTTTGAGATTTTCATAATCATCCTAAAAATGTAACATGACAATAAACTATTTAATTTGTGTATTCATATATGAAATGTAAATATAACAAAAGTGATATTTATAAATGATTTCTTTCTAGTAATATATACATATAATTCTAGAAAAACATTTAAAGGAATATTATTTTTTCATTCCTTTTTTTTTTTTTTGTACGTTTTTTCTATTAAAAGTCTGACATGTCTCATTGACCAATTCTCTGGAAACTCTTCCTGTAGTTTAGATAAAAAAAAATGCTTGGAATCATTGGATTGATTTTTGTATTGTAAGTTGAAAGAACATTTATACATTCGTTCCACTAGATCCCTCAAAGTTTTGTAAAAGTTTTTCCCCCTTTCTTTAACCTCCAGCACCACTCCATATGAGTTAAGGAGCAATTCATTTTCATTTGCATGTTCTATTTTTTTATTTTCTTAGAACAACATTCATTTACCGAGTTGTTGGTCCCTGTAGAACATTAAAAATATGTGAATTAATAGATTGTTTGAAACATGTTATATAATAATTTTAAGTGTATTATTAGTGAAAAATAAAAAAAGAAACTCATATTGGATCGATAGTATTTTTTCATTCACCTGATTCATCCTTTTGCAATTTTTCCATCAAGATTTTATGCCCTTCTGGTCCTAGATCAGAAATAATCTTATCGAGCTTCATCATTTTATGGCTTTGCATGATACACAGTAAACAATACATATTAGTTAAACTTACATATAGTTCAAAAATAATACTTTTTGTAAAGAATTTACAAAGAACTTGCCTTTTTTTATTTTCTTGATGTGATATCAGTATTTTTGTTACTTGATCTCTTGTCAGTCATTTCTTTATCAATATGAAACCTGTACCATACTATTCAGTAATATATTTTATAAATAAATCATAAAATTTTCAAGTAAAAAAAAACATCAAGAAATCAGTACGCCTTTAATGATGTACGCACCAATGTAGGTGCGGCGTGTTCTTATAAACATGACACCAAAACAGTAGAAACATCGAACGATGCTATATTTCAACAAGGAGCACCGGTGCGTTATATGTTAACTAGCGCACCGATTAACACATACAAATTAATAAAAATCCTCTAATGTTATTTTTTGTAGCATATGATCTAGTGGAGGGGGCGGTGCAGCATATTCTTATAAACACATCATGAAAACAGGGGATCATTGTATGGTTCTCTCTGTCAACAAGGATCAGGTGTGTTATATTTTAAATGGTGCACCGATTAACATAGACATAAAAAAAAATAAAAAAAAATAAAAAAAACTTTTGTCAAACAGTATGTGCGTGGTGCGCTATAATGAAATAGCTTATCGATGCCCTATATTACATATGGTGCACGAATTAATAAAAAAATATTTTTTTTTAATTTTTTTTATCAAACAGTATGTGCATGGTGCCTTGTGTTAAAATAACGCACCGATGCGGTAGTTTACACAGGGTGCACCGATTTTAAAAAATCAGTTTTTTAAAAATTCACGCAAGGGCCGAAATGGATTGGGATCCAACTATGCAAGTCGTCCTGTGATTTAGATGTCATAAGCCTATATATATAGAAATACAAACCCTATAAATCTAAAATTAAAAGCCCTAATTGTGAAATCACAGAAATATGAAGAAGCAAGGGCAGAAACAAAAAGAATCAAGGGTTTAGCGTAAAATGGATTTTTTTTTTCTTTTGAAAATGATGAGTAAATTTAAATTGTTTACTTATTGCGTAAAAACATATTTCAGAAAATGTTAAAAAAAACAATAAAATTTAATCACCAGATGGTTTCAAATTCTATGCTACAGGGTTTGAATCACCAAAGGTTTGGAATTCTGATTGTCTGAATAGTTCTGTTCGAAATTATTTCGCTACTCCATAGTGCTATCGTGCTCTCTTGCTCCAGGTATGTCTTATGAAAATCTATCCCTGAAATTTTTTGCAAAAATAATGAAATAATGAAAAGTGTTTACTATTTAAAGAATTATTTTATGAAATTAGATTTTCGAAAATATTTTTCCGCCCATTTTTCAATTTACCGTTTTTTTTCACTTTAAAAAAATATAGTTGCGCTTTTTTTATTTGCGGCTATTCGGATCTGGTGTGTCAATTAATAACACCGCATCGATGCACATTAACTAAAACGCACCAGTGCGGTTATCTGTACATTAGCACCAATAACAATAAGTCCATTTTTAAGGAACCGAAATTAATTTTCGGTGTGTACACCAAAATTTATTGTTGATTTTGCTCAAATGCAGGGAGAAAATATCATAATTATATCGAATGGAAAATTATTCAAAATCAAGCTCATTCCATAATATTTCTCAAAGTCCATCGCGGAGTTCTCCCTATGCATCTCAAGATATAATATTTACTTCAGATTTTATTTATATTTTCATTATCTAACTAAATTTATGTTTTTTATCCATGTCAATCGTGTTCATAAAATTTATAACGTATACAAATTTGTAGATTCATGCTAATTCAGAATTGAGTTCAGATGCACAAAATATTCAAACAACTCCAAAACATCGAAATATCTTATCAGGAGCACCATACCGCAAGGCGCATTTGGTAGATGAAAATGGACAGTCACTTCACCCTGCAATTGTAACAATATTACATCTTCTAGCCACAATCCTGGAACAATGATGGTAATAAAAAGAAATTGGTATATTAATGTAATTATTTCAACGTCAAACCAATTAATCATGCATTGTCAACGTACTTAGTAATTGATATCATATTTTTTGTACTAATCATGTTCAAATATATTTTTTGAAATTATTAGGATTCTAGTGATGATGTGAGACCTACCTACCATCTTCCGTTGCACCCCACGACAAATTCAAATCGAGAGAAGGTTGAATTAAGAGAAAAAATCAGAGAGGAACGATACCAAGAATATTTGAATCAAACACCTATTCAATTCCCACTACGTCCAGATTCGCCAATTAGGAATGACTACAACAATAGTAGTTCTTCACAAGCTCGTAATGGAGGAATTCAAATAGATGTTGGTATGGATGATTACTTAAGGGATATGACTACCATGGAGACAATGTTGTTAGAAGCATTCCAGAATGATGATCAACTAGGGAATGATGATCACATTGCTGACACCTTTTTCGAAAGCCTTAAATTTGCTTCCACCACCCCTCTCTTTGGACCTAGTGGTCAGTCAAAGTCTACCCAGTTGGGGACAATGATGTTACTGTACAACTTGAAAGCAAAGTTTGGCTTGTCAAATGCATGTTTCTCAGAAATTTTGAGGTAAGTTATAACCATAAAGTCCTCCCTTATATTTTGAGAAATATAATCACACAATGAACATTACAAATGGTCAATTTTATGAAATTTATTAATTATAGTGGCATGAATGTACATTAAATATTTTCCATGATCACCAACTACAGGTTATTCAAAGATAAGGCTCTTCTGAGTGATAATGTCTTGCCGGGTAGCTGTGAAGAGGCAAAGAAATTGTTGAAATTGTTGGGTGTTGAGTACATATCATATCATGCATTTCCAAATTATTGCATTCTATATAGAGGAGAATATGCATAGAAAGAGATATGTCCAAAATTTGGGCATGACAGGTATGATAAATCAAAAAAGAAGGGTAAATCACGTGGTACTCCTTTTAACATATTGAGGCACATGCTTATAATCCCAAGGATTCAAAGGCTCTTTCATTGTAAAGAATTAGCTATGTTGCAGGGATGGCATGCCTCACACAGAAGTGAGTTGGGAGTTATGCGAATCCCAACATATTCAATAGCCATGAAGCATATAGAGGATACATGGCCCAAAAAATTCAAGGATGAAGTACAAAGTCTGCGACTCAGCATAGCCACGGATGGAGTCAACCCATATTCCCTCCAAAACACCAACTATTATGTTTGGCCTGTAGTAGTGATCAATAACAATATCCCCCCATGGTTTTCCATGAAGAATTAACATCTTATGTTGGCTCTCATATTCCCTGGTAGAAGACAAGTGAAGAATATGGATGTCTACTTACAATCACTGGTAGATGAATTGAAAGAATTATGGGATGGGATAAATGTATATGATGTATCAAAACCCATCACAGCAGAGAAGAGTTTCAAATTGTATGGCATATGTTCTTACACGACACATGATTATCCAGGCTTAGGAGTTTTTTCTGGTAAATTACATGTTTATTGATTTGTTTATATACATAACAATATTATTTCGCATATTAGTTATTTAATTCGTTGTATTTTGGATGTAAATGTTGTAGACCTTCTCTGAAATCTAGATGGTCCAACGACCTACGAAATCCAGTGTATGACTGCTTCAGGGTATTCCTCCCAGAAGAACACCCTTAAAGAAGAGAAACATCTGCTTTCAATGGTAAATGAGAGAGAACCCAAAGGCCTCCAATAACGACACCAACTGAATGGCTTAGAGCATATGAGAGAGAGAAGGAGAAGGAGTTCATAGAAATGTTTGATTCAAATGGGGAGACTATGTTCGATGATCCATAATTCTTCGACACCTATGTTGAGAAATTTCCCAATGGGTTGAAAAGGAAATCTATCTTTTATAACCTCCCATATTGGGAGAAACTTAAGATTACCCACTTATTGGATCCCATGCATATATTTAAAAATGTTTCATCTTCTTTATGGAGGAACATAGCATCGAAACATAGTGACACATTGGTTGCGAGGAGAGATATTATTACTTTTAAACTAAAAAGAAACATTGGCCAAGACGATTAGAAAGTACAGGATCAGAGGCAGGTGTTGGTCCCTTTAATTCATGGTATTTCAAATAAGGTGATGTCCCATGGATTTTTAAAAAACATGATCTTTCTTTGGCAAAGGAAGTTATAATGGGTGTGAGGGTGTCATCTTCATATGGGTCTTCACTACAACGCTGCTTCACCGTGGATGACCATTTGTCGGGGTTGCAATCGCATGACCATTTGAATCTTCTAACAGTATGAATAATTTCAAAAGCATGATTTTATTATTTGTTATATTAATAAATGTTATCCCATGCAGCGATCATAAAACATAACTAATTTTATATATTATTACACGTGTTTATAACTTTGCAGTGTCATTATCCTTTGTTAGTGCGTGGGTGTGTGAAACATGAATTCCCCCAAGACATAAGATGTGCCATATCTAAATTTTCTGCATTTGTACGTTGGATCACGTCAAAGGAGATTCATGTGGTTGTCATTCCACAGTGGCGTCAAGAGATAGTTGAGATTATTTGTATATTTGAGAAGGAACTGTCGACAAGTTTCATGGACTTGCAGGTTCATCTTCTAATCCACCTAGTAGATGAGGTTGAATTATTTGGGGTGGTTTCTTGTTGTTGGATGTTCTTCTTAGAGAGGTACATGAAGAAATTGAAAGGTTTTGTTCAACAAAGCAAAAAACCCGAGGGGTATATGGCAGAGGGGTACATATCGTATGAGTCTTTCAATTATGCCAGTGAGTACACCAAGCAGATCGACAACAGACCAGGTGCAGTGATTTGGGACGATGAAAGGGATGAAGACAAAAGAGAAGGGGTGTTGCTCCAAATGAATGGAAAAAGGTGCTTGATAAAGAGTAAGCGACTTATAATTTTTCAAATTTACACAAAGTAAATATTCATGTTGAAATTTGATATAATGTATATTTTGATCTCATATGTACTATATGTCGATTTGATTTCATCAGCGAATGCAGAAATTGAAGCAATCAATAAATTCATTCTTTACAATTCCAAAGCGACACAACCGTGGGTCGCATTGTACAAACAAAAGAGGATGAAATGGGATAGTGACAAGAAAGAATTCATACGGTTTAATGGTAGAAGTGTGCCTTATTCCAATCATTTATAAGAAAATATGCAAAAAATATGCCCCAACAGTTGAGTTGTTGACCAAGTCAGAGAGAAACACGGTGCAACCGGTCGTTATCTGCGTGTTGAAGAGGATGTGATAAACGTAGGGATTAGGTACACCCACTCGGTAAAAATATATTTATGTACATTTTAAACTTAATACTTCACCTTTGAAATGTAATTACATCTATATTTCATATTTTAATTGTTGGGTTATTATAAGACACATGACACTATGATTTTTTTAAATTTTTTATAGGTGCATTTGTTCCCATCTATGTGGGCATATGGAAACCATTTTCACAAAGAAAATGTCGATGATGGACACATGACACAAGATTGTGGAGTGGAAGTCGAGTTCAATCAATCTATTCGATCTAGCCCCCATGATCAAAACCTAGTATGAGGGACGTTAGGTTACATCGAAAAGATACAAGAGATAATTGAAGCGGATTTCTCTTCTTTCCAATTTGTTATTTTTAGGTGCAAGTGGTGGGACAACTTTGATCGGAATAATGTAAAGGAATATCGTGATAGTAGGCTGATATGTATCAACTCTAGAAAGATGTGAGATGAAGTTAAGGATCCCTATGTTTTCCCCAAACACTGCAACCAGGTGTTTTTTTACCCAGATGTTTTGGATAGGGATTGGTGGTTTGTATTGAGACATGACCCTAGATCAAAACATATTTTTGAGAACAATAGTGTTATCATGCCAAGCGAGCTAGAAGATAATGAGGGTGATCATGAGAATCGAGAGTGATATGGCACATGTGTTATTTCATCATTTATACTTTTTGAGATGGATTTTTATAAAGAAGAGGGCTTAATTACCTTATAACTAAGACTCTTTTTTTCGAAACATTATAATATGTATTTTGAATTAGTTGGTAATTTGAATTGTGTTAATGTTAAAATAATTTCACTTGATAATTTTCAATTATGTTGATCTCGAAAACAATGGCGTATTGTATAAAGTTCTTTTTCTTTTGTATGTAAGATCATAATAAAATAATGATAATTCTAAAGTACATGAATTTATTTGCATTATTTTCTAAACTTATTATGTTACCAAAATTCATATTATTATATATTTATTTTTTTACAATTATTTACAATTTTACAAATTAAAAATTTACAAATTTTAATAAAATCATTTCAGATTAATAAAATTAAAATTTTACAAATATTTTACATACAATTACAATTAAAATTTTACAATTTCACATACAATTACAATTTTATAATTTTACATACAATTACAATTACAATTACAATTTTATAATTTCACATACAATTACAATTTTAGAATTTTACATACAACTACAATTACAATCATTCCACATATCACAATTAAAATTTTACAAATATTTTACATAAAATTACAATTACAATTACAATTTTGCAATTTCACATACAATTACAATTACAATTTTAGAATTTTACATAAAATTAAAATTACAATTACATTTTTTAAATTTGACATAAAATTACAATTACAATTACAATTTTACAATTTTACATATATACAATTACAATTAAAACTACAATTACAATCATTTCACGTTAATACAATTACAATTTTACAATTTCACATACAATTACAATTACAATTTTAGAATTTTACACACAATTACAATTACAATTACAATTTTACAATTTTACATATATACAATCACAATTAAAATTACAATTACAATTTTACATACAATTAAAATTAAAATTTCAATTACAATCACAACATAATATTTAATAAATATCGTGATTTAATATTAAAAATAAACATCACGATCATGATAACCATCGTACAAACATAATATTCGACTAAAAAACACATTCAAAATCGCTAACATCATCTAATCATCGAGATCATGATCATTTAACAAAACACAAGCATTGTATAACATCATCACAACAAAAACATCAAATATACATCTCATGTCAAATAATTGTTATAACATACACATCTATCTACAAGCTACAGAATAAATGAACATATCTAACATGACCTAACAATATACACATTATGATGATCAGCAACATGTAAATTAAGTACAACTGCAACATGAACATAAAATACATGGACTATAAGTGTATAATGTTAAAAATATACAACTATAATATAAATGTCAAATATCAGTTGGTCGTACATCAATAGTAGTACTAGTCGAGGCCTGCTCAGTCAATGGTGCAGCCTCGATAAGCTCAGATAGATGGCAATCATCACATGCCTCCTGATCTAGAGGTGCCTCATGCTTATCAGGATCAACTGCTTACTCATGATGAATCAACATGGATGGTCCAGCCTGCTCATGATCATGACTGTTGGATGTTGGAGGTTGCTGATGATAACTCGACGTGGATGGTCCAACCTACTCATAATCATGACTGTTGGATGTTGCAGGTTTCTCATGATGATTCGACGTGGATGGTACATCCTGCTCATGATCATGATTTTTGGTCGATGCTGCAGGCTGCTCATATCCGGCGCAAGGTGAACGATGATCACTCCCCTGATCATGATCATCAGATCGTTGCTCGACTATCGACGTACTCCATCTCAACCATGCCTACGTTGAAGGGGCCTCCTCAACTGCACCACTAAGCTGGTAGCTCCTACGATATGCTGCATTAGGGTAAACATATCACGTGGCATGCCTAGGCCACATCGTTGTCAGCCTATCATCAGCTTGTCTCTCTCATAGTGGTCGGCATGACTCCATCCTCCACAAGTAGTCGATAGAGTTGGTCACCCAAATCCATCCTAAATCTAGTGTCAAACCTACATCTCACACTAGCTGGTACCTGCACATGATCATGAGGACCAGGTCTGTCTGCACCAGCCTAATACTCTGCATCTACCATCTCCTAATCATCATCAGGATCTACTCCTAGATCATTTGGTGGCAGTGGCATCTCATCGCCATCAAATGACCCAATATCTACAAAATATATATAAGTACACAACAATAATTAGACAATTTCATTAAAAAGTTTAATAAAAACAAGTTAAAGAACATGTTAGAATAAATTTAAAGAAAACACTAATATTATCTCTATCATATGGCGGCTCATCATCTGTGAAGAGGATGTTGGCACACCCTCACCAATCCAAACCAACATACGGACAGGGGACCAAAACGAAGGCATGATCATCAACACTGTCTAGCAACTCCAAAGCATCATGCGATATCCTCGTGGAAAAGTCTGAATTGCCCCTCTTGGGCATCATTTGACCCCACATCTGCATCCTTACATGCAACATCAGCCTACGAGGCTATCACTCAAAAGTGGGCCTAGTCTTTGGAAACCTCTCAAAAAATAAACAAAATAGCTCTTAAGCATAATGGAATTTCACCCTCCCTTGCTCCTGAGCACGACATCTATCTAAAGCTGTACAGAACTGCTACAAAAAAATCGTAGACCACCTCACAAGTTGTGGTGCCTGTAATAAAGAATCAACATAGAATAAAAGTGGGTAACTAATGCTTTGTCCATCTCTGGTATGGTGTGAAATGGTCGAAATCAGTAGTGAAAGGCACCTCACCTCCTCTCCACCAAATGAAGCAATACGTAACTAACCACCAGAGACCTGAAAATCTGCAGGAGACAGTATATCGGCACTAATGTATCTCTGGGAGTACACCAACTGAATCCTTGTTGCATATACGATGAGGACCTTTGGGAACAAGGGAAAGTATTTTTCTCTCCTCGATAGGCCAGTAATAAAATATATTTCCTCCTCAGTGGGTGTGTACCACTAGTTAGGACCAACCCAAAAAGCCTGCCGGTGGGAATTCCACCTGAAGATAAGTTGTCGCAATAACCCACCATGGCCCTTCAGGGATGTAGCCTCATAATAGAACTTGAGGAGGCCTACCTCCTTTAGGAGCGCCTGGGTGGATGCCATAATAGGGTGAGGGTACATATCTATCTCCCTCTCTCGTGCCTCCCACAGGCGAACCACATTATACTGGTCCACCATATGTTCTCGTTGTTCCATCTCTTCTCTCCTTTGACATCACTGAATGATTCACATATTAAATACATTTTTTTATTAAATGAGACATGCATTTATATATATATATATTGGAAAAAAAAAATAGTCAGGCGCCAAAAAAAACATTCATGCACCAATACCAGTGTGTCTGTTTTTATAGCACACCGATCGTGGAGTTCCTGGAAATTTTCAGCGCACTACACATCGTGAACTATACTTTCTCAAGCGGTGGGTTGACTAAACTACCCATCACAGGGTGGCTAATTCCGTTAATGTTCCGCCAAACATCAGTTAATGGTCAATGGTGTGGTCGTTTAACCAATCGCACCGTTGACTATGTACAAATTAGGGAGGGCGGTACGCTGACCAAAATACACACCCCAGGGCAGATAGTTTCGTCAGCGCACCGTCCTCCTGGCATCATTACATGGTCAACGGTGCAGTGGTATAACCGACCACACCATTGACTATGTACCAGTATCGAGAGGTTGGTGCTCTGACCACACTATGGGCCCCGGGGCATATAGTTTAGTCAACGCATCGCCCTCTTGACATTAGTACATGGTCAACGGTGTGGTCGTTTACATGACGGCATTGTTGAATGTGTCCAATTTTGGAAGGGAGGTACGTTGACCAAAATATCCACCCCGGGGCGCATATTTTGGTCAACGCACCGCCCTCCCGAGCTTCGACATAGTCAACGGTGCGGCCAGGTAACCGGCCACACCGCAATTTATGTATTTTTTAAAAAGCACGGTGCATTGTCTCAATATCATACCGGAACCAGTGTGATACCATTAGCACTGGTCATGGTGCGGCCTATAAATTTACAAGCAGCACCGCGAACCGGTGCAAGCCGAATGGCTCGAGCGCACCGCGCAGGAAAAAAAAAATTAAAAATGGTGAATTTTAAGTTTTTTTACAAAACTAATCTGCTAAAGAGTTTAATTATGGAAAAAAAGTAAAATACATGTACTTTGGGCATCAAGGAGGCATATTTTCCGGATAATTTTCAAAACTAAATTTGCCCACCATTTTCCAAAATTCGAAATCGAGATGGTGGGCAATGGACGACAGTAGTGCGTGCAATGGGAGCATTGATGGCAGGGTGCCTCACACAAGGAAAATTCATACCAGTTCTTGAGAGCTCTGGAGCACTAAAGAAGTGAAAAATGCAGATATTTTTCCTTAATTTTTTTTCATTTAACATTGTTCCGGTGCACGGGTTTTTGAGGCACACCGGGCAGTTTCTTCCAACCGCACCGGGTTGTTTCAGTTTTGGCACGACTTCTTAGGACGCACCAGGGCTAGATCTGTGTAGAGCACCAGTGCGTTACAGTAATTAGACGCACCAAGCAAGTTTGTACAGAGAGCACGGTGTCCCGGTGTGCCAATTTGTAGTACGCACCGGTGATTTTCTAGTGGAACGCACCGGTGTGGTGTAGGATGAGAAACGCACTGGAAAAAAAATTTAAAAATAAAAAAATAAAAATAAATCCATAAAAACCTCCACCCACCAACCTCCTCTAGAAACCTCGGATACAAACGGATATCTAGGCTATTTTATAAGGGGTTCCTCAAAAACATCTGCTAGAGGATCTTTTCCTTGTAGAGTGATATAAAAAAGTTTGTGGCGGAATGTTTAGTCTGCCAACACAATAAATTTGAGACAATTAAGACCACGGGTCTGCTACAAGCTTTATCCATTCCAATTCAAAGTTGGGAGGAGGTTTCAATGGAGTTTATCACAGGTTTACCCAAGTCTAAAGGAAAGAGTGTCATCATGGTGGTAGTTGATATAATTACTAAGCATGCGCACTTTTATGCATTATATCATCCATTTAAAGCCAGTACAGTTTCTACGGAATTTATGGAAATAATTCAAAATCTACATGGAAACCAAAAGATTATTTTAAGCAAAAAAGATCCCATTTTCACTAGAAATTTTTGGACGGAATTATTTTCTTGCCTGGGTACTCAACTAGCTCATAACTCATCTTATCATCCTCAATTTGATGCGAAAACTGAGATAGTGAACAAATGTTTGGAAATATATGTCTATTGCTTTGTGTCTCATAAAAAAACACAATGGGTCAAGTGGTTACCTCTGGCAGAATGTTGGTATAACACTTCCTTCCACACTACAGTAAAAATGACCCCATTTACAGCATTTTATGGATATCATCCACCAACCATCACATCATCTTTAATTGAAAATTTTACGGTTCAAGCAGTGGAAGATCACATCGAGCATCAACAAAAAGTTCTCCAACTCTTAAAGGATAACCTAACTTTGGCGTAGAATCAAATGAAACACAGGAAAATCAACATCGCAGTGAAACAAGTTTTGATGTAGGCAACTAGGTATTTTTATGGCTAAAACCATACAAAAATATGCCCCTCGAGAAAGCCAATAAGGATAATAAATTATCACCAAAGTACTATGGTCCTTACAAGGTGTTGCAAAATATTGGTACTATGGCATACAAATTGGAGCTTTCGGCATCTTCCGAAGTGCATCCAGTTCCATGTTTCATGCTTAAAGAAGGTTATAGGTGACAAACTCCCATTTCAAAAAATATTGCAAGAAATTGACAAGGTAGGAAAATCATATTGGAACCTGAAGCATTCATTGAAACAATAACTCGACAACTATGAAATCGATCAATTTCAGAGTATCTCATCAAGTGGAAGAACTTACCCATTGAAGATTCCACATGGGAGGATGGAAAATTTTATATAGATGAATCCAGAACTACTCAAGCATCGAGGACAACACTTTTTTGAATGAAAGGGGTGTGTTTGGTCCCTATAATCCTAGTGTAGCCCTTTATTGTTATTGTTAGTGTAGCCCCCTTATTCATATTTTTGTGCCCATGTAGTCCCCATAGTGTTATAATTGTGCCCCATAGAATCCCACTATTGTTATTGTTGTGCCCTTACATTATTATTGTTATGTAGGCTTTGACTATATTGGGACCCCTTAGACTACTATATATAGAAAGTAGGTTTTTGTCATTTGAATCATCCAAAATTGTTCATGTATGTAATGTAAAGGAGGTTTCCCCCTCGAAGAGGTTGATTTCTAAGTCATTGATCTATCTTTTGTTCTATTTTGTGAGTTGGTTGCATAACAACCAATTTCTATGTGTCCACTTGGTAATAGACAATAGAGAAACCAACTTAGTATCTCACTATTTATTACCATTGTTAGCTAGTTTTTATGTGTAGGTTACATTGTGGATGAAAATATTTGGATAAGATAGAGAAAAAAAGGTTAGAAGTTAATTTTGCAAAGTATCTATGTGGTTGAAGTGAGTGAGAAATACATTCTTTTTTTTTTCTTTTTTTTATGGATCACTAACTAATGAGAACACAATGGGTTTTTTTGGGGGTTGGGGGATTGTAAACATATGCTAGTGCTTGTGGAATTGGAAAAAAATGGAAACATTAAATGAGCCCCTTCAAGTTCAATTTAAGTCCTTAGTTATAGGACAACAAGTTTGCTAACATTATTAAGGTACATTGGATTCATTTTGATTATTTAGGTAAGGAATCAACATGCATCCAATTTAGAGTAAATTTAAATAATATTAGGAAATTTATTACTACTTGAACACACTAGGAAAGGGAGTAAAATTAATTAGAATTAATATGTTGAGATCCAACTAGAGGAATTGTATAATAGTTACTAGGATATCCTAATGAATCCTTGAGGACTAGCTTACGGATTTAGAGTAGAAAAAAAGGAGTCTGCTTGTTGATAAGGATAATTTATGGGGGCTCAAAAGGGAATTGTGGCTCTCAAAGGGAGATGAGGATATTAGATTTTTCCATTAATATGTAAATCAAAGGAAAAAAATTAATACTATTTAGGAAGTTAGGACAGAATATGGGACCACAACTATTAATTTTTAGGATATTTCTAAGCTAGGGGTGGATATTTTAAAGGAATATGAAAGAAGGATGAGATGGATTACATTATCGTAGTGAAAATGAAATCATATTTCCCAATAATATAGGGGAGGATGACATTGTGAAATTATTAGAGGGATTTTTCAACGAAGAATTACAAAAAATTATGCATAGATTATAAAAGGACAAATGTTCTAGTTTGGATGGATGTACAATTGAATTATTTATATGTTTTTTTTCCTCTAATAATAACCATTAATTTTTTTATCAAAAGCATGCTATATTTGAAAAAATTGGCAATGATAATACAATTTTCTTGTCAAATATCCAAAAAAGTAGAATTGACACCCAAACACTACCATGTCTAGCCTTCCTAAACCCTAACCCTATATAATTGGAAATTATATTGTCAAACATATTTATTTAACAAAAAAATACATTATGAAACATATAAAATGCACAAATATACATAAAATCCAGCCTGCTAGGGGCATCTCCTTGGCACCCAACCTAAATCTCTAGTTGACACATAGCTAGGAACATGTCAGCATCATCTAAATCCATTAAAATATTCTTCTACAATAAGTTCTCTATATGTATTAACTAGGTGGTGAGGCTATCCAACCACATCGTTTACCCAAGAGGGACTAGAAAGAGGAGAGGATCCAATATAAGTATTGGGTGGAGAAGTAAGATTCTGCATGGACATTGATGGAATTTAGATATGTTTTGCTTCAAAAAACTATTGAACACAAGGATTCCAATATCATTTTTAGCTCCTCATATTTCCCCTTATGAATATATATAAATAAAGTATCTAATTCTCCCATTATTTGAACATAAATATTTGGAGGATAGAGTTAATTGTAAATTAATTTCTAACTTGAGTTTCCACCATGGTCTTGTACTACCATTCCCTTCATCACCATGTCGACTTCCTATATAAATTTTTAATTCATATTGTACATTTGAAATTTGGTGTATATACCCCTTATTCCTCTTATAACATCATTTAATTCACATAAAAATCAACAATTGGACAAATAATGACAACTAGCCATGGAAACCCCAAATTTGTAATAGGGATAAACTAAGCCCATTGTGTTCTCCAACCTACAAAGTTTTGGTTTAATATTGACTTGGTCATAAAGTATTTAAGATAATCATTATTCATTAATTGGTGGGTTTATCAATTGTAGAAATTGTTATACACTAAGCACGCATACATCCAGATTCCCCTGATCTCACAATATTTAAATTCATGCAAAATACATAATCATTCCACTGTTAATCTTTTGCGGAAAATTAAATATTTGAGATCAGGGAAATATGGATGTATGCATGCTTAGTGTATACCAATTTCTACATGGTGTCGAAGCAGTGTTAATTCTTGAAGATTGCAATTGTGAAGAATTGTTGAGTTTGTGCTGGTGGACAATTTGAATTTTCTACAGAAGATTCTTGGTGCAGAAGTTGAGTATACACTGAAATGTCTTTCAATGGGTTGCAATTAGAGTATGCCCTTGATGGGAGCTCGAATTACATAGCCTGGAAGGATAGGATGGAGGCGGTGCTAGAGGATCATGGACTGAAGGAGTTCATCGATAGCGATGTTCCTAAGCTGGGATCTAGCGATGCTGCATTACTTGATGCATGGCAAAAGAAGACAGCAAAGACAAGAAGAATTATATTGGAAGGTGTGAAGGACCATATTGTGTCTAGCCTTCATGGGAAAGCCACTCCATTCTTAATGTGGAATGCTTTGACAGACTTATTCCAAAGCAGAAGTGACCAGAGGAAGTTGGCGCTTAAAGACAAGCTCAAAAAAATAAAAATGGAGAAAGGCGACAGTATTCCAAAATACCTCACGAAGTTTGTCCACTGCAAGGATGAACTGGGAAGTGTGGGGGTTATTGTTGATGATGAAGACTTGGTGAGATTGGCTCTCCTTGGGCTTCCGAAGAGTTGGCATAGCTACGAAGACTCTATCAATGGATGGGAGAAACTGCCAGGATGGGAGCGACTTTGGTTGGATCTTGTGCAGGAGGAGATAAGGCGGGGTACCAGGGATGGATCTTCATCGAAGAATGAATATGAAGAGAATTGTGCTTTGGCTGCCAAAGAAAGGAAAGGGAAGAAATTTCTTCAAATTCCAATGCTAAAGGAAAGAAGCAAGATTTTTCTAAAGTGAAGTGTTTTCATCACACGTAACATGGGCATTTCACATCAATCGTCACATGGGCTATGCCAGGTTGTTGGACAATCAGAGAGGGTTTAGGCTTCTAATTGAACTGATTTTTCTGACTTATTCTTGCTCTAATTATGTGGGTCTTGGGTGGTCTTGATAGTGGTGTGTCTTTCCATATGACGGGAGACAAGGAGTTGTTTAGTGACTTAGAGGAGAAGGACCTCCAGATGCATGTAGAGATGGGCGACGATGGTTGGTACAGTGCAACTGGAATTGGGACCATTACCTTTGAGAGGGAGTCCGGTAATCCATTCTTGTTGAAGGATGTTATGCATGTTTCAAGTCTAAAGAAGAACTTCGTCTCGGTTGCAATGTTGGAAGACAAAGGTTATGATGTTGTTTTTAGTGAGGGAAAAGCCTTCCTTCGACATAAAACAACGGGTCAAACCAAGAAGATAGGGGTTCGGATTAAGAATCTCTAAAAGCTGGAGGTAGATGGCTGCGCTGCAATGGTGGGCAAAGCAGAAGAAGTGGTGAGCCAGGATGAGGGTGAATTATGGCACAGGAGAATGGGTCATCTTCACCATGGTACTTTGAAGATTTTGCAGCAGATTTCTACTGGACTTCCCAAGGCTACTCTTGTGCAGGAATATCAGTGCAAGGGATGTACTATGGGTAATTTTTTTACGACCACCTTTCATGAGAAGGAGAACCGAGCATCGGTGATCCTAGAGAGAATTCACACAGACGTGTGTGGACGTTTCTCGGTTGCTTCAACAACAAAACACAGGTATTATGTTATATTTGTTGATGACTATTCTCATAGATGTTGGATCTTCTTCATGCAGAAGAAGAGTGAAACATTTTCAAAGCTCTATGAGTTCAAAGAATTGGTGGAGAAGGAGTCGGGGAAGCAAGTGAAAGCTCCACGGAGTGATAATGGTGGTGAATACATCTCAGGAGAATTCAAAGACTTCTATAGAAAAGAAGGAATTCGAAGAGAACTCATAGCGCCTCATAATCCACATCAGAATGGGGTCGCGGAGAGGAAGAACAGAATGATCGTGGGTGCTGCACGAGCGATGCTGCATGACCAGGGCCTACTGATGCACTTGTGGGCGGAAGCATGCAACACTACGGTTTATGTGCAAAACCATTGTCCTCATAGAGTACTTGGCATGAGTACACCTGAAGAAGATTTTACTGGTAAGAAGCCTGATATTTCTCATTTGAAGATTTTTGGCTCATCTCGTTTACATTCATGTGACAAAGGACGCCAGAAGAAGCCGAGCCTATATGTGGTTGTGATATATATTTTTGTGGTATACAGAAACACCCCATAATTATCGTGTGTATTTTCCAGATAGTCGGATGACTAAGTGGTGCTAATGGACAGGAAATCAAATGAGAAGTTTTGTGAAGTTTAAGGAGGCTGAGAGGGAGCTGAGACTTATGAAAATAGAGCGAGGAGGAACTGTTTCAAATATGAGCCTCTCTCGGATGTGACCACAGGAGGAGATTCATGGAGTGAAGGAGTCCACTCATGCGTAACCAAACATCGCACAAGGCAGAAGCAGACTACAACCTTAGAGACTAAAGCTTGATGCACATAGAATGTAGTGATCATACATCATAAAGATGTGATAAGAGAGATAATCACTCACCATTTACTCATACATGGCTCTTATGAGAAAGTGTATCGTGACAGAGCCATCTTCTTTTGAAGAAGCAGTGCAAGAGCCCACATGGGTAGATGCCATGGTGGAGGAGTATGACTCCACTGTCAGAAATAGTGCTTGGGAGATTATTCCAAGGCCGGTGGGAAAATCAATTGTAGGATCAAGATGGATCTACAAGGTAAAGCAAGCTGCTGATGGGAGCGTCGAGAAGTATAAGGCAAGATTTGTTGCCCGAGGCTTCTCACAGATCGAGGGGATTGATTATGAAGAAAACTTTGCACATTTTGCATGGTATTCTTCCATAATGATTTCTCTCTCAGCGCAGATGGGTTGGCACATTCATCAGATGGATGTGAAGACTGCGTTCCTTAATGGGATCATTGAAGAAGAGGTGTACATTAAGCAGCCTGAAGGATTTGAGATCTTCATCAGTGACTCGCATGTGTACAGGCTCAAAAGAGCATTGTATGAGTTGAAGCAAGCACCACGTGCTTGGTACACTCGGATCGATAGCTATTTCACTAGACTTGGCTTCACCAAGATTGAAGTGCATGCAAACTTGTACCAAATTGTGGTGGAGGGTAAGCTTTTAATCATTGTTCTTTATGTTGATGATTTAAAACTAATGGGTGATGAGCAGTTGAGGCACTCATGCAAGGCAGATCTTTCAAAGGAGTTTGAGATGAAGGATTTGGGCCTCCTTCATTATTTCCTTGGATTGGAAATATGGCAGCGGGAAGGTGAACTATTTGTGTCTCAAGGCAAGTATGCCCGGGAGATACTGGAGAAGTTTCACATGCAAGGCTGCAAGCCTATCGACACTCCTCTTCCAGGAAATTAGAGGAAAGAGGATGCTACATCGGCAGAGGTAGTGGATGCCACGTCTGTCTATCGATGGTTGGTGGGTTTGCTCATGTATTTATTTAATACAAGACTAGACATATGCTATGCAGTGAACTAGCTTAGTCAAGCGATGGTTAAGCCTACCAAGCTCTTTTGGAAGGCAGGCAAGCATGTCCTGAGATATCTCAGGGGAAAATCTGAGTATGGCTTATGGTACAGATAGACGAATGAGGTGAGTTTGCATGGCTTCACTGATGCAGATTGGGAAAGAAGCCCAATAGACAGAAAGAGCACATCAAAAGAGGATTTTCGGGCCCATCTGGCCGCAATTTCTTAGCATGTGAGGAAACAAAAATCCGTGGCACTCAGTTCAGCAGAAGCGGAATACATGGTAGCAAGTCAAGCTGCACGTGAGGCTATCTGGATGAGGAAGATCCTGGTTGGATTGTTCGGTTCACATTTAGATCCCACGGTGATACATTGTGATAATTAGAGTTGCATTAAAATCTCGGTTAATCCCGTGTTTCATGATAGATATAAACATATTGATATTTGGTACCATCATATCAGAGATTGTGTGCAGCGGAAGATCATGTTGCTTCAGTACATTCCTACGGAGGATTAGGATGCAGATATTCTGACGAAGGCGCTCACTAGGAGCAAATTCGAATACCATAGAGGCAGGATCGGGGTGAAGGATAATCCCTATCTTGTTGGAGAGGGGAGTGTTGAGATTCACAAGATGATGAGCTTAGTGAAAAGAGTCGCCTTCACTAAGTGGGCCCGCAGGCTATTTTTGGCGCAAGTCTATTTTTAGACTATGTCTATTTTTAGACATGGTGATCATATTTCAGAAGTTGCGGGATGCTATTTGTTGATGGTTGGTCAAGTTGGAAAAATGGATGGCAAGTATTTGAGGATGATGACCAGATTAATCAATTTTTAACAATGATTGGAAATTTTGAAGATAGTCAAATTGATTTAGAAGTTGACGAAAGTGATCAAAGTGATATGTCTAGAAACCTGAAGAAAACAATTGGTGATCAGAAGATAATTCAATTGAAAGATAATATTTTTCCCAGAGGTTTGGTTCCTCTTGAGAGATTGTTCGATGCTAATGATGTGGTAGAGAATCAGAAAAAGGTATCTCAAGATGGAGAAATGGAGGACTGTAATTTAGGAACTCAGCATGAGCCTAAAATAGTCAATTTGTTTAAAGGAGTTCCTAAGGAATATAAATAAAGGTATCTAGATCTTTTCAAAAAATTCATCGATGTGTTTGCATGGTCATATGAAGATTTAAATACTTATGATCTAGATATTATTCAGCATAAAATACCACTAAAAGATGGATTTAAGCCACACAGACAGAAGCTCAGAAAGATTAACCCACTATTACTTGCCCCAATTGAAAAATAAGTAAAGAAACTTTTGCAAGACAAAATCATAGTTCCACTCAAATATTCAGATTGGGTTTCCAATCTGGTACCTGTCAAGAAGAAAAATGGAGAGATAAGATTATGTGTGGATTTCATAAATTTGAACAAAGCTTCCCTGAAAGATAATTATCCTTTGCGGAAGATGGATTTTTTTTTTGCAAAAAGTGGTTGGCGCTTACAGGTTGTCCATGGTTGATGGTTTTTCTGGATATAATCAGGTAGCTATGGAGAAGAAAGATCAGAAGAAAATTGCTTTCACTACACCTTGGGGAACTTTCATGTATGTCAGGATGCCATTCGGCCTCACAAATGCAGGAGCTACTTTCCAAAGGGCAATGCATATTGTTTTTGTGGGTGACAAATTTGTAGTCATTTATCTTGATGATATTACTATTTTTTCAGGTTCTGATGATGAGCACTTAGAGCACCTGCAGAAAGCTTTCTTGAAGTGTAGAAAATTTGGGTTATCGTTGAATCCTAATAAATCCTTGTTTGCTCTAGAGGAAGGAAAGTTGCTAGGTCATATAGTTTCAAATCAAGGTGTGAAAATTGATCCAACAAGGGTTGAGGCTATATAAAAAATTCCACTGCCAAGAAGTAAAAAGGATATCCAAAGGTTTCTAGGGAAAATTAATTTTCTGAGAATATTTTTTCCAAATTATGCGGAGATTGTCAGGAAAATAACAGATATGTTGAAAAATAATGTTGAAGTGAAATGGGACAAGGATGCAAGAGAATCCTTTGGCAGAATTAAAGAAGCTCTCCAAGAAGCTCAAGTTTTGATCAGTCCAGATTACTTGAAGCCTTTCCAAATATTCTCATTTGCATCATCCTCTACTATTATTGTTGTGTTATTACAGAAAACTGAAGAAGGAAGTGAGCAACCTGTAGCCTTTTTCAGTAAATTCCTCAGAGATATAGAGCTTAAGTATAATATTATGTAGAAGCGGGTATATGCTTTAGTTAAATCATTAAAAGCTTTTAGGACTTATGTACTTCATTCTCAAATAATGGCATATGTGCCTAATTCTACTGTAAAGGATGTACTAGCATAGAGTGATGTGGAGGGAAAAAGAGGCAAATGGATTGCCAAAATCCAAGAATATGATTTGGACATCAAGCCTACTAAGTTAGTCAAAGGACAAGGACTAGCTAAATTACTAACGGAATCTAATTTCCAAGCTTTGGGAATTAACTTGCTCGCACCTCTAGATGAAGTAGCTGAGGAAAATGATCAGGTTAAGTCAAATTCAGCGATCAAATACAAATTTCTTTGCTCAGACTGGTATAAAGACATTATCCACTATTTGTGTTTCCTTTTTTGTCCTCCCTCAATCAATAAATCTAAGTACCGAGCTATAAAACTTAAAGCTCAGCCTTATGTTATAATTGATGAAAATTTGTATTGGAAAGATCCCGCTAGTGTCTTGCTGTTATTTTTGACAGAAGAAGAAATATGGAAGTTATCACACAATACCCCGAATGCTTGTGTGGAGGTCATTATAGCTGGAAAGTAATTGCTCATAAGATTCTTAAATTAGGTTTCTATTGGCCTTCTTTATTTTCTGATGTATACAGAATTGTTAGAAGTTGTCAGAAATGCCAATTGTTTTCAGAAAAGAAAAGGTTAGCTCCTTTACCTCTTCTTCTTGTTTTCATTGAAGAACCATTCAGACAATGGGGATTGGATTTCATTGGGGAAATTAATCCACCATCAGGTGGGCAGTTTAAGTGGATTCTAACTGCCACGGATTATTCTACAAAATGGGTAGAGGCAATTCCTACCAGAAAAGAAAATGATCTGGTAGTAATGAAGTTATTAGAAGAGAATATTTTTAGCAGGTTTGGATGTCCAGTGAAGATTGTAACAGACAATGCTCAAGTATTCAACTCAGTCAGATTCATAAATTTCTATCAAACTTATAATGTGATATTGTCTCATTCCACAACATATCACCCACAAGGAAATGGATCAGCAGAATCATCTAACAAGACATTGGTGAAGATCTTGAAGAAAACAATCAATGAAAACCAGAAAAATTGGGACTCAAAACTGATTTTTTCTCTTTGGGCAGTGAGAATGACTACTATAAGATCCACTGGTAAGTCACCATATGAATTAGTATATGGAACTCAAGCTTTGTTTCCCACTCAGCTAGCAAGACCAGACATTTCTTTTCTTCAAGAAGCCTAAGAGGAGACTAATGCATTGATAAGAAGATTGCATAAGGTAATAGAATTGAGTGAAAGTAGAAATAAAGTCAGAGTCAATTTGGTCACATATCAAGAAAAAATGAAGTCTATTTTTGATAGGAAGTGTAATATCCCGTTTCGGGGATATCTCTAAAACACTGCAAACTCCAACCAGAGATGGACTAGGAGGGCATTTATCGGATATTCTGCCTCTGAAAGAGGACGAGATCCAGAGGCTACCTATCCCTTTCCAGACTCTATCTAAGAGTGAAAGATAAACACACCAAGTGGTATAGAACTAGAATGCTCAAAAATATAAATAAATAACAGAGCAGTAGACATATAATAATAGAGAAAGAAATTACGGCAACTCATCCAGAAAACTTAGAGAGGAAATTCTGAGCCATTTTATTAATCTGAGAAATATAATGAAGTACAATAGGTGATCAGGGTGATGGCACCTAATCTTGCTCAAGGAAAGTGAAGAAACTCTCTCAGAAAATACTGGAAATGGTCGTCGGCGAACTCGTATCCTGCACTACTGAAATCGTCATGTAGTCGTCAAGCATCGGAATTAATCGGGACTACAGGGGTTGATCCCCTTGCCGGAATGAGCTGAAAATCTGCAAACCTCCTCTACTCACCAACCCGGACAAAACCCAGAAACCATGTCAAAAATGGCCAACCCCCAAAAATCACCAGAAAATGCCTCCTTAGGGAATTACGCTGGCCTCCAAGGCTCTACGCAGAGGCTAAATGGAAATAGCTGAAACACCGCCTCAAACTCCGCCAAAATCCTCTGGTGGGCAAAGGCTGACCCTTTGCTCAAAATCTCGGCTGAATCCCCTGCAGAAACCCCAATCCAAAGCACCTCCCAAAGGGACTGCATCCTCTCTCCCAGTGACTGCGTAGTCTCTATAAGCTCCAGCTCCGCAACAAACCCAAACAACAAAACTACTCACAAAATACTGAAAAACTAACCTTGCCCGAGCAAGCACTCAAAGTCCCCCGGGGCTAAGGGCGAGATCTCCGACCGGAGACACTTAATGCACTAAACAGTGCTGCAGACAGGCTAAACAGTCAGCATGCTCAAGAAGACAAATGTCTAGCTCAAAATCATCAACTCCAGAATGAATCAAATGAGGAGGCTTCTCCATCTTTTATAACGTTGGTTTCCCTCCAAAACCCCAACGTAGCCTCTCTCTCCTCCACGTGCTCATCCTCATCTGCGCAGAAGCTTCTAGAGTGTACGTGGGTCCCCTCCTCTACGTGGTGTTTGGCCCCCCTTGGCTCCCCTTAAGTCATAACGTTGCGCTACTAGGAGGATGTTTTATTTCACTTAAGTGAGTTAGACCCTCTTTACTCACTTTTTATTTATTTACAAACTTTAGACGGCAAAACTATACAAAATCTAATATTCCAATTAGCTGTCGCTAATTAGGAATATTACAGTCTCCCCCGGCAAAATGTTGCTTGTCCTCAAGCAACTGAAGTGATGGATGCTGCAAAATCTTCTCGCTCTCCCAAGTGGCATCCTCATCCGGCAAATTCTTCCACCTCACCAAGAATTCCCGGACCGTCCTGCTCTGTAACTGCCTCTCCCTAGTATCAATAATGGCCTCTGGCTGCAATACTAAGTGCCCCTCATCATCCGTAGGTGGTAGCTCCTCTGTCACTGTCACCTGCTGCCCTAGCACCTTCTTCTGGCATGATACATGGAAAATGTTGTGGATCTTGCTGCCTTGGGGCAGCTCCAACTCATACGCAACCTGCCCAATCCTGTGTATCACCCTGTATGGCCCGTAAAAGCGAGGCTTGAGCTTCTCAGCTCCCTTCTGCTTCAGCGATGACTGTCGGTATGGCTGTAACCGTAGGTAGACCAAGTCCCCTACCTCAAACTGTCTCTCCACCCGACCTCTGTCGGCATACAGCTTCTGCTGGTTCTGTGCTGTAGCCATATTGTCCTTGAGAGCTCGGAGGATGTCCTGACTCTCTTGGATCCAAATCTTGGCTCTAGGAGCCTTGCTAGCACCGAACATCACATCAACAAAAGATAAAGGATGGTACCCATACAACGCATAAAATGGTGACATACCAATAGACATGTGATGTGTCGAGTTGTAGCAGTACTCCCCCAAATGCAACCATCTCAACCATGCTCGCTGCTGCCCACTGACATAGTTACGCAAGTAGCCCTCCAGCCACTTGTTAACTATCTTCGTCTATCCATCCGTCTGTGGGCGGTAACTGGTACTCGGTGTCAACTCCGTCCCCACTAGTCGGAAAAGCTCCTGCCAAAATCCGCCCATGAAACGACTGTCCCTGTCACTAATGATGGTCTTAGGAAGACCATGCAGCCTGAAAACCTCTCTGAAGAACAGCTCGGCCACCTGTGCTGCTGTGTAATTCGCGGATATGGCGAAAAAGTGCGCATACTTTGTTAGTCGATCGACGACGACAAAGATACAATCCTTGCCCTGCACCATGGGCAACCCTGTGATGAAATCCATCGATATGCTCTCCTATTTCTCCTCCGGAATGGGAAGAGGCTGCAACAATCCGGCGGGATGGCTCATCTCCCCCTTATTCCTCTGACAAACATCGCACTCCCTGATGTGCTGGAGTACGTCCTCCTTGAGGCCCTTCCATGAGAACCTCTCTCTAATGGCCCTGTAGGTTTTGGTAAACCCCTGATGGCCTGCCAATGGAGAATCGTGTGATGCCTGGAGTATCTTCTTCTTAAGCTGAGATCCCTCAGTCAAGAAGATCTTGTCCCTATAATAGATGATCTCATCAACCACCCTGTACCTGTCATCCGCCACCTGTCCATCTAGCACCTCACATGCAAATCTGTCCTTGGAGTACTCCACTAAAAGTCGAGCCCTCCAATCTGTATCCAAGCTCATAAGAGATAACGTGGTTGGTCTACGTGAAAGGGCATCTGCTACCACGTTATTCTTACCCTTGACATACTCAATGTCAAAGTCGTATGCTTGGATCTTACTGATCCACTTCTGCTGCCTCTCCTGTAGCTGCTTCTGCTCCAAAAAGAACTTGAGGCTGTTGTGATCAGTCCTCACCCTGAACCTGTTCCCTACCAAATACTGCCGGAATTTGGCCAATGCATGCATAATGGCCAACATCTCCTTGTCGTATATAGAATACAACCTCTCATGCGGAAGGAGCTTCCGGCTCTCAAAGGCTATAGGGTGTCCTCCCTGCATCAAAACTGCGCCGATCCCCTCTCCCGACGCATCACACTCCAAGACAAATGGCTGCGTAAAACCCGGCAATGCAAGCACGGGGCAACTACTCATCACCTCCTTGAGCCTATCAAAGGCTCGCTGCGCTGTATCTGACCAACTGAATGCCCCCTTCTTCGTCAAATCTGTAAGGGGTGCAGCAAGCTGTGAGAAACCTCTGACGAACTTCCTGTAATAGGTACATATCCCAATGAACCCTCGAAGTTCCGTCACGTTCCTCGGTCCGGCCAATCTCTGATGGCTCTAATATTCTCCTCATGGACCCTCACTCCGTCCACTCCAATAATGTGACCCAAATACAACATCTCCGTCATCCCAAACTCACACTTGGAGAGCTTAGCATAGAACTGTTGCTCTTCCAAGATGCGTAGTACTACCTCTATATGCTGGAGATGCTCCTCCCAAGTCCTGCTATATATGAGTATGTCATCGAAGAAAACCAATACAAACTTCCTCAGATGACTGCGGAAGATATGGTTCATGCAAGACTGAAAGGTGGTTGGTGCATTGGTCAGCCCAAAAGGCATAACCAAAAACTCAAAGTGCCCATAATGACACCTGGAGGCGGTCTTGGGAATGTCCTGTTCCCTCACGCGAATCTGGTGGTACCCTGATCTCAAATCAATCTTCGAGAAGAACTTAGCTCCTCTTAGCTCATCTATCAACTCATCGATCCTCGGTATAGGGTACCTGTTCTTTAGAGTCTTTTTGTTCAGGGCCCTGTAGTCAATGCACGTCCTCAAGGTGTCGTCCTTCTTCACCAACACTACAGAAGAAGCAAACGGACTCGTGCTCGGTCTGATGTGTCCAAAAGCCAACAACTCCTGGATGGCCCGCTCAATCTCATCCCGATAGGCTTTGGGATGCCTATAGGGGGTAGTGATCACTGCCTGAATACCCTGCTCAAGCTCAATGGTATGCTCAAACCCTCGATCTAGTGGCCGACGTGGTGGTATATCCCCAAACACTACCTCATGCCTGTCAAGGATGGCCTGTATATCTGGATGAACTGCTCAACCGGTGGTCTCTACCTCTGATGCTCGCAACTCAACCGCCCACTCTATGTCTCCCTTCCGGAAGTCTGCCTCCATCCAGTGTGTCGAAACTGTCTGAGGTGGGTAAGTGTGCATCCCGCGGATCTTCTCATGTTTCCCGGTCTTCTTGTCATCCCACTCCATCTCTAAGGCCTCCCAATCCGTGGTGACCTTCCCCAGAGTAATCAACCACTGAACACCCAATACCACATTGGTATCTGGTATGTTGACCACGAAAAAGTGATCGGTCACGGTGTAGGTACCCATCGTCACTGCCAACTCTGGAACATACCGGGCACACTGCATCGTCTGGGCTCCTAGGACCAAGACTGAAAATCCATCAAAGCTCTCGGTCGGTATACCCCTCCTCTCAACCATCTGTGCATCAATGAATTTGTGGGTCGCCCCACTGTCAACCAATACTGATACTCGCTGACCACGTATTGTCCCTCGTACGTGTAGCATCAAATGCGTAGGAACTCCTCGCAAGGCTGAAAGGGTCCCTCCTGTGGGTGCAAAAGTTGCACCTCCTATCCCTGGAGGTGGAGGCGGCAACTGATCCTGGGTCGTCTGACTATCTCCTGCCCCCTCATCATCCTCCTCATCCTCTTCCCCGCTATCATCAGAGAAGACCTCAATGAAGTGTGCTTTGCCAGCAGCACACCTATGCCCTGGTTCCCATGGCACCTGACAAGTGAAGCACAGCCACTTCTTCCTCAACTCCCTCCTAGCATCATCATCTATCTGTGCCTGTCTTGGATTCCCCTTTGGAGGAGGAACCCTCACATCCTTCCCCTTGCGCTGGAAGCCCTATCTCTAGGGGTAAGGTGTCCGCATCCTAGGCAATGCATCCTATAAGTCCCTAGTCCTGCTGATAGCATCCTGGAGTGTAGCTGGTCTAGTAGATCTGACTAAACCTCGAAATGGCTCTGCCAATCCCTCCACAAACATATAGATCATCCGTGCTGCGGATAGATCTGGCACTATCACCGAAACCCTCAAGAAATCTGCAATGTATGTCTCTAGGCTCCCTGTCTGCTTGGGCCTCGTCAGCTCAACAAAATTTTGTTCTGGATTCCTCCGGTCAAAATGCTCCATCAACCTCCTAGTAAACTCGGCATATGTCGTCACTGTAGAGTGTCCGAGCGTAACCATCCCATGGAACCACCAGTCCTAGGCCTCACCATCCAAATGTAATGTCGCCACCTTGATGGCCTCTGTCTCCGACATCTGGTTAAGCTGGAAATAGATGTCCATCTTCTCCACCCAAGACTTTGCCGAACTGTTTGATGAGCCATCAAACATAGGAAAATGGAATCTGCTAGATGTACGGTGGGAATCTCCATCATGGTAATGTTGGTGCCCTCTATGATGGTCGCGGGGTCTACTGTCCCGCTGGAGCTGAACAAAATCTCGGAATGAGAGAACATCCATGAACTTCTACCCATAGGCCTGATACTCTGCAAAATACTCGCCCATGTGTCCGGGCTCTGCCTCCTGTTAGGCTCCTGCCCTGTGTTTGCTCCCAAGAAAGTGGGCATGGTAGAGTGGGTAGGTGCACGTGAAGCCATCGGTTGAGGAGTATCACGCTGAGAAACACCCTGCTCCGGCAAATGATGGGATGTACATGATCCCTCTCCTACCTGGAAAACCCATGGGGTCTCACATTGTCTAGCCTCTACAGTGGTAAATCTCTGACCCATCACCTCAATCTGTCTAGCTAGATCCTGCACTGATTTAAGGAGTGCCTCCCCAAACTGTTTGGCCTTTGTGTCATCTGCCATCGGCCCTCTCTGCTCTGAATATAATACGGGCTCCTCCTGCTCTGCGTCTGTCACAGGCTCTCCCTCCTGCTCTGTGTCCACCACCCGAACATAGTCTCCCTCTCCATAGGTGTTCTCCAACCTACACTCACGGTCTCTGTACTTCTTGCCTCTATAAAAAATATATGGTCTCCTCCCCAGTGTCATAGACCATAGGCTGAGCTAGAACTATGCTCTGATACCACTGTAATATCCCGTTTCGGGGATATCTCTAAAACACGGCAAACTCCAACCAGAGATGGACTGGGAGGGCATTTACCGGATATTCCGCCTCTGAAAGAGGATGAGATCAGGAGGCTACCTGGCCCTTTCCAGACTCTGTCTAAGAGTGAAATATAAACACACCAAGTGGTATAGAACTAGAATGCTCAGAAATATAAATAAATAACAATGCAGCAGACATATAATAACAAAGAAAGAAATTACGGAAACTCATCCAGAAAACATAGAGAGGAAATGCTGAGCCATTTTATTAATATGATAAATATAATGAATTACAATAGGTGATCAGGGTGATGGCACCTAATCTTGCTCAAGGCAAGTGAAGAAACTCTCTCAGAAAATACAGGAAATGGTTGCTCTATGAACTGCGTCCCAGCTGCTGGAAAACTGTCGTGTCGATGCTGCTACTAAAATGAACTGAAGACTAGGGGCTGATCCCCTTGCCGGAATGAGCTGAAAACCTGCAAATCTCCTCTACTCACCAACCCGAACAAAACCCAGAAACCATATCAAAAATGGCCAACCCTCGAAAATCACCAGAAAATGCCTCCTCAGGGAATTACGCTAGCCTTCAAGGCTCTGCACAGAGGCTAAATGGAAATAGCTGAAACACCACCTCAAACTCTGCCAAAATCATCCTGTGGGCAAAGGCTGACCCTTTGCTCAAAATCTCGGTTGAATCTCCTGCAGAAACCCCGATCTGAAGCACCTCCAAAAGGGACTACGTCCTCTCTCCCCGTGACTGCGCAGTCTCTATAAGCTCCAGCTCCGCAACAAACCCAAACAATAAAACTACTCACAAAATACTGAAAAAATAACCTTGCCCGAGCAGGCACTCAAATTCCCCCAGGGCTAAGGGCAAGATCTCCGACCGGAGACACTCAATGCACTAAACAGTGCTGTAGACAGGCTAAAAAGCCAGCGTGCTCAAGAAGACAAACGTCTAGCTCAAAATCATCAACTCCAGAATGAATCAAATGAGGAGGATTCTCCATATTTTATAACTTTGGTTTCCCTCCAAAACCCCAACGTAGCCTCTCTCTCCTCCACGTGCTCATCCTCATTTGCGCAGAAGCTTCTAGAGTGTACGTGGGTCCCCTCCTCTACGTGGTGTTTGGCCCCCTTGGCTCCCCTTAAGTCATAACGTTGCACTACTAGGAGGATGTTTTATTTCACTTAAGTGAGTTAGACCCTCTTTACTCACTTTTTATTTATTTACAAACTTTAGACGGCAAAACTATACAAAATCGAATATTCCAATTAGTTGTCACTAATTAGGAATATTACAGGAAGGCAAAAGAGATCATGTTTCAAACTGGAGATCTGGTATTAAGATGGGATACCAGAAGAGAGGAGAAAGGGAAACATGGCAAGTTTGATCCTTTATGGTATGGACCTTACAAAATCACTGAAGCTAGATCAAATAACACTTTTATGTTGGAAAATCTTGATGGAGAAGCGGTAGGGCTGCCTGTGAATGGGCAGTATTTGAAACACTATTTCCAACACTGAAGCAGCCAGTTCATCATTGTATATATTTGATTTTCCCTCATTGTATATTTCTCATCAAGCAATTTTTGAATCCATGCCCGAAATGAAGGCACTGATCTGCAGGCTCTTAGTGTTTTGTGGTAAAAACACTACCCTCAAGTGGAGCTAGATGTTGTGGATCATTCGCATATCCTTTTATTTTCAATTCATGAAAGTATTAAAATTTTTAAATTGTTGAAAAAAATGTTAAAGTATTAAAATTCTTATACTTTAACATAAAAAAAAAAAAAAACATTTATGTTGATGTATTAAAGTTAAAAGTTTAAACACTTTAAACTTTATGAAAGTGGGTTCCACATTTAAGTTTAAGCATCGATCAATTTGTTAGGTGGAAAGCGTTGATGGTTTGAATTTTCAACAAAAGGCCCAACCAACGGGCACAAACAGCGCACAAGATAATTAAATGAGTGCCTCCGCAGTTGACTCAGTTGACTGCAAGGGCAACAGAGATGAACGGTGGAGATTCATTGCGGGAGCACCAGCCAAATTTTTCCCCCGTACCTCGAGAGCCCCCACAGTGACGTAGGGTGCTAATTTGTTCACAGTTGTCTTCCACGTTGGATCAACGGCTTGTTGGCGTGTCATGTTAGCATTAAATTTTGAAGTCGTGCCACCTATTAAAACAAAATTAGCATTGTTTTTTCAAATATTTCTTGGTTAGTTTGCACTACATCCTGTTTCAGTTTCCTGTCAACCTAATAGAATTGACCACCCTGTGAGTTGTTCTTTATGTCAATTTTCAGTCATGGCTAAGCGTTCGTCTTTGTCGGGTTCGGCTAGTCATATCCCTCTCATGGACACTGAGGGGGATATTCAAGATACTATTTGTTCTATAATTCATCTTCCATTTTATCAACAAGTCGTCCTGAATGACAAAACCTCCCCTACTTTTACTGCCATGGTCAAGTTAGGAGTACTTTCTGCATGTATCCCAAAAACCCACCTTTTTCCTGAATTTATCTATGGGTTGGTGTCAGTCATGTACCCTAGGAAATTCTTTATCATGAATTGTCAGGGAGAGAATGTTTTGCAAGTGTCTACCCAGCTAATCCATCAAGCCCTTTGCTATCCTAAGTCAGAGTCATCTGTTCAGTTCTCTGACAATTCCCTGGTAACCTATTATGATAATCTTGCAGGTGAAGAGTTTAATCAGTTCATATACTTTTTGAAACCAAACATGAAGCAATTTCAACCAGACAGCAAAGAATTTTCTATGGAGATTTTCGATGTAGAAATTTGACTAGTATTAAGCAGCATTGCGAAAATTCTGGGCAAATATAATGATAGTACAGTGGAGAAATCAGTCTTGGGGATGTTTTCAATGATGATGAAGCAAGGAACGGTGTTGGATATTCCATCATATTGGAAGGAAGCAGTTAATTCACAGCTAATGAGCGTTTCATTAACATGTTCTTTTAAATTTCCTTCATTGATTGTCTACTTGTTCTTATATCAAAATGTGGAAGAGTTCATGCATTTAGGTCTGAATATTATGGATGTAAACAAGAAAAGGAAATCAGTAGTGTTCTGGACAGATGTAGTAAGAAGAGAGCAAAATGAAGCTGGATTATTTGATTTCGCCAGTTATTTCATGGCAGTTGCATACAAAATCTTGAATGGAGTTCCTCCTCCTTGTTTCTTACCTAAAGCTTAGGAATATTTACATCTAGGAGTAACTTGTAAATTTGGAGATTGGTTTTTTTTTTAGGATTAATCTGAAATTAGGCTATATGGAGCAAGTGTTAAGCCTTACAGACTTCCAACGTTTGTACCTATGAGGCTATTTTCCTTGGAATTTATTCGATAAAGCCTGAATGTTGATCAGGTTCACTCTGTGCCCATGAAAAAGGGGCATATGTACAAATTACCCATGATTGTAAACCCTTTCATAGTCAATATGAGACAGGAATCTGAGCAGGTTACTAAAATGTTAGATGAGATTCATATGTTGTTAGGGGAAATTTGGGCTTATGACCCTCACAGTGTAATTTCAAATAGAAGAATTGAGAATGGGTATTCAGCTTTCATTCATGAAAGCAGACCAGATTTGGAGAAGATAGCAAGTAAAGATGTGATAATTTTAGTAGGTTCAAACATTCATACTCCTGTCATATCAGAAAAATCAAACAAAAGAAGCAAAGAACCAGTGATTGACTTAGATGATGAGGAGCAAGGAGCTGAGAAGAGGACAAAGTTTACTGAAGAATTTACATTTAACCCACCTGGTTTTTCTTTACATATAGGAGAAGAAAAAAGTGTTCCTACTTCACCTAGGAGTAATGAAATCTCTCTTGATCAAGTACCTCTGATCAAACAGATGTTTACAGAGATTGAAGAAAGGAATCAAAAGATGAAGGCCAGCATGGAAGCCCAAGCTGAGTATCAGGTTGCTCCGGATCAAACAAGACTTTTGACTGTCATGGATCTTGAAAAAGATCAATTCAGAATTTCCCTGTCTCATCCCACAAACATGTCAATAGGTTCTTCTAAGAATTTCAATTTTGTAAATGTGACTGTAGATGTGAAGAAGATTCCCCTGATGGATAAGATGAATTTGCATATGAAAACTGGTCAGTTAATTGTAAATGACTTGACCAAGACCAATGCAATGGCAATGAAGGCAGAAAATATGTTGGGAAAGGTACTTAAGCAATTGAAGTTAGAGAAAGCTAATTTAAGAGCTTTAACAGTTCAGAATGATGAGTTAAAGAAAATCATTGTAAAGATTGGAGTGGACCCTAGTGACAAGATTGTTGTACAGAAATTTATGTAGAGTGCTGAAGTAGAAATATCCAGATTGAGGAAGAAGCTAAAATTTCCTACAGGAGAACATTCTATGGCTGTAGAAGTTACAGAGGTGGAGAATGAAAAGGAAAATCTTTTACAGCAACTAATGAAAAAAGATGAATAAATTGCCAAAATAAAGCAAACTGCAATATCACTGCAAAATCATATTGATAACCATCGTTGTACTTTTGTTTTTCCTACAGGTAAAGAAGATCCACAAGCACAGATTTTTCAATTGAATACTAAGTTGCAAATGGCTGAAAGAGATCGAAAAAAGGCTCAAGTAGATATGGAGACTGAAACAAAGCTTATTCATATCATAGAGAATGAAGTTGACAAGTACAAAATGGATATTTAGAAATCTAATGTTGAGATTAAAAATCTCAAAGAAAGACTGAAAGGAAACATTTCACTGATACAAGCCAAAGATATCATTTGGAATGATATCATTTCAGAAATGAAATCAATTTGGAGTTGTTTGAAGATAGTTGCAGAGGAAAAAAGTCTTATCAGGGAATGTGAAGAACCAATCATGACAGATAAACAAAAGGCAATTAACAAAGCTATCTACGCTAGAAGGTTCATTGATTTTATTAATTCTAAAACAGATTAGGAATTAGAAGAGAACGGCATTAAAGACAGGATCTTATATGCAATGGAGATCAATAAAATGATTATCAGAAATGATCACAGAAAAGCTACTGAAAAGAAACTGATGGAAATTAAAGAAGCAGTAAGTCAATTTGATAAGTTATTTGACAAATTAACAAGAATAGGTCTGCCATCATGTTGGAGAGATGAAGGAAATCTTTTGCCATGGGATTCTTATGAGAATTTTCTAGTTATGGAAAAAATTAAAGTTGATAATAGGCATGAAAAAACTCAGGTGCTTAAAGGGGAAACAATGGTCAACTTTCTGTAGAAACATTTCCAGCTACCGTGGTTGATAAAAACTCTTTTCACAGAAGCACCATATTATAATCGAATTACTGCATTCAAATTGGAGTATCACAATCTAACACATTCACCCAGGACTAAGATAGAGATATGGAAAAAGTGCAGAGCTTGGACAATAGACTTTCCAAAAGGGTTTTCAGCATCAAAGAAAGACAAATCAGTTGACCAAGCAAATGCAGTAGCATCATTAGCAATTCCTATAGATTAGGATGTATATTTTTAATTATATTACTTTTTCAAAGACAATGTAATTGTAATAAAACATTTTTAAGGCATGTAATAGATAGCCTCCGAATTCCTAAGTAGTTGTGGTAGTTAGAATTGGTTACAGCAATTCCAAACTGTTATTTTATTGTATTTAATGTAATTTTCAAGAGGAAGAAAGGTTCTGAGTTTTGGACCTTCAGATTACTATTTGTATTCATAGATTTCAATGATTAATGAATGAGTAAGCAAGTTTCTGGCATCTGTTTATGTTGATATGTATCTAAGTTCACATTCTGTGTTTTCTTTCTTTGAAGAAGACAAAGTACTGAGCAGCAGGTCTCTTTTTACCTATGTAATCAAGAGTTAAAATCCTTAATTGGCGCTCCTTTGTTTTAACCTACTTCTTTCATAAATTCCTCAGAAGTTTGAAATGATATATTCTGTGTGACAGCATATCAGTTTGGACTTTATTCTTTCATTTTATTCTGTTCATTTCATTCAACATCAGCAAATAATAGCATTGTGAGACATTCATAGTGTTTGATATCTAAAGGTTTAATTGTAAATACTTGAAGGTGATTAAAACAAAGATAGATATTTTCGTGACATAATCATATAAATGTCTTAAGCACTAATTCCTTAGCACAGCTAAGGGATTGTCTCTTAAGGTATAACAAAGTCCATGGAAATGCTTTCCCAAGGATGAGTGGTTACAAATAATGGATGATATAGACCCTATTTCATGTTACTAGGATTGTTGTAACAATAAAGCATGCATCCTCTTATGAACCTAACTATCTATTCTTGTATATTGGGCAAATACACATACTTCTACAGTTGGCCACTATATACCTTACACCAAAGTGTTCTACAACCTTAGAGGTGTGATCCTCTCTAATTATTTGTAAACACTCACCTTTAAAAACACATAACTTATCCAACCTAAAGAGTAACATGTCATGGAGATGCTAGCCAATGGTGTTGTCACCATCATGCACATGAATCTGGTTTTGAAACTACTAAAACACTTCCTTGAAGTCCTCATCCTCTGAATATGATGTTCTGTATGTATCATGGTAGAATGGCTCCATGTGCATCAGAGTTCCCAAAGCTATGATTTTTATGTGGGTGGCCTTGAAAGCATGTTAGCCAACTTGGTTGTCAATGAAATTCTTATACTTTATCACTAAGAAAAACAGTTGTAGAAACCCCATCCACTTGTAATTCCTAGTTTGTTGTAGCTTACTTTGGGTCTATAGGTATTGTAATGGCTAGTGATATGTGTGGATCATTGTCTCCTTTCCCATCAGATAATGCTTCCACTTCTTCATAGATTTCACTAGGGCATATAGCTCCTTTTCATAGGTAGGGTAGTTAAGAACCTCCCCATGAGATACTTCATAATGTTAGCATATAGACGTTTCTCCCTGCATCAAGACTGCTCCCATAGCATACACACTTTCATTTGTATCCATTTCGAAGGGCTTTGGTAATGGTGTGAATGGTGCTTGACTGATGTTATTCTTTAGCTCCTTAAAGGCCCTCTTTTGACCCTTACCCCAATGAAAACTCTTACCATGTGTTGCTATGGCATGGAGTGGCACTGCTACCATTGAAAATGAGGCCATGAATTTCCTAAGGTATTATGCTTCCCTAACAAAATTCCTAACCTCAAAAAAAATTAGCAGGCACTGACCATTTCATGATGGCATCCATCTTGGTAGGATATATATTCAACTCTCCTCCACCTATCACATACCCAGATACACCAAATACTATTGTGCAAACTCGCACTTCTTGATATATGCTAGAATTTGGTTCTTCTCTAATGACTCTAGTGCTTGTGTCGAATGTGCGATGTGCTCCTCCAAGGTAATTTTGTATACCAATATATCATCCAAATAGAGAATAAAAAATGAATCTATAAAAGGGCACAATATATCATTCATTAACCTAATAAATGTATATGGTGCATTGCATAGGCCAAATGGAATTACTATCCACTCATAAAAACCTTGCCTGGTTTTGAAGGTAGTTTTCAAGGTATTTAATTCTTTGACTTGAACCTAGTGTTATCTATAATTTAAGTCCAACTTGGTGAAGTATTTCGCTTGCTGCAATTGATTCAAAAAATCATTTATCCTTTGTATGGGGTACCTATTCTTGAGCATGATTTTGTTCAATGCCCTGTAATTAATACACATCCACCAAGTCCATCCCTTCTTTGGAAAAATGATGATGGGTGATCCACATGGTGATGTACTCAATCAAATGACACCTTGTTCCAATAGTTGCTACAATTGTTTCTTCACCTCACTTGCTTCCACAATAGACTAATTATACAACCCAATGTTTGGAAATTGGGATCATGACAATAGTTAGATCTCATTCCCTACTTCTCTCTTGTGTGGTAACCCTTTAGGCTCCCGGAACACATCCCTATATTATTGTAGCAACTCTTCTAGTTATTGTCTCTATTTCTTAGTACAACCCTCCAAGGATGCCTTTCCTCTTACAAACACTTCTACAAATTGATTTTCTCTTTTAAAAAATAAAACATACTTCTTTCTGGAACTAATCAATTTCTTGGCTTGGTTGGCAGTTATCAATGAAAATTTTGACCTTCCTTTGTGTGCATTGACGGTGAACAATTGTCCATCCTTGACGAGTTGATGTTGGTTGGATTTTTGCATGAATATTGCATCTCCTATGTACATGTAGGTACTTCCAAACATGACTTTACATACATCAATGGGAATTGCATCTAGTTCTACTTCATCAATAAAATCAACACTGATGGAAAATCTAATTTTACATTATTTTGTTACCTTCAAATCTGCATCCTTATTTACCCATCCCAGTGGATACAGGATCAGAATATCACAAAATTATAATCCCAATTTTTTAACAGCTCTACTACAATGAAATTCACTTGCGACTCTATGTCAAATAGAGCATCAATCTTTGTCTTCTTGAGTTGCAACATTATGTGGAAGAGTTTGGTCATTTCTTTCTCTTCTTATTGGTGAAGGCTAATCAGATTTACCTCCTTTTGCACTTACATACAAACAATATTCTCATTCATATCTGATTTTATTTCAACCTGGTTTCTTGAATCAATGGCCATAAGATTCTTCTTCTTATTGTCTTTCTTTTTGTTCTTTGGGTTAAGCTTTAGATGCAACTTCCATCACTTCTCCTTTGTATGGCCATCAATGTTGCAGTGGTTGCAATGGTTGCAAGGATATTTGCACTAGTGTGTTGTGGATGTCTTATTTTTATATTTCCCCCCTTTACACTTCTTCCAAACCTTATAAGCATAATGTTGCTCCTTCTTCTTCAATCCACCTGATTTCCATTTCTTCATGCCCTATGTTCTCCAGGTATTGTTTCTGTACACAAGCCTCATCCATCAATCTAGGCTTGAATAACATCACTTTCTTCTTCATATGGATATCTAGACCCCTCGAATACTTTAGGAGTACATTTGGGTTATTTAGGGAGATACCCAACATCATGGCCATCTTTCTGAACTATGGGGTGTACTCATGTACGCTCTGCCCCAAATTTTGTCTGAAGTAGTGCCATTGGATCCATTGGTCCTCTACATAGCCCATAGGGTAAAATTGTGACTTTATGATGATTTTGAAGACTGAAGTCCTCCCACTTAGTCATTGGAGGATCTCCCTCCAACCTCAAGTTATATTTGTGGCTTTCCCACCAAGTCAAGGCATGGCCCTCTAATTTTATCCATGCAAATGAAATATTATATTATTCCTCAATATGATGGACATTGAAATACATTTCTAATTGTTGTAACCAATGATTTAGCTTCAGAGCATCGATATCACCTTTTTATCACTTGATATCAACCTTCGATTCCATTTTGAATAGGGATTTTGAATTATTCATGACACTCGAACTGGGTTGATTTTTTTCTATTCTTTTCTTCGGCTACTTCTCTCCTGATCTCCCCTTTTATATGTCCTCTGCATTAGAACCCACTTATTCTTAATATATCCCAAGCTTATGATTTAGGGTTGACATGAGGAGATTTATATTATGGTTTATACTTGCAACTTTTTCTTCCAGCTGTGAAAACGTCTCCTCTAAGGGATCAAGAGGGTTATTCACATTTTTGTCAACCATGAATAGGGTTTTACGACTTTTGGCTTAGTTGATCTAGATCCCCTATAAATATCTACAATATACCCAAATAATCCTACTATGATACCAATATGATCCAAACTACCATAGATATTCCACTGGACAACTCGTCACAATAGATCAGATATCATTATATTTAAAAATTTGAAATCTACACTATTAAGGTTTTATTATTCTTTAGGTTTCTAGATCTGTAGATTATGGATAATTGTGTATGCATGCAAATTAAAATTATGCAGAAAATAATGAATAACAAAATAAAATTTGACAAACCATGATTGACAGAAGATATGATCTGGGAAACCTTTTTAGGAGAAAACCCAACTGAAATGTGAGGTCGCTCTGCTCTCTTTTTACGAACAGAAAATGGTTGCAGGTATAAAGAAGTATGGTATGTAGCACATGTGCTATCATGTTGCACAAATAATCTATGTTTTCTCTATGTCGTATCCCTCTTAGCTATTTTTTCTCATCTATGGAATAAATGCACTCAAAAAGAATGGAAACCATTTTCCTCCTAGTGGCTTAGTTATAACATAGTCTGATAACCTACTAGTGGTTAGATTTGACTACCTTAACTGTTAATCAGGGTTATAATTGGAATGTTCTAGATTCTTCTTCATCATAGTCACATGTATATCCCCTTTTCCATGAATAATGGGGGATGATGTGGCATCTTCTCAAATTACGGTGGTGAAAACAAGAAGGTCAACTTTTGAGTGGCATAAATTTTGATAATAGACTTCAATTGAGGCGATTATTGTGCCATTGGAAAGGTATATGTGTGTTTAGTGTGTTTAAAAATCGATGTGCACTAAAGCAACAAAGTTTTACCCCTCGAAAATGTCATTTTATGCCTCAAAATGCTCCCAAAAGGTTTCAAACCCCGATTTTCCAAACTGGGTCTCATCGGTAAAATGATCCTGTGAGTTGATTCCCCCACTTTTTCCACTCTAAACACATAAATAATACTCATTTTACGATTTTTTGGTTTGCTTCATTATATTTGGAGTAGGAGGGATGTTGGTAATGAAAATGGTTGATGTTTCATAGCATCACAAACATATAAACATAATCACTTTTTTATAGAGTTTAATTTCATCACATGTAAATGGGAATATGGCTATAAGATCTATTTAGGCATGCATACTCCTAATTTAATTATTCACTGACGGACCTAGGTAATGGTGCTTGTGAAGGGGGGTGGAGGTGGGGGTAGGATGTATTCTCAGATATCTAGTTTATAAATTTTCAGGCTAGTAGTTGTTTATCCTATGTCAAGTGTAAATATGGAGAGGGATAGGTCTTTAACCTAGATTTGTCAGATATTTGGGTTGTATATATCAGAAGTAATGCAACCAATTTAATGTTTGATGACATGGTCTCATCCTTGTTCTTGAAAAACAAAGGGGAAATTCCTTAGATATTAATAACATGGATGCATTATATTTAAGAGATCATTCCCGAGATAAGAATAAAATAAGTTGTTGAGAGGGAGATCTAAATATAAAAGTAGATCTAAGTCTCCTAAAAAATCCTTAAGTAAATGATGGAGATGTGGTAAAGATAGCATTATAAGAAGGATTGTAGATATAAAGGTGTTGATAAAGGAAAGGTTTCTAATCATGTTCTTTCTAGGGAAGGGAATACTCCCTTATTGGAATATGGGATGTGTACTTGGTTGCTTAAGGCACTGATCGACTCAAGAAATTCTTTTAATATCACTCCTCGCAAGGAGTGGTTTTGTTCATATGAAAAGTTTGATAGAGGAGATTTTTTCCTAGGAGATGAATCAATAGCTAGAATCATATAAAACTCATCCAACAAGGGATGGACATCATCCAATAACACTTTTTATGGGAGAATCATGATGTCAGATCAACTTTTTTATGGGAAGACTCATGGAAATAGGCCATCAAGCTACAACACCAACTAGATATAACTAAACTGCATCATCACATGATCAGTTAGGGCCATCTTAAAGTAGCCTATTACTGGGAGGGAGTTGAAAAATCCTGATGATGTAGGTAATGGCTTACCCCAAAATCATGGATACCAAAGCCAAATGATGAATCATATACAACCTTCTAGCACAGAGTTAACAAAAACTATATCTTATTCTCTAGCCAACCAAAAAAGCTTTGATGAGTTTGTAGCACCTCAGGTTCTTTCTCTCTCAAATAATCCTACAGAATAAAAGCAATCTTCCAAGATCTCCCCAAGGAAATTATATGGCAAAAAATATGGAAAATACACTTGTGACTGCAAGTTTCTTTCTTTTTTTGTATTTTATCTCAAGAAAAATTCCTCACATGGGAAAACCTCTAAAAACATATTTATGAAGGTCCTTCCATTTTCTATTTATGAAGAAAATATGATGAGAATTATAGGAAATTTTCCTTTATTTCCATTACTTTAAACATAAGTGGATGGCCCTAGAAAGTTGCATGCTCCAATCTGACAATATTTCAACTAGTGTCCCCATCTTTATTGAGCATTGGTGATACCATTTATATCACAATATTATCCTCAATTATATATTTACTTTGCTGTCAGATTTTCTTCTTTGGGCTATCTGGAAAGAGAACAATAAGAACATCATTTGTAATCATTCCTTGCCCTCCAAAGCCCTGTGGACGCTCATTAGAAAAAATATTCAAAGAACCCATTACAATCTAAGCTTTGAATTCAAAGGATTGGATCACACATGGATAAAAATCAAACATTCTCCATGAAATGTACCTCATCCTAGCCCTATCCCCTCCTTCAATTCCCCCCCCCCCCCCCCATGTTTCATCAGTCATGAGTCCATCCTCCTAGCACCCCCCATCACATGACTTTACAAAACTAAACTTTTATGGATCATCCAAGGGAAATCTAGGCCCTCGTGGATTTGGGGAAGTGCTAGAGATCATTGCGAAATATATTCTCTTATTATTCTTTGTCTCCTTAGGGATCACCAGTAACAATGCCACAAAAATAAAATCCTTGGAAGAAGGATTATGTGTTTCCCACTTGTTGAAGCCCCGAAAATCGGGTCTTACAACAAGGGGGATACCCACCCGGTCCGGACCTTGGTTAGCAGCTCCTTTTCCGTCTGGTATAGTGGGTCCGACTGGGGATAATGGGACCAGTTTCCCAATATGTGTGTGTGTGTTGAGAATTGATATTTCTTTTCTAAATTTCCTAAATGAAATGTTTTTATTATATTTCTAATCTAATCATATGCAAATTGTATTCTAATTTAAACAGAAATATCTAATTCTAAATTAACCCGGGATGTAATCTTTCTATTTATGCGATCTAAAATGATTTCAAATAACAATTGATAATAAAGATCATTCAACTGTTATAAGAAAATAATTCAATAAATATAAACCACTTCATATAAAAAGTTAGATGAAACAGTTGTGAAAAACATATCGCATAATAAGCTATTCATACATTAAGCATAAATAAATAGCTATCACCATACAAAAGTGCCAAATGATAACTCAAGCATTCAAACATCAATATATAAATAACTGAACATGAATATCACTTTAACACAGGGGCAGAAATAGTTAAGAGATAAAAGTACCATTTATAACTAGTTCTACTCATGAGCTTGAAGCAATAATGACTTATCTCTTCTTAATCCAACATCCACTAAGAGTACAGAAGTGCAACATCAGTAGCAGATATTAAATGCAAATATCAATAAATCCTGTTCCATTCATTTATCAAAACCTCCTTTGAGGGTGCAAAAGTGCATGTTCTGAGGACAAGTTTTTGACAAATTTCAGGAGCCTTCTCTAAATGCATGAGAATGGTTTAAATACTACTAACTAAATCTAAAAATAACTTATTACAAAAATGTAGGATACGGTTTAAATGACCGTCCTTTTTCTAGGCAAAAATAAGGTAAAACTAATACTAAATCTAAAATTTAAAACAATCAACTAACTACTTATGAATCTGATCTTTGAATTTGCAAGCATTCAACATTGATTTGAGAAGAGGAGGCTAGCCGACTTCAGATTTTAACTGTCCTGAGAAAAAAGAATAGGCAAGTGCTGGCGCCATCTTCTCGGCAGAATTGATGATGCAATTGAGAGCGCTGCATTGGTTGTGTGGTTTTACTAGACATGTCCAGTAAGAATCCCAATTTAACTTTGTCAATCCTTTAATCGATTCTGCTTTTTCTTCAGCTTTCTGTTTCCATTCTGTCTGCAGTTGCTGTGCTTGTGGTAGGTATCCTGGAATAGTTTCTGAAATCAAATTAGCCTTGTGCAAATTTTAATTTACACAATCAGTAATATTGCTTGTTGTTGTAGCTGCTTGTTCTGCAATTTTGATCTGTGCATCCCAATTATTGAAGAGCATTTCTTTATGACTGTCATTGATGATTGGTGCTCCTACCCTTTTTCCCTCCTCTGTCTTTTTCCAAGTCAAATAGTAAGTAACTCTTTCATTAGTTAAATCATAATCATGTCATAATTCTACGACATGATTAGTGATTTTATCACTTTCTTAACAAAAAGAGTTCCACTGTGAAATTTTTTGGCATAACATATCCTATTGCTGCAGTAGTTGATTATTTAAGGAAATAGACTCTGTAATAAATTCTGTGAGCTTGGGATCATCTTTGTGTATCTCTTGCATAACCTATAGTTGTTTCTCTTTTTCAGCTAAACTTTTCTGATATCCAACTTGCATTTTTTGAAACTCCTGTTGTAATTTTTCAAGTTGTTTTTGTGCTTCATTGTTAGCATTGGCTTGTTGCAGTTGTTGTTGCAGAACCTGTATTTGATCTTCTTTTTCATTCAGTAATTGTCGTACTTCGGATGCTTTATAGATGGCTGCAGAGGCATATGCTCCTGTAATCTGAGATAATTTAGCAATATTTTCAGTTGGATTAGTAGTAGGATCTTGCCCTAAAAACATCCAATTGTTCTGCATCATGAGAGATTACACTTTCTAATTTCCTTTTCTTTCTTTGTTTTCTTACTACTGCTTTATGTTGTGGACTATAGAATATATCCAGATGAGGAATTTCCTCTATTTTAAGTACAAGCTCAGAAGAGGGGGTAATGGGTATATGTTCTGTTTCTGTGACATTGCCACTTATTCCTGTAACTAAACCTTTTGTTGTCTGTACATTACTTACAAGAGTTTGTGTGTTCTGTCCTTCAACATTAATCAAATCATTAAATTTTTCCCATTCCTTATCTAATTCAGTTCTAACGGATGGTTGCTGTACAATGAGAGGGGGGAAGATTTAACTGCGGAGTGGTTGAAATCTGTTGCTGTGAGAGTTCTTTTGATTGGGCAGTATCCTTTACTGACCCTTCACTTTTATCCTGGTCATTATCAGACTTTTTAGAACGTTCAGAAGTTTCTTTTCCGGACTTTGACTTAGACCTTTCTGTACCTGAACTGCCACTGAGACTGACACTAGGAGTTGGTTCCCTTAAGGGTTCCAAGCACAAATTATCCAAAGGAATAGTCGTCAACCTCCTTTCTCTGTACATCTTAAATTCTTGGAACTCTTTTGGAGAAAAACGTGTTTGAGCTGAATATAGAATCTCTTTAAATGTGCATTTTTCTTGGAACATATCATCAAAAAGATCCTCTTCTCTAGAAAATACTCTTACCTCGACTGCAGTGGTGAAATTCTTAACAACATCATACGGGTCGAATAGCCTTCTTGGAAACTTGAACAATTGTAAACATGTAATATTGTTTACTTCTTTAAATGCATCACCAATATCAAATAATGAAACTGCTCCGCAGGCCACAGGAAATTGTGGCCAGATGGCCTTATTTTTATCCTTTAATTCTTTTGTCAAACCTCCCTCTCTGCAGGTTTGATACGCAATTTCTCGAGCCATAAGTTTATCCGAAACATACAAAGGTAAAACGTGAGGATAAGAAAAACTTCCAAAAACCCTAACATAGGTAAAAAATTCTTCGCCAAACCATCTTGCGACAGGGAGAATGTCTACTTCTACTTCAGGGGAAAACCTTGGAGCATCCTTATTATACAAAATTCTATACAGGGGTAACATTATGCCATGGAAAATCTTGTAAAAATGAGGAATGAACTTTGAATCCCACAATTCTTTATGATAAACATGAATGGGTAGGGGATCTTGAATTGTCCATTGCCAACCCATTAAAGGAAACTTAGAAACATAGCAGATTGAATCCATCACATAGACAGATAAGTAAAAAGGAGGATAAATCCTCTGAGAGACAGTCCGTTTAGACCGATAATTAAAAATAGCCGTGGCTAAGTTATCACACAATATCTTAGCCCAATCCACAATAGTAGCATTAACAGCAGCATTCAATAACGGAAGCCATTCGAATGAAAACTTATTAATGTCAGGCTTTCCAAAAAGCCTACAGAGCATAGCAGCAGCAAAGCAATATGGAGAAGTGAGAGAACCAGTACTGTACATACCGTGTTTATCTTTCTTCAATGTTTCGTCTCTTCTGGACCACTCTTTGGTGCATTCTGCCAAGTTTTCATTTTCTTTGGAAAACTTCTCTATGAACTATTTGTTGTAGGTTGCCTGTGGCTCCGACAAATGATACATAAGCCTCAAATATTCTGGAGTAAATGAACCGATGAGTTCTTGCCCCTGAGTCTTGAACTGTCTGTCTGTAATATCAGTGCTATCTAGCACCCATTTAATCATGTCTGTATATGGAAGAATTTTAGGTCGTGCAGCTATCCGGCGTAAAAATGAACAAGCCAGCTCTGTAAGAGATGCTTCGGAAGATCCAAGTGATCCTGCAGTAGCCGCAACATCCATTACTCTGGGGTTTTCTTCCTCAAGCAGATTATGCGAACCATCCCAAGTAGTGATACCAGCGCCTTTGTTGCAGGCGGTGTCTGTGTACAAGGACGCCATCTCTTTACTTTCAAAACTCAGAGCTTTGTCCTTCTTTCCCATAATACCCGAATGTTGCTTTGTATAGTTCTCAGTTCTTCACTCCTGCGGTTTACGAATTAAGTGAGAGTAATGATATGAAAAAGGTGATGGCAAGTTTTAAATGCTGAAGAGCTATGAAATATATCACATTACGTGAAATAAATTCTTTAATCAGAATGAAACCATTTTTCATTAATGAGTGACAATCAATTTATTGATTAAACTTTAAAGCGCATAACGGAGTCTCGATTTATGGAGAGCTTTTTCGTACAACGAGCCTTAAGGATCTGCGATAATGCGATAATGCGATTTTCTTCGCAATATCACAAAATCGCAATATCGCAGATCGCAATCTTCGCAAATCGCAATCTTATAATAGCGCAATATTGTAACATCGCGAAATCGCAATGTCGCAATATCGCAAAATCGCAATATCGCAAGATATAGCATATGACAAATATCCGTTAATATATTTTCTGCGAAATGCGATTTGCGATATATGTTATCGCACATTGGTGATTTGAGGTTTCTCAGCATAAAATATGATATTTGAAACTTTGCGATGCGATGAGAGTTATTTTTTAGCGCGTAGTTTTCGTATTGCAATCTTTTAAAATTCTGTTTGTAAAGAGGCATTCCTTATCTTTTTTGTGATGCGATATTCTTCGAAGAATCATTTTATTCTATACTATCATAAAACTTAAGTTTTTTTTTTTGGGTTTCTTAAAGAACATTCTTCTAAGTTTATGATAGTAAATTTTATTGAAAAAAGGAAAAACAAGCACTAATTGATTTTTTGGATTTTTTGACTAAGGGTCCCCACTTATTTAGTATTATCACTAATATTAAATAAGAAGGGGGGTTGTTGAAGGTCACAACACCACTCTCTGGACCTTTCCAAGTTGCTCATAGAAGGGGACTCCCAATTGATCATCACTGTGACTTCCAAGATTCTCAATGGCACACACCCAGGTAAACTCTGACATAACTAGTTTTCCAACACCTTGGATAAGGTTGTTGATCTATCCTCTCTCACTCAATCCATCATCTCCCTTCATGTGATTCAGACATGGAACACACTAGTTGGTCTTCTTTCTAATGAAGGCTACAAATATTAAGCCATATCAATATTCATGAGTGGAGTTCACTCTTAGAATCACCCCTGAAGCAAAGCTTCTTGAACCAAGTGTAATAGGATTCCACTCCTCGGATGGGGTAACATGCACAAGACACATGGGGGGAAGGAGTTGCCACCATCCCACTCCCCCTCTGCTTGATGCAATGGGGATACATGGCAACACCTCTGTCCTTGATCACCATATATCACATCATATCATTCTTGAAGTGATTTCTCCTTTACTCCATGACCGCCCTGTCAAGACGACATGTGGAAAACCATTCAATAATTGATATCCCTTGGTGGAATTAGGATCTAGGGAATTTTAAATCCTATTGTCCTTGTTGATTTCCTATCACATGATTTGAAGCTCATGGTGCATATTGGTCCTTCACTGTGGTAGGGAATTATAACAATGAGTAGAACCACCTTCATACACATGAATTACAATGGTCCTTATTAGTTTGGGAGCTTCGTATGATGGATTTGGATAATTACTGTATTTTTGGACTCATTTGGTGGGTCAAGCTTCAGGTATATATCCATCTACAACCTTGGTTGTTTTTTCTTATCTAGGCTAGTCACCTTTCCTATTTTCCTGAAAGTGTTTGTGGGTTTCCACAACTATTTCCCTCTACAACTACTATTTATCCCCCTCCCTCTCTTATTTTCTTCTTCTTCAACTTCATGTCATCATGATCAATTCCTCGAGTCTTAATTCTAACCCGCCTAACATCCCTCATCTTGTTTTATTCCTCTCATATTTTTTGAAACTGGCTCTTCTAGTCACCTTCCCTATACTTTGTCAACCCCCTATCATCCTTAGCCTCCTCACTACCCACTGATCTTCCTTTTTCATCGTAATATTCTGAGTTTCAACTTGTCACTCTCCTCGATTCACATCCCCCCTTTGGTTGTGCACTATAATTCCATGACAACAGGTATGTATCAAGAAGGGTAATTATTATAGGGAAATGGGTGGTTTCAAGGCCCAATAAACAGCTTAAAGTTTCATTAAGTAATTTTTAGCTTATACTCCCTAGATCTAGGAAATTATTGCTAATGTGAGAAATATTTGATGAATGTCAATGCTTGAAAATTTACGAATTTCTAGTGGAATTGGCATATTATGTTCCTAAAACATGTCACTCATGAGTTCATTTCAATTACTACATGCATATTGTTGACCTTTATTGGAATCACAAATCCTTTTTAGGCAGGGTGTTGATAGAAGAGAAATAGGGCTCAAGAGGAAATCATCCTCTATTTGGATGAACTCCAAGTTCTATCACAATCCATGGACTGAAAACTTAGTAAAATTGAGGCACACCTAGGATTATCTCCTACATCAGGTTGCTCACTAGATGACACCAAGGGCCATAACTTAGTTCAGGCCTCCGACTTCTAAAAATCTCAATGCACTCATGGTTCACTTATTTTTTTTTTCCTAGCCTTAGTTTTTTTAGTTCAATGATGAAAAATGGCCATAGTGGCCTAGTCTCTGTAAATTTATTTGTTCTTTTTTGGTACAAACTCGGTAAACTATTCATTTTTTTTGGGAATATGCAATTGTGTGTTTGTTATATTTTCCCTAGCAGTAGACCAACACAAAACTACAAAAAAAATTTGTAAATATTTCTCACAAGAATAGATAATTTACTTCACAAAAAAAATAGAGACTGGGATTTTAGACACCAATTGGCCTCCTTTATACTAAGGGATTTTTGGTAAGTTTTGAAGGTTTCTTTTCCTTCACCTAAAATTTCTTTAGTGACCTACTCTAATTCCAAGCATACTGGGACCAAATAAAATTTTGGTTTACTCTTGAGAAGCTCCTTCTAAAGAGGGAGGAAGGAGATCTTGGTCCACTCCTTAAAAGATTTCCTTTTGGATGAAATTTTGTGTTTCGATATATAGATTGGTGATCCTACAATCCATTTTCTCCATGCTATAAAGATGACATCTAGCAAAAGTTCTATAACCAGAGAGGGTTATATATGAACAAAATAGGACTATAATCTAAAAGATCCTTTACAAGAACACAAACATTCTTATAGTTAGAGTTGACCACAAGATGAATCTAAAGTAGTATGAGACGACACTTTCTAGAAAAAAAGAACTAAGAACTAGAAATCAATCAAGTGGAGCTACTACATTGTAATGACCCTTTTTAAACCCCAATTTTTGTAATACGTAACTAATATTGATAATGTTGGAATGACCAGCATGGTTACTTTGATAGATTTCATTTTATGTAAATATTAAATCTTATTTAATATATTGCTAAACCTAAAGAAGAGATTAGCTAACATGGATCCCAATTCCAAGGGGAAATATATAAGGGGAATTTGGTAAGTTTCCTATCCTACATGAATTAATTGTCTAGATCTTTGACTTGGCAGTTAAACTACCCAACTTCCAACAATTATGAAAATATTGGGGGGATTGGTATTAGAATACTCTAGGAGTATTGGATACATACCAATTTTGGATACTTTTGGTTGACCAAAGAACTTAAGGAGGGACCCAAAATTATCATGCCTAGGAAGTGTAAATGTGGGTGAGACAAATAGATAGAATAAATGGAGAGGAACAGAGAGTGTGTGGAGAAAGAAATTGAGGAATGTGAGAGTGGTGTGAGAAGGAAAGAGAATATGTGTAGGTGAACTAGAGAAAACCTTGGGAATGAAATAGAACCACACATGGGTGTTGAGACTATGACTCTAAGTAGAAGGAGATAAGATAACCTTTTGAGTCACAACAATCTTGTGCGAAATTGTGATTTTCACTAGATTGGTTAAGAAATTCGGTGAAGAAGCCTTCAACTGATGAACCCTTAACTAAACTGAGAGAGGGGGGGGTGAATCAGTTTAGTACACTCAAGGACATTTAAACTTTTTCTTTAAAATTTTTTACACCTCCATTTCATAAGCACCTTAATATATAATGAATCAGCAAACTTAATATGTGAGCAGCAAGTGATAAGCAGATTAAATACAATAAATCAACACATAATCATCATGCACACAGACAACATATATAAGTGGAAACCAATAAGGGATAAAACCTCATCTTATTATTGTCGTGATGCAAGGGCAAGCTCCAACTCCATCTCACAACTGATTTTCTGTAGGCTCCAACCTACAGGAGGCTACTACCTCAATTTCTGCAAGCTACAACTTGCACGGAAGCTCCAACTCCCATCTATTTTCTATAGGCTACAACCTACTGGAGGCTCCTACCTCAACCAGCTCCAATTGGACATATATCAAGCTACAACTTGAAACGTAAGCACCAAATCCCATGTATTTTCTATAGGCTACAACCCACAGGAGGCTCCTACCTCAACCAGCTCCAACTGGACATCTATCAAGCTACAACTTGATATGGAAGCTCCAACTCCCTCACACTAGAATAAAACCATATGATGATTTTACCTGGATATCAGCTATGTTTTACTCCTTCTTCACTGCTACCTTTTTAGCCTTCATATCTACTTCTTATCAGCTGTGGATGTGAACAGCATCTCTATCTTCTCACTCTCATTCTTCCACTCTCTAATCTTCTGCAGCTATCTTACCTTCTTCCACTCTTTTCCATTCTGCAGCTTTCTCACTACTCATGCACACTGATATTACATGTTTTATATACATAAATTCATGGTTGTTTGCATTCTATATGGGAATATGAAGTGAAAAGGCATGACTCTTTGCCTTCCACCCACTCATTTCCTCACTCAGCATATTCATAATGTTACAAAAATATATACAATTATTTCAGTATCAAATGGAGTTTTTTTTTGCCTTGGAGACTTGCCTTTGTATCACAAACAATATAAAATACTCAATGAATTTACATTTATAGTTACAACACTATTTCAATTCATCCCTTTCAGCTTCTAGCTTTTCTGTTAATTTTGTCTTCTCTGCCTGTTGTCTGTTTTTCTTCTCTGCCTGCTGTTATATTTCCAACTATGTAGCCTAATCGTCTTTGCCCGACTTGGCCCATGCCTTTACATTTTACACAACCTCTGCCTATAGCATATCTTACCTGCAGCATTCTATGCTCTTCTCTCTGCGTTGGGTCACTTAGACACCCGAGTACTTCCTTCACATCCATACTTTTTTTAATAGGCGCACTACCATTTTCACTACAGTCAGGTCACTTTCCCAAGTCTCTTCTCTTGCGTTTAGCCTTTCCTTTTAACTCACAGTCGCAACCGCATAACACTGTTATGCACGAGCGCTAGGTCCTTTTTCCTTAAGGAAGGTATAACCTCATATATATATATATATATATATATATATATATATATATATATATATATATATATATATATATATATATATATATATATATCGTTGAGCAATTAGAGACAGGTCTTACACGAGTCCTCTTTCTTGCGTTCCAACTTTTTTTTTATTACCCGAGTCAACTTCGCGTTCTGGATTTTCTTCTAAGAAATGGTGCAAACACATTAAACCTTGGACCTTGATTATATTGCAATTAAACTTTGAAAAGCCTCGCATCTGATTTCTTATCGCAATTCGGTGTTCCACTATGTTATATGTTATATACGCCTTTATTTCTCCCGATGTGATTTCATAATTCAATACACATACACCCGAACTTTTAAATGTATTATCATTTACCCTTGGAAGGTATCACGTCAGATCTCTCATTGCAATTCGGAACTTTTCATTGATATCCGTTGTGCTCTAGTCCTTCTGAACTCCTGATCTGCGATATGCGAAGGGGTCCCACTTGTCTTATCACAATTTTCCATCGCACTTTCCTATCACAGTTTCCATTTCATTGATTTCTTATCGAACAATGTTTTGATCTCCGGTTATCACCTCTTGCAACTTGCGATCTACGATAAAGGTTCAGGTCCCACCGGGGTGCCATGTCACAACAACATTGCCTGCCACGTCATCAAGATGTATTTGCGATTTATGGGGTCAGGTCCACGTCATTTTCCACGTCACTTGCCATGTCATCTCCCGCACTTCGCAAGTTTAAGAATTTCGCAATATTTGTGATTTCATGATTTTGCAACCCGTGGCGAAAACCTTATCGCACATCACACCTTTTAACATTTACCATAATGGTTTTCCTTATCTTATGCGATATGCTTCGCATCGCAACTTAAATAACTTACGATGCCTTAACATGTAACGATAAAATTCACCGATTGCGATTTGTGATATCTCCGAACATTTTTCTGTACATGCATTTGCACGACTTGACCCTGACCTATGCATTGTTCTGAACGTAAATAAGCACGACTATGCCCTTGACCTACGCCCTATTCTGAATGTAAAATAGCATGACTTGACCCACTCTTCACAATTTTTCTTCATTGGTGCACGCATTTATTACTTTACTTAGGCACGTTCAGGACTGTGCCCACTCATGCACGACTTGACCCAACACATTCATGACTCTGCCCAAAACGTTCACAACTTTGACCCAAACTTGTTGCCTTTGTTGTGTTTTCTCCTTGATAAAGATTCTAATGTTGCTCCTCTCTGCCCCTTTTCCTTATATAATGATCTAATGTTTCTCCTTGCCTCTCCATTTCTCCTCTGCCTCTCTTTTATACTTTCTCAATGCATCATTACTTGATCTACTCCTTTGCCTTATTGTTGTTGCTTCTCTGCTCCTTAGATAATGATCTAATTCTGCTCCTTTCTGTTCCTTTTCCATCAATGATAATATTTCCAACATCAACCTAAGTCAAAAATCCGTGGGGAAATTATGAATGGTTTGTATTATTCAAACATGCGTGGTACTAAGAAAATGAGAATAACCAAGGGGATGCTAGATCAATAATGAAGGGATCCATTTTTTTCTTTGTGGGCCCATGTTGACTATATTTTATTATGCTAATAGGCCCAAGTTTATTAATTGAAAACTACAATCCTGATTCATGTATGTGAATGAGAGTTCCCTTCATGTCCTCTACCCTGATTTGAAATCTGTAGAACCTTGAGAGAATATTCCTCTTAAGGCATTAGATATGGCTCTGGGGTGGCCAACTGCAAGAAATATGAAATGTAGCTATGACTAAGGTTGGGTGGAGAGTGGATATCCCTTCTTCAGTTTCTACCAAGTTTAAGTGGATCAGATAAGTGTATCTATTTCTCTACTAATGAAATTAAATTACTATTGAGTGTTGAGTGTTTCATGATTCTTCCTATGCTATTTACTGTGTATATTTGGAATGATAAGCTAGAAGTTGTTACATTGGCTTACCAAATATGCAAGTGTGATGAGATAAATGTGTTGTAGAGTTTTATTTGGGTGCTAATTATTACTTATTTCATGAATGAATGTTATACATAAAGGTTTTGTATAAAACAAGTTCCTTATGATGAAAATGGGATGTGTGGTTTAATAAGGTGAATGTATAAGTTGACTTGATCTCTAAGGATGTTTATGTATTCTATAATGTGAATTTATTCTATTTGGCCAATTTTGGGAGGAAATAATTATGATTGTATTCATGTTTTGAATGATAAAACTCATTAGTTCTTCAATGGTGGGAAACCTCATTTTTTTTCAAGGTACTGGGATATCGAGTGTTGGTAACACTTCAAACAACCTCTAAATGAAAACCCCTGATACTAACATATCCCAAAATTTATTTTGAATAACAAAGATTATTCATGTTGGATACCATTCGTTATCAGATTGGGTAAGAGTCATGAGAATAATTTATTTTTGTCTTGTGTCTTAGTGACCTAGTGGAAAAAAATGTCCATTGACAAAAAAAAATGGAGTTATGGCAGTTGGAAGCCTGTTAAATTGGATCAGACGAGAGTTGTTGAGGATGATTTTGGTATTTTCTTGAAGGTTTGGTGGCTCGGTGACCCACTTAATGGGAATGCCTCTTAACTAATGGATAAATTCCAATAAAATAACTATGGTGAACTGACTTTTCAGATGATTAGGTATTGGGAGGTGGAGATATTCATTTAACAATTTTTATTTTTATGATTGGTTATAGAGAGGTTGTGATATCAGATGATCATATATCGGGAGTTTAATATATTGACATTGGTATATCAGATGATAAGGTATTAGAGGGTTGTAATATCGACTATTGAATTTTCCTCCCGATACTTTGACACAACATGCTAGCATGGTAGGTCAATGTGGAATGCTGGCATGGTGACTTAACGTCGCATGGTTTTTCATGGGGGATACATATTGGAAAAAGGACTACCTTGTTTCTACTATGTGGAAAATGTACGAATGTTAAAGAGACACTGAGAGGACAATTTTTTAAATAAGCATAACGTTCTATCTATAGTTTAGATTTGGATGAAATTTATATCATTGGAAAGAACTTAATGAGTAGGAGATGATGGTGGTCTCAGAAAAGAGGTTTAATATGGTCAAAATAAGAAGGAATTTGACAACCCCATCTCCATATATTAATCTTGGAGGTTGGGTTTGGATGCCCCATATCCTTAATCATTAATTAAGGGATTTGGAATGAGACAAAGTGGTATCAAAGCTAAGGTTCAACACTTAGACTAAATGAGCTCAAAAGAGAAAATGAATTGGCTCTTGTTAATGTTAAAGGTTTGATATAGTAAAATTGTGGGTTTTATGTTTACTTGATTTATCTAAACCATATTTGATTGTGATGTGCAACATCAACAAAACATAAATTTCAAGACAACATAAGTGTAACCAAGGCAACTAAATAGATTGAAATTTTATTTTCATAAACTAATAGTCGTGTTTTGTTTCAACACATAAGAAGACTTTCCAATAACAAGAAAGAACGGGGATTCTCAACATAATAGTACAATACAACTTAAATAGGAATTTACACAATAGAGAAGAGGAGTTGAATGAGAGAAAAATTGTGGAGACCCCTTCTAATTGGATGAAGACTCTTATAAATTTGAGGGCTAAACTTAAGAGCTACAAGGCACACAAAAAAAGGATTATTAAATCCCATGAAAAAAAAGAGGAAGTAAGTACAATAGTGTTGCCTATAATACCATATTTACAAATACAAAGATAAAATGAACCAACTACAAATAATATGGATAAATATAAGTCAAAACAAGTTCCTATCTCATACTAAATTCAAAAATATGAGCTAGTAACTAGCAACACAGAACGAAGTGGTTCAAGTATGAGGCACAAGAATCATATACTAAGAACAATGCAACCAATGAAGACAACTCAATAGACACATATGAAGATGAAACTAATAGTTCATAAAAACTATTTAGTGTAGAAAATATATCAAATTTGCATAAGAAGAAGCAGAAAAAGGATACAAAGAGTTTATTGTTTGAAGAGTTAAAGAAGGCCAACCTCCCAAATTTGATGGATAAGTTAGAGAGAATGAAGAATTTAATGTATGGATAATGGTCTGAATAAATACTTCAAGGTACATAATTATTTTGAAATATGAAGGCATGCTTGGCTATATTTAACCTTTATCTAGTGGAAATACCTCAAGAATGTCAAGGTCATTCAAGAGAATAAGTTGAATTGTGTTAAATTTGAGAAATATTTTAGAGAAATACATGTCTGAAAGATATTACAATGGAAAATCAAGGAATTTCATGAAAACAAGTTGGGATAGTTCATCATGGATGCATATGCAAATATATTTATAGAGCTAATGAGATATATGCCTTACATCAAGGATGAGAAAGTAAAATTAAAATGTTTTCTTAGTGGGTCACCATAGTCCTATTAGGACATAATTGATTTTGATGAGCCAAAAACACTCGAAGACACTATCAGAAAGGCCAAGTATTGTTATGACCAATGAAAACATGAGATTGAGTCTCCAACATATTAGACAAAGAAGGATAAAGCCATATTTAAGAAGAAATAATCAAAATCCTCACACTATAAGCAATCCATGAAGATTTTTGAATTCATTGTACTAGCCATAAGTGTGTATCCACAAAAAATTCCTACTCAAAGTGGGGATAAACCAATCAAACTAGCAAGAGAAGAAGCAAAAGAGACAAATAAAAGGCCATTGACATGCTAGAGGTGTGGGGAAGAGCCCCATTGAGAGATTATCCACATAGATAGTGTGATAGAAAAATGGTATATAATGTCCAAGAGGACACTACTATCAATGATGTGGCTAGTAATGTAGCTTAGATTTATGTAATTGTAGAGAATTACCAAGCAAACCACCAAACATTAGTGGTGAAGATGGAAGGCATACTTTCCAACCATCCTATTTCAATTCTAATTGACCTTGGCTCTAACCTTAGTTATATTTCTCTTCAAATTGTTGAGAGACGTGTCTTACAAAGGACAATTTGAATTGAGTGGTTTGCATACACAAGCCACCTTGAATATGTTACCTTTGGGATCGTATGACATGCAAATTAGTATGGATAAGCTGAAAAAGCATAGGGCTAAATTGGATTGCTACAGTAAAACCTTGGAGTGCGGAGAAGATGAAGGAAATCAAAGGAGAATTCAGGGAGTGCGAATTATTGTGTCTATAAGATAAATCTCAACTCTACAATTGAATAAATATTGTAAAAAAGGGTGTCCATTTTATGCCATACATGTGACAAATTCAACTAGAGATAATAAGCTGAAAATTCAAGACCATCTACTGCTACAAGAGTACAAAGAGGTATTTCCCAAAAGAGACATTGATTTTTCAATAGAACTTGCACCAAGCGCAACGCATATGGCTGGAGTGCCTTATAGAATGAGCATGCCTAAGTTGGTGGAATTGAAGACACAACTAAAAGAAATGTTGGACAAAGGGTATATAAGGCCTAATGTGTCTCCATGGAGAGCACGGACATTATTTGTTAGAAATAAAGATGATATCCTCCATTGTAGCTCAAATTGACCCTTTGAATTGTATTTTTTCCCTACTCCCCGTATATCATCAGATAGTAACTTGATCTTAAAAACTTGACAAATCTCTTTCACATTTACAATTTTCTCTCTCCAAACAAATCTCACCACCACCTTCCAATGAAATTCACATGTTTACATTCCTTGTTCCTAAGATATATTCGAAAGTTCTAAAATTTGCCCATTACCATGAATGTTTTATTATCAAACAAAACCCATCATGATTAAATATATAAATTATTATAAGATTATTGCAACAAATACAACCCTTCTATCCCTAAGTCTTGGCATTGTCCATTTATTAACCTCTTAATGAACATTTTCATTATGAAAAGCTTTTCCCCTAAAATCATAATTTTCAATTATCAAGTAATAAATTCTACTTAATATCTATCTATCTATCTATATAAATAAATAAACAAACCTATATATAGAAATAATACGTAACATATTATTATTACTAATACTTACGCACATACAATAAATATATAAGAATAATCTTTAAAAGCCTTTCAAACTTTCCTTTTATATTAAATGACAAATAAAAACTTTATTTCTACCTCCTTCATAATCTAAATGCATTTATGAAAGTTGTTTTAACCCTCGTGAATGGCCCACTTCACGCACGTGAAAATCCAATTTACCTTAATTAATACACACATGAATGACCCACATCGTAAAGGAGTTAAAGTGTTTTCACTTTGGTATCCGATATTTATTATTAACCATGATCTCATGGATTACAATTATGAGTTAAAACTTGTGCATTTCTAATTCCAATATTGAATTCTAGCCATTCATCAAGATAAATTTTAGCCCCTAGATTATTTTATAATAATTCTTAACATCTTTGCACCTGAGTACTTCTATGCAATTTGCTTCATTCAGATCCAATCAACTCATTAAAATTTATGATATTTGCCATGAAAGACATGTCTACAATATATTTACTGGAGTAAAAGGGTTTGTGGTTGACATTATTTTTACATTTTACACTTCAAATTCATAATATAAAAATTATGAATGGTGCATATTCAAAATCATAAGAAAAAAGTTAATTTCAAAATTTCAAAATTATTTATAATGTATAATGGAAATAACATCTTATTGAGTGTGAAGGAGTATTTATGCATATTTATTATTTATGATGATTTTGATTAGATTTGTTCATGATGGATCTTATCAAATTCACTTAAATTATAGATATTTGACTCACTTGTTTAAATTATAGATGATGATCATGTTATAATATTTATTTTAATGTTGAGAGTTTTTGGATCTTGTATGTTGCTCGTTAGGTACGTGTTGTTAGCCACCTATATTTTTCATATCATGTCGGTGGTAGCTAAGACTTCTTTACGGCCTTAAACAATTAAGTTCGATCCACAGAAATTGTTGGTGCTTGAAGTCTTTTGATGAAACCATAAGCTGCTGGTTAGATCTTCATACCTCTCCTTCTCCAAGCCTCTAATATCCTGCAAAAATCCAGATCAAGTACTGCTGCATTCTCCTTTGTTCACTCCCTTTTCTTCCAACATTTCCTCATTTCTCCATTTTCCTTTCTTTCATAAAAACTCCACAAAAACAGATGTTCTCCCTTGTCCCTTCATTAATCTCATTTCCCAAGGTTAAAAACCCAGGCCATGAAGTTCAAGACTCCTTCTTGACTTTATTAAAAGCTCTCATTCCCTTGAGGCATAATGAAGCAAACGGAAAAGCCTTTTCTGTCTGACGGGCTTTAAGCCCCTTCGCTAACTCCGTCGACCCTTTTCCTCCATATCCGGCCTTGAGAACTCGTGCCCTAGAGTCGAACGGTAACCCCAACTCTTTGAAATTAATTTTTCGCCCGAAAAACATTGAAAAACCTTTGTAAAACGCAAAAATCGGGTTTTATTCTATTTTTCCGCCAAAGAAATTATGTTAAATCTTGATCGTCGATCTGCCCCACAAATCAATGGTGCGGACTCTGACTTCCTTGTGGTCCCCGCCAACTATTCCCATTTTTCCAAAAAATCGTGGTTTTCATTCCGCACCTCTTTTCGCTGGGTGGTGGTTTTCTCCCGTCGGCCAGCGATTCCATACACTGGCCAACGCGTGTCCCCGCCCTATTTCAAAAACCATCGTGCTATCACATTTCCTGCGCGTTATCCTTCGTACCGTGGCCCCGCAGCGGAATCTGCATCCGTCGTTCGATCGGGGTTCTTCTATCCAACGGCTGTCCTCCATCCAACCCGCCCTACCTTTAACCAACTTGCATGCCCTTTAGCTGGGTCCCGGCGCGTTCAAAACTCTATCCCCGCCGTCGATCTCTGCAGATCGATGGTCCGCGTTCGATTTCCCGATTCCATTGCCTGGTCAATTATTCATTACGCTGACTTTCGCGATAGCCCCCGACCGTTGATCATAGTGAAATCAACGGCTCCAATTGCTCCGCTTTCCCGCACACCTTCCGATGCAGATTTTCCCCTATAAACGCAGGATTTCCTCATTTTGTTTGTTTTGTGCAGGTTGTAAGGTTTTTTCTGATCTATATGGAGAAATTTCGTGGAACAAGGATGACGATCCTCTATCTTTCGAACACTTTGAAGAAATCATCCACGAGGTGCAGAGTTATACTATCATTGAGGTTTCATGAGCCTCTTTTGTCATACACCCCCGTAAAACCTGGAAACAGCAAAGAAATGGCAGAAAAAGAGTATCAGATGTTGAAGACCAAAAGTAAACCAGAACAGTAGGATAATGATCAGATGAGTGGGGATCACGGCTAAGATAGTTATCAAAAGCCTAATCCCTGACTCAAAACACAGAATAAAAAGGAAAACCTAAAAGTGTTCGCCAGAGATATTGCCTCCACCGCCATATTTGAGGCAAATTGATTCCTCAACCACCGCAGTGCCACCTATTGTTTCAAGATAATCAGTCAGAGGCCGAATTTATCGAAAAAAATCAGATTTTTGCCTCGAAACAGCCAAAGAAGTTATTTCTGCCCCAGATTTAAATGACGGAATGTTTGCAGAGTAACCCTAATAGTACGCAGAGCCTTAAAGATCAACAAAAGCTCCCTCCGAGCTTACTTCATAAGTATAAGCTCATTAATGCAGTGGAACACCTGTATAGTTTCTTCATCGAGCCTCCAAGGGCCAGGAAGACATTAATTCTGCATTAAGTGTATTTGAGATTTTTTCATCAGATCTCACCTCCTCATCTTTCTATAAATACTTCAGTGGAAGATGAGTGAGGGGTTGGATTGGTTGGTTGTTAATGTAATTGCTGAAGTATTGTAACTGCCTCTGAGCAGAAAACTCTTGATTGTAGATAGGCTTTCACTGGCTCTTGAAGCTCTGCTTGTAACAGATAGGTTAGGTTGTGAAGAGAGATGGATTAAAACACTGGATCTAAAGATTGTAACTGGTTTGAAGCATCAATACAAGCTGATTTATGGGATCCTGGTCTATGCTGATGGTGATGTTATTCTCACTGTAACTTGTATTTTGTTTCTGTTTTCGATTTGTTTCATTTTCCACTATAAAGAACAGTTTAAACAGGGTTAGGACCTACTGTATATCAGTAACCTTCTCTGGCTGAGAAATCTTTATTTAAATGTTTTCTTTCAATTGTGTTATTTGAAAATGATTTAATTCAGTCTAAGTACAGGGATGCTGGCGTTCCCTCATCTTTTTGTCACAGCTGAATGTTATTTTTAAATGTTACGTTCAATATATATTGTGTGAAGATGAATTGAGGAAATCAAGGTTAGCCCTGATTCCCTTTCTTGTTTGCTCAACTATTTGATTGTTTCCCTTAGGATGTGTTAAAAGCTGACTAGTTTCAAAGTACTTATCAGATCTTAGACCATTCTGTGTGATCTTTGTGTTTCCCTTTGTTTTTTATATGTTTTCTATTAGAAGTGTATCAAAGGCTGGGTAGTTTCAAAGCACTTACCAGATCTTAGTTTGCTTCTACGTTTTTCTTAAGTGCCTGGTCAAAGGCTGGCTAGTTTCAAAGTACTTACCAGATCCTGGGCTGCTCTTTGTTCTGCATCTGTCGTTTCCATTTCTTATTGTATCACTCCATTCCATAAATCAAACTTTAAAGATATCCTTAGGCATAGATGACTTGCCCCATAGATCACTCTTGAACCTGAATGTTTCAATTAAATCCTCTTATGACTCCATAGCCCAATGGACTGAAAACTTGCCATCATCTTTCTTTTTTATCAAAGCCTACTCTTTTTGCTTGCAACTTCTCACCTTTGAACCTGTTTGCATATAGATCTTTCCGCCTCAGACAGTAACTATGTTCAACCATCCGAAAAAACCAAACCAAACCCTCGGACCTCATAACTAGCCTAATATCATTATTCTAAACTTCAAAGACAATATCCATCTTTGTACATATTGGAGAGATCCCTCTCCAGATTCAGGAGGGCTAGATCCTAGAATCCCAAAGTTGGTTGAAATGATGTTAACTCTTTTTAAGCAGTCGGACTTTTGCCAATCACTTTATTACGGAGACCTAACGATTCGAGTGACCGCTTCACCTATTTTCAGGGGCATGAAGCCATAGCATAGGATGAGAAGAGTGTTGAACCACGATTATATAGGGAACGAAAAATTAGTCGTTAGAATGTATGGGGGATAGTAGGGACAATGAACATTAAATGAGTCAAATAAATGAAACCAATTTAGAAAAAAGAAGAATAAGAAATTAAATTTAAATTCACATAGTGATATTAAAATTAAATTAATTAATAAGTCAGCAATTGAATTTAATAATTTTTGGAATTAAATTATATTTAAATTAAAATTTAGAATTAAATTAAATTAGAATAAAATAGAATTAAAATTATTTAGGTGATATATATTTTTATAATTTGAGATAACAAGTAACAAGTAAGAGATGAATAAAGAATAAGGGGCATTAAATTATAAGAATAATATAGAAAAAATTAATAAAAATAGAATGAATTATAGAGGGTTAAAGGTGTATTTATTAATAAAGAGATGAGGGCAGAAGAAGGGAAAAATTAATAAAAATTTTATAATTTTAAAAAATTAAGGATTAATAAAATTTTAGAATAAAATTCAAAATTTTTAAGAACTAAGGAGGAGCAAAGCCCAATAAGAAATTATAAAAAGGGGGCTAAGAGTGGAAACAAAAAAGAGAGATGAAAAATGAGGAAAAGGCACAAAAAGGGGGGGGGGGGGGAGATTTTAGGATAGGTTAGAATGTTTAGAGGACATAAAATGGATGGTGGGTTTCCATAATTAGCTTAAATGATACCCGTCATTGCAATTAAAGTTATTGGGATGCTTCTCAATTTCGAGGGCTTCCCTGATGATCCGGCTGAAATGGAAAATGACAGGAGCTAATATTTTGGATTTATCGAAGCATATAAAGTGGCTAGTGGAGTGAGAATGTTCAGCTATGGCCGATTTGGTGACACGATTATGGTAGGTGTCTGCCATGTGATTTTTCAACCGGGTTTTGAAGGATCTGTCAGTTTTTCCTATGTAGGACTTACCGCAAGACCAGGGGATCTCATAAACACCGAGACCTAACAAGGGTCAATTTTGTCTTTGGCAGACCTAAAGAGCTGGTTGAGGGTTCGATGGGGTTTAAAGAAGGTTTTGATGTTCATTTTAGAGAGAATTAAGAAAAGTTGATCAGTAACACCTTGAATATAAGGAAGGGTTACCTTGGCTAAGGGAGGGGTACAAGGATGGGTTTGGGTGCGGGGATGGAGACAAGAACGGAAGGCCTTATTGATCTGGGAAAAAGTGTAACCATTAGCTTTAAGTGCTTTTGACATATGAGCTTTTTCTTGGGGGAAGGATTCGATGGAGGAAATTCTGATAGCGCGAGAGTCAAGGGTTTTGAGAACAAAAGATTTTTGAGCTGGATGGTGGTGGGAGTTGGCATGAGGGTATCTATCGGTATGAGTCTTCTTCTTAAAGACTTGGTGGGTTAAGGAGCCATCAGGGAGGTGGGAGATGAGGACATCAAGAAAGGGAAGGGAATGGTTTTCTTCCAATTCCATAGTGAACTGGATATGAGGGGAGATGTTATTAAGATGAGCAAGAAATTTGCGGAGGGCAGGGATACCATGGGACCAAATCACAAAGGTGTCGTCAACGAAACACTTCCAGAATTTAGGTTTAAGTTGGAAGGTTTCTAAGGCTTTGGATTCAAAGTGCTCCATAAAATTTTTAGCTACAACAGGAGAGAGGGAGGAGCCCATGGTTGTGCCCTCAATTTTCTTGTAACAAACATCGTTAAAAGAGAAAAAGGTGGTGGTGAGGCAAAGGTTAATAAGCTGAAGAGTTTTAAAGTCCACAACCTTAGAGATAATTTCTAGGGCTTCAGGGACCAGAATTTTGGTGAATAAAGAAACGACATCAAAGCTAACCATAATGTCATTCTTATCAAGCTTCAGGGTTTTAATTTGATGGATAAAGTATGTTTAACCCTTAATAAAGGAGGAGGAGTGGCCGGAATGGGATTGAAGCTTCTTGGCAAGAAATTTAGAAAGGGCATGGGTGGTGCCTCCTATATCACTGACAATAGGGCGGAGAGGGATGTCAGGCTTATGAATTTTTGGCTAACCATAAATCTTGGGGGTGATGGGATTCATGGGGAGGAGGACCTTTTGGATTAAAGGGTCAAGGGAAGAGGATTTAATGGCTTTATAAACTTTGGCAGTGATGGACTGGATCGGGTTTTTGGATGTTGTAGACTCTATTTTGATGGAGATTTAATAATTATAATGATGTTGTTCATTTGTATGGATGTCTAGGGAAGCAAGAATGGGAGGGGTTGTTTCTCACCTCGACGAAGAAAGGGAGATCAAATATGCATGGGGGCTAGGGGTCACGACCAACAACCAGGAAAAGTATATGGCGTTATGGAAAGGGATAGAACTCGCAATAGCAAATGGAATATAACAACCAAAAGTCTTTGGTGACTCTAAAATCATCATAAAAAAAGCTATAAAGTGTCGCACAATAGAAAACTTAAGGATTCCATCAATTTTGCATAAAACCAAATTATTAATGGGTCAATTTAAATCTATTTTTTTTTACCATGTCAAAAGACTTTTGAATGAGTCGACAAATCAAATTGAAAACATGGGAGTCTTATTAAATCCGGGGGATCTGAAAATAAACCTGGGAATTAAGACCATCATTCAAACCCATACCATAATGACAGAAAGGTACTCGAAAATTAGGCATCTTCATGGGTGAATTAAGCTCGAGAATAGTGAACAATTAGTTGAGTCAATTCAAATTAAATACATTTTAATTATAATAAATATGAAGCATCATAGTTTTGTGGGAATTTGTGTTTGCATGGCCACCTGGAGCAGCTACATAAGCCCAAGGACGACACTAGATATACAATCCAGTGATGATCATCCAATAATGCCCAATGTGGAGCATAGCTCCAATTCTCAAGATTTTGTGGAAGACAACTTGCACCAAGCCGATGGTTCCAGGTCCAAAGTGATGAATTTGGGGAAAACTACATGCAACAAGCAGTAAATGGGGAGGAATATCGGGTCATTGTAGCACAGGAGGATAAGTAAATATTTAAATTTTAATAGATATATATATGTTATGTTGATATGTAGTTTTTAAGGGAGTTTTTGGAGAGTATATGGGGAAAATATTCTTAGTATAATAGTATGTGCTATGAAGAAACTGTTGTATGTAATGGGATGGGAATTTTGGAAACAAGATGGAAATACTATGGCACTTGATGTAAAAGGTTCTATCCTTCAAACTATATGGTTTTAATGCCACTCAAAACTCGTTCCTTTAAAAAAAAATTGTATGGACGTCTGTTATAAATGTTATAAATGTCTGTTATAAATTTGTATGGATGTTTGTTAAAAATTATTTATAAATGTCATCCTCTAAAATATTTCAAATGCATTCATATGACTTACTGTATAATCATATAACTTATTTAAGAGACATGATATTTTTAACTAATTAAATTGAAACAAAACATATTAATTTAACTATATAAATAATTAAATAAAATTAAATAAAAATAAAAATTAAATTCAATCATTTTTAGAAGCAAAAAAGTAACAACAATAGAAGCCAAATTGGAAACCACACTAGAATAAAATGTGAAGCAAAACCAAAAGCCAAACTGAAAACAATCCCTGATGCTAAACATGGCACTACAACTGCGGCTAAACCTGGCACTTTTCCCGATAGTATTCCCAATGCTAAACCTGGTGTTATTCCCAGTAGTATTCTCGTCACTAAATCTGGCTCTATTACTGGTGTTATTCCCGACAGTATTGTAGAAAATCTAACATTGAGATTCAAATTGATCTTGTAATGTACCAAAACAAGATATTGAATCCTTCTACAATTTGCGGAAACAAAACCCGATCGCACAATCAAATAACAAGTAAGAGAAAGACACAATCAATCGCACAACACAAGATGTATATGGGGAAAGCATATTACCTAAAACCTCGTTATTTGTATATTGTATAAAGTCAAAATCATGAAACAATACAATGTTTTTCTGTCTCAGATAAACTCCTCCACTCTACCAACTGTCTCACTCTGCTCTAGGAAAAATCAACCAATTACTTAGTCAATTCTTAGCCTTTTCTCAACCTACCTTGCTCACGCATTCTTGGAGGATTTAAATCCTTATTAAATAGGAAAAAATTTCTAATTGATTGTGTAATGCTTCATTGGCCTACACATGACTCTATAACTGCCATGTACAATTTTTTAATTATACAACTGATAGTTATCATCCCTTTAACCTCAGTCTAATCTTGGTCTTCCTTAGAACTGACATGCAACAACTATTTATAGTGAATTATTAGTTAACTGATTGATCGCTACTTGTGAATTAAATCAGATTTAATTCACTTGACCTCTCACTAGCTCACCACTCAGTTATAACTAGTTAAACTGATTTTAACTCAATTTCTTGAGTTAACTAATTACAACTAACAAATAACTGTAACTAGACCCCCTTAAATCATGGGAGAAATCTACATGCATCCTATCAGACCCTCAACTCAAATTTCCTAATCTAACTCGCTCATTCTAAATTATTTAATTAATACAAGTTGGCATGAGATGAAATTACAATTTCTCTTCCAATTTAATTAAGGGGGGAATTAAATCAGAAGTCCCCTTGGGGTGCCATTTCTTTGTTCCATTTCAACCTCCCTCTCAACAAGAAAGGGATTATCTACTACCCCAATCCTATCTCTGTGAAATTCGAATTTTCTTCTTCCCAACGCCTTCGTCAAGATGTTTGCATCCTACTCCTCCATGGTAACGTACTCTAATGACATAATCCGTCTCTAAACACAATCTCTGAGATGGTGATACTGGATATCAATATGCTTGAACCTGTCATGGAATACTAGATTAACTGAGAGTTTGATGCAACTCTGGTTATCACAATGTATCACTATCATATCCATATGATGACCAAACAAACCAACAAGTATCTTTCTCATCCATACGGCCTCGCATGCTCCCTGAATGGACGACATGTACTCTACCTATGTTGAATAACTGATATTTGTTTCCGTTTGTACCAAGAAATTGTTGTTGACCCTATGCTGAAGTTTCCTCCTGACGTGATCTCCCTGTCAAATGTACTCCCTGCCTAATCTGCATTGGTGAAACCTTGAAGCTTCACTCCCTCTGTCCGTTGGTACCATAATCCATACTCTGCAGTGCCCCCTATATTTCACAACACATGCTTCCTTGTCTTCCAAAATATCTTAGTTGACTTAAACATAGCTTAGCTCAGTTGGTTAACTACGTAGCATATGTCGAGTCACGTGTTCACCAAATACATGAGTGAACCCACAAGCTTCCTGTAAACAGTGGCATCCACTACTTTCCCCGAAGTAGCATCCTCATTCCTCGAGTTTCCTACTAGAGGAGTCTCCATGGTTTTTCTTCCCTCCATGTGGAACTTCCTCAGAATATCCTTGGCATACTTTCCCTGAGATACAAATAGCTCCTCGTCTCTTTTCCATATTTCCAATCCAAGGAAATAGTGCAAGAGCCCCATGCCCTTCATCTCAAATTCTCTTGCAAGATCATTGCAAGACTTTATGAGTTTCTCATCATCTCTCAGTATCATATCATCGACATAAAGTACAATAATCAAAATCTTACAATCAACCACAATATTATATAGGTTCGCATCCACTTCACTCTTGGTGAAGCCCAACCCGGTGAAATAGATGTCAATCTTGGTGTACCAAGCACAAGGTGCTTGCTTTAGCCCATGCAATGCTCTCTTGAGACTCCACACATGTGAATCCCTGTCTAAGGTCTCAAAACCTTCCAACTGCTTAATGTACGCCTATTCCTCAATAACTGCATTGAGAAAGGTTGTCTTTACATCCATCTGATGTATCTGCCATCCCATCTGCGGTGAGAGTGCAAGGATGGATATAATAGATGAGTACCTTGCAACTGGTGCAAAAGTCTCATCATAGTCAATCCCCTCCACCTGAGAGAAATCTATGGCCACAAATCTAGCCTTGTGTTTCTCCATATTCCCATATGTTGCCTGCTTCACTTTGTAGACCCATCTAGATCCTACAACTGATATCCCCTCTAGTCATGGGACAACTACCCATGCATTGTTTCTGGTGATGGAGTTATACTCATAAACCATGGCATCAACCCATATTGGATTTTGTGTTGCTTCCTCAAAAGAGGATGGTTCTATCTCAATACCTTTGCTCATAAGAGCCATGTATTTAGTGTACTGCTCTGGGGACCTACTTTGCCTGCGCTGTGATGTGGGTGCTCCCACATTATCTCTCACATCTAGCCATTAGAGAACTTTTGAGGTATAAAATGGGCCTCTTAAGAAAATTGTACAACCAAAATAAACCTTATAAGAACTAATAGGATTCAAGATGATGATGTCAACCACGGAGGATGATTCACCATTTTTGGGGTATAAAAAGTAAAAATATTAACAAATAATAAAATAATAAAACTACTTTTTCAACTTGTATTTTCAGCTTATCTCCCTAATATTTTACTCAAATTTCGAGCGAGAATACTCGTTGGATACAAAATTTAATTCATCATCCAAGGAGTACCCATGTTGCATACTTTCAATGGACCCTACTACATGAAAAATGAGAAATACATGAAAACACGTGATTGTAATCACGTTTTTAATGTATTTCTCATTTTTGTTGTAGCATGGTCCATCGAAAGTATGCAACATGGATACTCGCTGGATGATGAATCAAATTCTGCGTCCAACGAGTTTTCTCGCTCGAAAGTTTAGTAAACCCATAGGGAGATAAGTTTAAAATACGAGTTGAAAAAGTAGTTTTTTCCTTTTCCCTCTAAAATTTGATGATGTAATCAAACCTTATTTTATTATTTCCACTATTATTTTATAATTTCCTTAGGAGACCCATTTTAGACCTCAAAATTCCCCTAATGAATAAATTTCCAGTCTCTTTTGTGCGCTTCCTTCCATCTCTAGTAGATGGCCCTACATGAGTGGTTTCTACCATTCTCTATTCCTCTACTTTTGGTTTCTCCACATCCTGAGGTTCATCCTTTGGAGCCAATAGCTCCTCAACTGCATGCAACTCGAGCTCCCTCTCAAGGGACAATCGCATGGCTTTGTCTTCATCAAATTTCATATCTCTTCTGACCACTGTCATCCTTTGTACTAACAAGTACACCCGATAGTTGCAAGGTGTATCAGTGTACCCCACAAATATCCCCAACTTTGTTGTTGGCTCTAGCTTCTTCCTGACATCTTTGGTCATATGGCAATAAACAGGTGAACCAAAAAATTTAAAATATGACACATTTGGTCTCTTACCTAAAAAAACTTATCTGGTGTACTCATCCCAAGTATCCGATGAGGACTTATGTTCTGCACAAACACTGTTGTATTGCATGCTTCCGCCCATAGATGCAATGGTAGGCCCTGATCATGCAACATAGCTCGTGTTGGTCCCACAATAGTTCTGCTCTTTCTCTATGCAACCCCATTCTACTATGGGTTATGAGGTGCAATCAATTATATTTGAATTCCTTCTTAGGCACATAAGTTTTTGAATTCGTTGGAAATGTATTCTCCACTATTTTCGCTCCTTAGATCCTTCACCTTCTTCCTTGTATCTTTCTCGACAAGTGCCTTGAACTCACAAAACTTGGATAACGTCTTATCCTTCTTCTATGCAAATAAAATCCAACATTTTCTTGAAAAATAATCAAAAAAAATCACATAATATATGTGCTTTGTTGTGGAAGTTGTCGATAATGGTTCACACACGTCTGAGTGAAGTATCTCAAGTATCGCCTTGGCTTGGCTTTCCTTATCGTGAAAGGTGGCTTTGGTATACTTCCTCAATGTACACCCTTTGCGTGTGTCTCTTTGCGCAAGTGCACCCTTTGGAAATCCTATAGAAATCTGTTGCATGATCCTCAAAGCGATGTGGTGTAGATGGCCCAGCCTCATGTGCCATAACTCATTGATGTCTCGGTTTTCCACCTTTGTTGATTTACTGCTCAGTGTTGCACAATCCTCTACATCCATTTTATTGAGATTCTTTACACGAACCCCAATATTTTTCACCTGTCCTACGGCTTTGTGACAAAGGAACGTCTTTCCTTCATTGAAGATCACATCATAGCCACAATCTTCCAACATAGAAATAGAAACCAAATTCTTCTTTAAACTAGGAACATACATGACATCTTTTAATGTGATTGGATTACCTGATTCCCTCTGAAAGCTAACTATACCTCTCGTCGTCACCCATCTCAGTGTGCATCTAGAGATCCTTCTTCTCCAAGATATTGGATAATTCTTTGTTTCTAGTCATATGGAATGAAGCTCCACTATCCAATTGCCACACAGATCCCATCACCAATGAAACCATGCATGCGATGAGGGTGAAGTCCAACTCGAATTGTGAATCCAATGCTTCACCTGCTACTCCTCTCAAGGCCTGCTTATTGTTCTTCTTTTATGGAAAATTTGTGGCATATTGTCCATGCTCATGACAGTTGAAACATTTTACCTTTGAAAAGTCTCACTTCTTACATGCCTCGTCTATCTCAGTTTTGGAATGGAATGCCTTCCCTTTTCCTTTCTTCGCCTTGCTAGCCAAGGAACGGTTCTCCTCATCATCAGTGTTTGATGAGGATCCATCTCTGGTGCTCTGTTGAATTTATTCTTGTGCCATATCAGACCATAGTCGCTCCCAATTTGACAGCTTCTCCCTCACATTAACAGAGGCCTAGTAGCTATGCTATCTTTTGGGAAGGCCTAGAAGAGCTAGGCTCACTAAATCATCCGAGGCAACATTGATCCCAATGCTTCTAAGCTCATCTCGACACTGAGTGAACTTTGTCAAGTATTTTTGGATCGTGTCGACTTTCTCCATTTTGATCTTCTTGAGATTGTCTTTCAGCCCCAGCTCCCTATGGTTGTTGCTATTCTGATAAAAATCTATCAAGGATTTCCACATTTCATATGGATTCACCTTCCCATGGAGGCTCGAGATAATATGGTCTCGAACTCCCTCTAACAAGATCCTTCTCACCTTTGCTACATTCTTCTTCCATGCATCAAGAAGTTGAGCATTTGTTATTGCGGGCTGCGGGACATCAGTATCTATGAAAACCTTCAGTCTATTGTCCTCAAGAACTGCCTCCATCCAGTCCTTCCATGCAATATAATTCAAATTTACTTCGATTTATTAGATAAGTTGTTAGTGTCAGTATTTTCTTCCTGCCATCAGTGATCAAAATCCTCTTTTCATCTCATTTTTGGAGTCCCACTCAAAAAAAAATTATCATTCCACTAGGTCATGCAAAAAAAATTAGTCACTCATGGTAGCCCCAAGTCCAAAAATCATCACTCTTTCACAAATTTGATTACTTGCTGGCATAGTTTCATACCTTGCTGACTGTACATCATTCGTAAAGTCAGTCTCATCATGTCATCTTGATATTCAGTATTTCAAGGTCTCATTAGGTCTTTCAGGGTTTACAAGGTCCACTATAACACCATCTCCTACATAAAATATTAGCAAGTGAAGGAGTCAGAATAAACAATATTTTATCAGTAAAATGTTTGTAATTTGAATTTTCAAGCAAAAATGTAATTTTATGGTTTTAATATGTAATAATTCTCATGGTTCCAAGTGTTGCAAGTTCAAAGTTCCACCAGCCAAAAGGAAGAGTTTCAAATTCATTATGTTTCCAAATCCACCAAGAAGATCAAATCATAAGATCAATTTCAAAGGTAAATTGTAAAATACAAATCAAGTTTGAGAAACAAAAAGTGGGTCCTAAGACAAATTTTAAAAATTTAAACAACGTATAAAGGCCATCAAAGACCAAGGGAAGGCTCATTTGCACTCTCGTCCATTGATATCCCACTCACCTACACTCCATATACCTCCCTTGACCTTTTTCCAAGCCCATTCCTCTCATTTCCCTCACTTTCCTACAAACCCTAGCCTATTTCTACCCTTTTGACATCTTCCTAGGTTAGGGTTGTGTTTTGCCTACACCAAACCCTAATTTCCTCTCCCACTGAGCTGGGGTTTGCTATGGAATCAAAGACATATGAGTAGAGGATGAATAAGGGACGTCATTTCAGCAAGTATGAGGCCATTCCAACTCATAAAATCATGTCTCCATCATTTTTCAAGAAGTCATTTCAAGGGACAAATCATTTTCCACACATAGGGCCAGTTTTTCTTCAAATTGTGTTTCTAACCAAACAGAGATTAATTTGACAAAAGTGAGAGATGTTTTTGTCAATCATAGGCCAAGAAACAAAAACCTCCTTCATTTTTTACACAAGTGTCATGTTTTTGGAGAAATTTAAAAACTACAGTTGCTACAAGAGGTTTTCTACACTTTTGGAGTGACCTTGGGAAAATCAATATTTATCCTAGATGGAGTGTCCAAATGACTTTCTTGACGAGTCAAATGATAACTAGACATAAATATATTTCCCATGAGCTATCCTAAGTTCAATTTGGAGTTGTGGAATGTTTCCAAAATTTTCATGCAAACGCACACTGCATTTTTGCACCCCCATTTTGCACTTTTCGACCAATCTTCGGAGAATTGATTTTTCAGGAGCTATACTTGATCATTTTCAGTGCTTGATAGGTCCATTGTGTAGCCAAGAGAGATATTTTCCAACGAGATATCATGAGATCACTTTTGACTCCGAGAAGGCACTCAAAATTTGATTTGAAGTCAGTGCTTCGCCCTTGTGTTGTGTGATGCGCCCTTGCGTTGTGCGTTGCGCCCCTGCCCAAATTGCTCAGAAAGCTCCAAACAAAGTGTCATTGCTCTAAAAACTTTAGAATTGGTTCTCTTCATCCTCTAACAAATAAGTAACACTCAAATACATCCTCTTAGCATTCTTCAAAGCCAATTTTAGTAGTGTTTGAATCTTCTATAAAAATTTGGCGTCTTCCTTGCTAAAAACCCTAGTTCCATTCCTAATTTTCAAAAACACTTCCTAAGACTTATACTACCCTTCCTACATATCTAAAAACCCTATCCCTACCCTTACACTTTCATTACCTTTCCCCAAATGCCTTTATCCCCTAAACCCTAAGACCTAGGTAAATCAATTCCTAGGCTCCCAAATCCCCATACCTATAATAAATTTCCTATTCCCTAATCCCACAATATTTCACTCCTTGTCACCTCCCTCAATTTGATAATATCTACCCCCATTTCCCTATTTTTTTCGATCCCATTCCCTAATCACTCCCAATTCATCTCCCTAGATTTTCTAGACATAGACACAATGGAAGAAGCCAAAGACTACATGCAAGAGGAAAGGAGGCTTGATATACTAGTTGAAGCCTCACTTCATTACTAACTACATCATTAGCAGCCAATTCACCAATTTTGAGAATTTTTGGGAGTAATTTTTGAAATTTTTGTGTTTTTCAGCAATCCTAGACAGTCTTGTGACAGTTGGACTGTTAAGGGCGCAATGCCCTAGGCATTGTGCCAATGTTTGAGGCACTTTTTGGCCAAAAGAAGACGAATAGCAGATGAAAAATGACAAATACATTATGGAAAACAATGTTTATAGGCTAACTTTGGACAACTAGTAGGTGAAAAGGTGAAAAAACACACAAAAAATCAATGTTTTGCCTCCTTTTTTGCCTTGGTGTTGCGCCCTTGACCAGTTGTGGGAGAATCACTTTTTGACAGGGTAAATCAACTCCATTCAAAAAAATAAAGATATATATGGAAAGTAGATAGGATAGGATTTCCAACAAGCCATCTTAAGCCTAATTTGGACACCAGGAAGGCCTCCAAAAGTGGCCTACAACATTACGCTATGCCCCTGGCACTAGTGCTGCGCCCTTGACAAATGTCTGATTTTTCTCAGTTTTCACTGCAATTTGGGTTTTAACTTTGGGAAATGATGATTTTACTTATGTAATTTATGGAGGCAAATGTAAATATCATGTTTTTACTATTACCTAGGGTAAATACTTTAGATGAAAACTCATGATGAGGTGTAATGAATCAATTTGCAAAAAGTGAGGGATGAGTCAGTTTGACCACCCTACACTCTAGATATTTAGCTCAGGTTTTGGTGGAACTTCTCCTCCTCTCATGGATTCGACCCCTGAGGTTGGGAGAGGTTGTTTGAGGTCTATATCTTTTACTTTTTTACTCATTTTCAAAGGTTGGAAACAGTTGGATGTTGGCATATTGATCAGAGACTCTATTGTAATCATTTTGGCAGGAGCTTAATAAAAGTGTTGCATCTATTTCTTTGGGATACCTGTGGTATGGTTGTCTAGCATTGTTTCTTCTCTTGTTTCATTTGTATGAATGTATTATTGGTCCATTTTCCATTTCATGTCTATTGTATGATCACTTTCAAATAAGAGCAATAGAATTCATCTCACATGCTCTATTTTGGGAAAGTTTTCATAGTTTGTTCATCTTTCTTTCAGTTTAGGAAGAATTCATCTTTCATGCTCTTCCTAGCTCCTCACTTGTCTAAATCATTCCATCCTAAGAACCCTAATGTGCTAGCAGTTCTACCTACCTTGCCCTATTGAATCTCTACAACCCTAATCCTATTTTCCCTGACCTAACCTTTTTGACCTAATATCCTCATCCAGCAACCCAATCAAATCAAATCAAAACCCCTCAAATCATACCTAGACTAAAACCTTTTCATCCAGCCCTCTTGGTTGTGACCTTGTGGAGAGAGCCCTCTCTAGTTTGGTAGGGCTAGATACCAAGCCAGAAGATTGGTCTGTGGTTACTTATGTTGGGATTTCTTTTTCAGCCTTAGAGATTTGGCGGAGTGATAACATACTAGCGTTGTTTCCGGGGAGGTGAAAAGACAAATCTCCCCTAGGAAAGAACGACAAAGATCAGATCTGATTGTTGATGGTGAACAACGATCATGCAACAAGAAGGTTGTGCATCATTCACCCGACGAATCCAAATCAGTTTCGAAATCAAATCCAAAGACTCCACTAGAGGATGAACCTTGCTAATAAATATGAAAGGACAACATGGGAATTTCAGGGATTCAACTTGCACTTTCATTCAAGACATCATGTTCTTTATCATGAAATATTTCTTCTCTTTTCCTCAGAATGTCCAAAAAAATTTCCAAGGTATATTATGTTTGAGAAAATATCATGGACCTCCGTTGGATTCTGCTCCTTTGAAGGTTGTAAATACAAATTTCCCATATGCCTTTGATCTTTGTCCAGACCCTTTTTCCAAATCATATGATGACCATCTTCAAATTGATAAACCTCAAGAGATCAAGACTGATCCTACAGCTTCTGCACATACTCCTACACCTTGTAAAATTTGAGATAGATACAAACCACTCATCTTACCTCCTATACTCCATGCTTTCCCTGAAATTTATTACCTACATCTGTCGAGGTTTGATGGTGAATGTGACAACATCAATGTTGAGAGACATATGTAGAATTTTGAGACTTTCCTCGACCTTTTTGAAGTTGACGAGGAGGATGTCAGTATCAGGCTATTTTCTCTTTCTTTGTAAGGAAAAGTCAAGAGTTGGTTCAAAAACCTTCCTATTGCGAGCATCTAAGATTTCTAGCAGTTTGTCAAAGGTTTCCTCGACAAGTGGGAGGTCAAAGAAAACCCTTTCCTAATTTTAGAAAAGTATAACCAGCTAGAAAGACGACTAGGGGAGACAGTACAACAATTTTCTGCCAGATTCAATCAAGTCTATTGTTCGATACCTGCTAATATAAGACCTCCTCTTGGATCAACTCTCTTACATTACCCTGATGCCTTTGATCCGGAAATGGAGTTTCAGCTGAAAGAAAGGAACCTCGCAACACTTGAAGAGATTCATAATAGTGCAGTAGATGTAGAGGCTAATCCGTTAATTAGAAGGAAAAAGCTAAAGGAAGAAGAGAAGGAGAACATTGTAGAGCACCTGGCATCTTGAGAGGTAAAGCTCGACATTTTGGTAAGTACAGTAGAGGAAATGATGCAAAAGATTACCATGAGAAATGAATTTTCCATTCAAGATAATTATGTCTCACTTATTGCAGAAGAAGAAGAAATTGTTGGCCTTAAACACTTTCCTGCTAATCTCAGCTACCATAGATCAAAAAAGGGATTTGTAGATCAATCCGAGGAGAAACAATCTGATGATCTAATGTGTGTGTTTGATGACATTCTTCCTTTTGATGATTTGCCTAAGTATGATCAATATGACGCAAATTATGTTCTCCAAACAGAAGCTAATCTTGCGGACCAATCAGCGTCTGGTTTGTGGGAGGAGCAAGTTCAATTTCAGCAGCTCGAATACAATGATCAACCGATGCATATCAACTATGTCAGTGAGGAGGGAAGTGCAAGAAATTTGTAAGTGAAGGATCTTTGCCTCTTTGTTTTATTTCGTTTCAGTTCATCAGAGACAAATTTCATGCAACCAGAAATCAACAGTCATTAAGTTTTGATCTTGACAACCAAGAGGGCCATGAAATTCTTGATCAGAGCTCCTTACCCTTGTGTTTATCCTCATTTGCAAAAATAAGAGAAAACTATAAGCAAGCAGATAAGCGAGTGATCAACACTATAAATGATAAACCTTCTCCTGAAATGGTTGAGGAAATAATTTGCGACATAGAATCCTCCTTAAATCCAGATTTGCAACCCCCGAATGCCATTGAATGTCAGGTTGCAGATGAAGGCTTGGAAGTTGAAACATATGATCAAATGATGCAAGAAGATTTGTACCATTATGTTTTGAAGCATTTCATTTTTTCAAGGAGAATTTTTGTAATGTCTCTAAAGCAAAGGATAAGCAGCGTGTAGAAAGTCATGCAGTCTCATTAGAAACAATGGAAAATAGTTTGTAGCAATATTTTCAAGTTTTTCATGACCCTATAGTTGATATGTTGGATAATATCAGTAGTAAAATTCCTTCTCCATTAGCTAACTGTGAGCCTGAAAAGAGTATTGATATAAACTTGATCTGATAGCCGATTTCTTTGTCATTTTCAGCAGGAGTCTCATCACAAATCTCATCTGAACATTTACATCCATATCAGGAGAGTAATGAAGAAGATTCTTGTTTTGTTGTTGATCATCAGGAAAAATTGGTTATTCAGGAGTTTCAAGATCCTTTTTTCAACTTGCTGCAATCATCAAAGGAAGAAAGCATGGATGTTAGAAAAATTTTAAAATCAAGGTACGAAGACTACCTAGAGCAGAGCAGTAATGTATTAGATGGGCTGGAAATTAGTATGTATTCCTATGAAGATCCTTTTGCAGCATTCTTGAGGTCATCTGGCGGGCTCATGCTTTGAAATTTCATTAAGATTCAATCTGATTACAAGTTTTCATGGGAGTTGCCTTTCAGTAGTTCTCTCTTCTTGCTCATAAGAAAAAACTTGCAGAAAATTCAACTAGAAGCCAGAATGCATACATGGTTGCATTGGATGTTCCATTTCACTTGATCAAGTGATGAATGGGTCAATTAGAGTAGGTTTTGTTGAATAAGTTCAATTCTGAACATATTTTTCAGTCAATTTTCAGTGATTTGAGTTTATCTTGAGTCAGAGTATTTCATTTGGGTTATCATTTTTCAGTCATGTTTATTAGTTTGAGTCTTTTTTACCGTATTGACCCAATGGATAAGGCACTAATCTGCAAAATACAGAGTTATGTGGTTCTTGACACCTCTTTCAGAGCTATCATCCCCAATAAGTCCAATGTTAGTGTCAGTATTTTCATCCTGCCATCAATGATCAAAATCCTCTTTTCATATCATTTTAGGAGTCCCACTCAGAATTTTTTTATCATTCCACTAAGTCATGCAAAACAATTAGTCACTGATGGTAGCCCTAAGTCCAAAAATCATCACTCTTTCACAAATTTGATTACTTGCTGGCATAGTTTCATACTTAGCTGACTGTACATCATCATATCAGTTATGTCATCTTAATATTCAGTCTTTCAAGGTCTTATTAGGTCTTTTAGGGTTTCCAAGGTCCACTAAAACACCATCTCCTGCATAAAAGACCAACGAGTGAAGGAGTAAGAATAAACAAGATTTCATCAACAAAATAGTTTGTAATTTGAATTTTCAAGCAAAAATGTAATTTTGTGGTTTTAATATGTAATAATTCTCATGGTTCCAAGTGTTGCAAGTTCAAAGTTTCGTCAGCCAAAAGGAAGAGTTTCAAAGTCATTATGTTTCCAAATCCACCAAGAAGATCAAATCAGAATATCAAGTTCAAAGGTAAATTGTAAAAGACAAGTCAAGTTTGACAAAGAAAAAGTGGGTCCTAAGACCAATTTTGAAAATTTAAACAAGGTATAAAGGCCATCAAAGACCAAGGGAAGGCTCATTTGCACTCGCATCCATCGATATCTCACTCACCTACACTCATATACCTCCCTTAACCTTTTCCCAAGCCAATTCCTTTTATTTCCCTCACTTTCCTACAAACCCTAGCCTATTGCTACACTTTTGACATCTTCCTAGGTTATGGATGTGTTTTGCCTACACCAAACCCTAATTTCCTCTCCCACTATGCTGGGGTTTGCTATGTAATCAAAGACGTCTGAGCAGAGGAGGCATAAGGGAGGTCATTTTAGCAAGTATGAAGCCATTCCAACTCATAAACATCATGTCTCCATCATTTTTCAAGAATTCATTTCAAGGGACATCATTTGCCACACATAGGCCCATTTTTTCTTCAAATTGTGTTTCTGACCAACTAGAGATGAATTTGACAAAAGTGAGAGAGGTTTTTGTCCATCATAGTCCAAGGAAGAAAACCCTCCTTCAGTTTTTACTCAGGTGTCATGGTTTTGTAGAAATGTCAAAAATGCAGTTGCTACAAGAGGTTTTCTACACTTCTGGAGTGACCTTGGGAAAATCAATATTTATCCTAGATGGATTGTCCAAATGACTTGCTTGATGAGTCAAATGATAACCAGCCATAACGAGCTTTCCAATGAGCTATGATAAGCTCAATTGGGATTTGAAGAAGGTCTCCAAAAGTTGTCTGAAAAATCACACTGCATTTTTGCACCCCCATTCTGCACTTTTTGACCAGTCTTGGGAGAACTGATTTTTTAGGAGCTATACTTGATCGTTTTCAATGCTTGATAGGTCCATTGTGTAGCCAATAGAGATATATTTCCAATGATATATCATGAGCTCAATTTAGACTTTGGGAAGGCACTCAAAAGTTGATTTGAAGTCAGTTTTGCGCCCTTCTGTTGTGCAATGTGCCCCTGTGTGTTGTGCGTTGCACCCTTCTGTTGTGCGTTGCGCCCCTGCGCAAAATTGTTCAGCAAGCTCCAAAAAAAGTGTCATTGCTCTAAAAACTTCAGAATTGGTTGGCTTCATCCTTTAGCAAGTACCACTCAAATACGTACTTTTAGCATTCTTAAAGGCCAATTTTAGTAGTGTTTGAATCTTCTATAAAAATTTGGTGTCTTCCTTGCTAAAAACCCTAGTTCCATTCCTAATTTTCAAAAACACTTCCTAAGACTTCCACTACCCTTCCTACATATCTAAAAACCCTATCCCTACCCTTACACTTCCATTCCCTTTCCCAAAGCCCTTTATCCCCTAAACCCTAAGACCTAGGTAAATCAATTCTTAGGCTCCCAAATGGGGCCCATACCTGTAATAAATTTCCTATTCCCAAATCCCACAATATTTCCACTCCCTATCACCTCCCTCAATTTGATAATCCCTTCCCCCATTTCCCTAATTTTTTCCATCCCATTCCCTTCTCCCTAAATCTACATTTCACTCCTAATTCATTTCCCTAGAGTTTCTAAACTTAGACACAATGGAAGAAGACAAAGACTACATGCAAGAGGAAAGGAGGTTTGACATACTAGCTGAAGCCTAACTCCATGCCGAACTACATCATCAACATCCAATTCACCAATTTTGAGAAGTTTTAGGAGTAATTTTGAAATTTTTGTGTTTTTCAGCAATCCTAGACAATGTTGTGACAGCTGCACTGTCTAGGGAGGTGTTGCGCCCTCATTTGAGGCACTTTTTGGCCAAAAGAGGACCACCAGCAGATGCAAAATGACATACATTCCGGAAAACAATGTTTCTAGGCTTAGTTTGGACAATTGGCAGGTGAAAAAATGAAAAAACACACAAAATCACTTTTTGACAGGGAAAATCAACTACATTCAGAAAACTAAAGATAGATCTAGAATGTAGACAGGATAGGCTTTTCAACAAGCCATCCTGAGCCCAATTTGGACACCGGGAAGGCCTCCAAAAGTGGCTTACAACATGGCGTTGCGCCCTTGACAAATGTCTAATTTTTCTCAGTTTTCACTGCAATTTTGGTTTTCACTTTGGGAAATGATGATTTTACTTATGTAATTTATGGAGGTAAATGTAAATATCATGTTTTCACTGTTACCTAGGGTAAATACATTAGATGAAAACTCATGATGAGGTGCAATGAATCAGTTTGCAAAAAGTGAGGGATGAGTTAGTTTGACCACCCGACACTTTAGGTATTCAACTAAGTTTTTGGTGGAACTGTTGCTCCTCTCATGGATTCGACTCCTGAGGTTGGGAGAGGTTGTTTGAGGTCTATATATTGTACTTTTTGACTCATTTTCAAAGGTTGGAATTAGTTGGATGTTGGCATATTGATCAGAGACTCTAGTGTAATCATTTTGGTAGGAGTTTAATAAAAGTGTTGCAATTATTTCTTTGGGATATCTGTGGTATGGTTGTCTAGAATTGTTTCTTCTCTTGTTTCATTGGTATGAATGTATTGTTGGTCCATTTTCCATTTCATGTCTATTGTATGATCACTTTCAAGTAAGAGAAACAAAATTCATCTCACATGTTCTGTTTTGGGAAAGTTTTCATAGTCTATTCATCTTTCTTTCAGTTTAGGAAGAATTCACCTTTCATGCTCTTCCTAGCTCCTCACCTATTTGAATCATTCCATCCCAAGAACCCTAATGTGCTAGGATTTCTACCTATCTTGCCCCATTGAATCTCTGCAAACCTAATCCTATTTGCCCTGACCTCACCTCTTTGATCTAATATCCTCATCCAACAACCTAATCAAATAAAATAAAAGACCCCTGTACTCATCGCTAGCCTAAAACCTTTCCATCTAGCCCTCTTGGTTGTGACCTTGTGGAGAGAGCCCTCTCCGATTTGGTAGGGTTAGATACAAAACCAGAAGATTGGTATGTGGTTACATCTGTTGGGATTTCTTTTTCATCATTAGAGATCTGGCAGAGTGATAACACGAGTCTCAAGCCATTGAAAGAAATCTTGATATGTTTTTGGATCCTAAAGAATAAATCTGAAATTCGAACTTGATCAAAACAAACTATGTTCTTCTCTTCTTATTATGATTCCTGGCGTTGTGATACCATGTAGAAAATCTAACAACAAGATTCAAATTGATCTTGTAATGTACTAAAACAAGACATTGAATCCTTCTACAATTTGCGGAAACAAAACACGATCGCACAATCACATAACAAGAGAAAGAGACAATCAATCGCACAATACAAAATGTATCTGGGAAATCACACTACCTAAAACACTGCTATATGTATATTGTATAAAGTCAAGATCATGAAACAATACAATGTTTTTCTCTCTCAGAAAAACTCTCGCACTCTGCCAACTGTCTCACTCTGATCCAGGGAAAATCAACGAATTACTTAGTCAATTCTCAGCCTCTTCTCAACCTGCCTTGCTTACATATTCCTAGAGGAATTATATCCCTATTAAATAGGAAAATCCTTCTAATTGATTGTGTGGTGCTTCCTTGGCCTCCACATGACCCTATGATTGACCTATACAATTTTCTAGTTATACAACTGATAGTTATCATCCCTTTAACATCAGTCTCAACTTAGCCTTCCTTATAAATGAAATGCAACAACCATTTATAGCAAATTATCAGTTAACTGAATAATCACTACTTGTGAATTAAATCAGATTTAATTCACTTGACCTCTCACTAGCTCATCACCTAGTTAGAACTAGTTAAACTGATTTTAACTCAATTTCTTGAGTTAACTAATTACAACTTACAAATAATTGTAACTAAAGCCCCTTAAATCATAAGAGAACTCTACATGCATCCTATGAGACCCTCAACTCAAATTTCCTAAGCTAACTCAGTCATTCTGACTTAGTTAACTAATACAAGTTTTCATGAGATGAAATTACAATTTTTCTTCCAACTTAATTAAGGGAAAATTAAATCAAAAACGTCCTTGGGGTGCCATTTCTTGGTGCCATTTCAACAAGTATTTCCGGCACTTGGAAGGAAAAAAAGAAGAAACAATGGAAGAAAAATTGGAAGCCACACTAGAAGCAAAACGAGAAACAAAATTAGACGTAAAACGTGAAGCCAAATCGAAATCCAAACCCAAAGAAAAACTAGAAGAAAAATTGAACGCAAACTGGAAGCTAAACCCAAAGCAAATCCTTGCGTTATTTCTGGCAATATTATCGGTTCTATTTCTAGCGCAATTGACGTTGTTATTTTTGGTGTTGTTGTTGTTGTTTTCGATGTTATTTCCAGTGCTATTGTCATTGCTATCTCTAGCATTATTTCTGACAATATCGACGATGCTATTGACGACGTTATTTTCAACTCTATAGACGACGATACTGTCAGCACTATAGACAATGATATTGTCAGTGCTATTGCCAGCAACGCAGAGGAAGTTACTATCAGCGTTGTCTTTTCTGGCGCTAAGACGTGTTATTCGTGACATTATTTCTGTCATTACTTAGGGCACTAAATTTGGCTCTATGATAAAACATACCTGGTTGCGCCCGTTTTTGCGCTGGAGAAGGTGTCCAATTCATGGATTGGAATACACTGAATTTTGATGTTATTTTAGGCTTGATTTCCCTGTTCTATTGTTGTGATGGTCGAATAGTCTAGATAGACCTTTCTCGCATGAAACTGCAACCACTTTGGAACCTGGACCAATCAATGGTGTAGGATCCTATAAAAATAGATCAACGACAACAAATTCAAATAGTGCCTCCTCTATTTGAGCTTTGATGAAGGGAGAGGGTTCAATTTTTGTCCTAGGCAATTTACTCCCAGGACAAGTGGTTGTCATTGAACTTAATCGCACTCCTCCCCACCCCCCCATTGGTAGTTTATAAAGCAACTAAGGGCCCCTTCAATTCCACTTTAGTGACGTCACTGTGAAGCCCATACAATGCCAATAGACCACCTGTCCACTGGATGGATTTTTGCTTCTTGACTCCAAAATACAGAACAACACCAAAATTCCATAACACCGTGAAGCCTTGTCAAACTAGCTTACTAAGATGAATCTTGAGGTATGCTACATCATCTACCACACCATCTCTTTCCCCAGTTATGCTATGTCACTACCACATGTCACTCAGAAAAGGGGCACTTGGCCATCCAAAAATATCAATCCACTTGCCATGTTTCACGACCACAAAGTGCCACGTCATCACTTGAGCCATGTTACTCTCACGTGGTGCCATGTGTGCTACCATCTCACATTATTTTCCATCACACCCAATACCGTCCATAAGCTTTGTGTATGTATAGAGCCTAATGTAAATATGGGTCGTTCGATCAAGCCATCTTGAACCGTTGGATCCATCGTGCGCAAAAGATGTTTTTAAGCTTCGCACATGTTATGTACCCAATGTGAATCTGGGCCATCAAATCAAATCTTTCTCCGTCGTCGGATCCATTGTGTGCAGGATGACATGTTAAACTCCATACATGTGCACCCGATGTGAATCTGGGCCACCAGATCAAATCCTTCTCCACCGTCGGATGCATTGTGTGCAAGATGGCATATTAAACCCTGCTCATTTTTTTTACTATGATAAATCGTGGCTATTGATTTTGCTTTCAGGGCCTGTGCCATTTACTCAGCCATTTATTGCATGATTGCACTATTGTTAGCGTGTAGCTTCCCGTAATTATTCTGCGAGGTCATCTGATGCTCTTCTATGCCCTTGGCGGTTGAATGTATGTTTAGCTACCAAGTACCAGCCCAAAGCTAACTTCCAAAGATAAAAGCCTTTTTCAATACATCAAATGATCTCCCAGTGAAATCATCCCCATACAAATGGGACGCCCCTTTCTTCAGCGGCACATGAAGCCTTTTGTAATCCAAGCATAATTTACAATAATCCACTGTAAGAAGTTCGCTTTTACTTGCAAACTCTGAAAATCTCAAACATTGTGTGACCCCTTAAAAGAATCTATCGTGACCCCTTTGTTTAACACAATAAAGCCTAGTAATCATCAAAAAGTCACATAAAATATGCATTTGTGTGGATTGGATTTTATAATGATGACATTGCTTGACACTGAAAAAACAGAGAGTTAGTAAAACTAAGAACCAAGAGCATCTGGTATTGATCCAGCATGGAAATCAGAAAAGAAACCAGGAGCTTCTGGTATTGATCCAGCATGGAAGTCACAACTCACAGGGCCCTGGTGTGGGAGCATAAGCCTTCCCACACCAACCCCAATAGAGATTTTAGATGACAAATTTATAACATACAAAACAAATATAGCTGCATATATTTCTTAAATTTTCCCATGATATGCAATAACAGAGCACAGCAGAAGCTCAGATTTTTGGACACAAGTATACAACATAGCTATTATTTTGACCCATGAAATATATTTGTGAAGGTTCTGCTTCATGCATCAGAAAGGCTGCATAGGATAACTAACACTCCATAAATCAGCATCCATACAATATGACAATTTTGACACATTCCAAAGCTGGTTTGGCAAGCACCCACTTTTGGTGCTTCAACAAAACGATCCAGCTACAGCTTCACTTTTATACTTAAGTTTCTTTTCTACTAATTAAATGCTGTAATGCCTTGGCATACAGCAAGATCAGAATTTTCAGGCACCCTTGGTAAGCCAAGGCTTAAATATACATACAGTAGTTAAGTTACTTGAGTACAGCCAGAAAAATCCAAGTCATCAATTGCATTCAAAGGCAGAGATGCCCAGCCTTGATTTGGGAATATCATACACAAATCTCAGGTTTTGTTGCTGGAAATTCCCCAACACAGAACGCCCAGAAGAACTGGGAGCAAAGGCAAAGCACATGACTCCATCATCAGCCGGGTAGAGTATGTGAACAGGGCTCAGACGAAGTTCTGCATCGTCTTTGAAATGCAAGGTAATGAGAGGAATATTGATATCAACGGTTGAAGAAACATGGAAACAAGTATCAAAAGGAGCAACCGAGAGGGCTGTTTGGAGACCAGGCAGGTTTTGTGTAAATGCATCCCTCAATCTCCCATATGCAGACTGCTCAAACCGAGAAATAACAGTGCCTGAATCGACCATGACAGTAGCAGAAATGGGAAGAAGCTCATCGCCCACATTGATGCCTGTCATGCTCACAAAGTACTGAGAAGGGCTGGATCTGGAAGCCACAAGTGGCGTGAATTGCACATCGTAGTCCAGTATGGCTGCCTCTCCGAAATGCAGAATTCCAGAAGGAATGGTGGAAGAAACACTGGGAAGACAATAAGAAAAAACTTTCCCAAAGGCAACAGATGTCTGAGCTGGGAATCCTATAGAGCTTTTCCCTAAACCCAGCAGCCCTGCAGCGCCATTGAAGAGACCTTTGTTGTCATGTCCACATCCGAAAGCGAAGTTGGTCACTGTCACGAGGCTAGTATCGTCGGATCTGAGGGTTAATGTATCGAGCGCAAAATCCCCCCTTGTGGTGGACTTGTCTCCATAAGAAACCCTATAATTGCAGGAGGAATTCAAGCATGAGTGGCTGAAGCTCTGGAGCTGCAGGCAGGTCGGGGAGTTGCAGGGCAAGGATTTGTAGGTAGCCGATCCCGCAGGCTGGAACAGAGCATCCTGCTGCTTGTAGCACTGTGGGCAGGGGTCGCATTGAATCCATGTGATATCGCTGCCTGTGTCTATGAGCAAAAACATTCCAGAAGAAGGGGTGCCGAATCCCACTCTCACAATATAATTCCCTGTGCCAATCGTCTGGCCTGAGGCAACCCAGCTCTCCAGATCCTCATAGGAACCCACCGCTGAAGCATTCTCACGAACTACATCGCTTTGAAGAATCCGAAGAGCCAAGACAGGCCATGGGACATTGGCAGGCCTGATTGGAGAACAGGATCCATAAATATGATGTATTTGCAATCTCAGATTGTTGTCATCAAGGTCAAAAGTTGGATTTTTACCAACAGGACAGGGATCAGTCAGGCCTCTCCACTGCAAAGATTCCAGACTCGTGAGTGCGAAACCATTGCTATGATCCCCTTTTGCTAATGTCAGATGAGCCAACAAACACAGAGCAAAAATGCCCACATGCTTATGTCCCATAACTTTTCTGCCTACCATAGCTGGCATATAGCTCTGAGAACTTCAACTTGCCGAGGTCTGTGCTGGCATATAGCTCTCGGAATTTCAACTCGTCAAGATCTGTGCTTCACAGTGCTGCTTGGTTGCCTACTCCTAACTATTATTTCGGGAGCGGATGGCACCCAGACAATTCAAAAGTTGGAATATCGAAACTTGTCCTCATCTGTCATCACCGCGCCACTTAATTGCATGTTCCAGCTGAAATTTCAGGATTGGATGGCACGCCAGGCAATTAAAAAGTTGGAATCTCGAAACTTTGTCCTCATCTATGAATTTACTGTAATAGATGAACCGTGTTGGAAGTGATCAGAATTAATGTCTGTCGGACGAAAGTCGGACAGTATGTTGGTGGGAATTTGACCCTGAGTCCCCGGACGGTAGACCCCGAGCCTCCCACTAAAACTTCGTGGTGTCAGTTAATATTGTTATGATTAGTCTCTGTTTCCAGTGGCTGGGAGTATGATATATTTTTGCTGGTTATGTTAAGGTTAAAAATAGATAATTTGAATTGGCGATTTCTACTAATGATTACAATTTTGTTAGTATGGTAAATTTCAGGTTGAAATTTGGCAAGAAAATTTTCAGAAAATTTGATTGTTAAGTGTTTGAATTTTTTTGGAAATAGATTCAGGATTATCAAAAATTCAAATTGTAATCTGAAATTCCAAAAAATTCAGTACCATCAAGAACTTTTGAAGTACTTGATATATTAAAATTTGATAACTGTAATCGATATTTTCAAAAATTTCTGCCGAGATTTTGTCATAATCTTGTTAGAATTTCCATTATTTTTCCAACTAATTTGTACTTTTTTGTAAGCTCCCTAAAAATAATCCGAATTAAATGCAATGGGACATCGGGTGTGGTTTGTGTAAGAACAGAATTAAATGCAATCTGAAGTCTGCACATGTTGTCTCGTTCTGTCAACATTATCCTTATGAGGTAGCAATTCGGCTGTGGCCTAACACGGAGCCTGATCAGGATACTTTAAAGCGGATTCCAAAATAAATTTAAATTTGGTAAAACATTGGAGGCGAAGTTTTCATTGATTCAATGCGATTTGAGAACAAAAACTGAAGTCTGAGATCATTTCAGAACTGCCCATATCTTTATGGCAGAGTTTCACTGTGAAAGGAGCTTAAATCTTTATGGCAGAGTTTCACTGTGAAAGGAGCTTAAATCATAAAAATTTTAAATTTCAGTTATAGTACACCATGCAGCAGTAAGTATAGAGTGGTAGTAGCTTATCACAACTAAAATGCATTTTTGTAACAATTCTGCCTGAAAATCCCCAACACCATATATATGTGAAGATTGTTTATTGGAAACATGTAAACTAGTTTGTAACAATTTTGTCTGAAAATCCCCAACACCATATATATGTGAAGATTGTTTATTGGAAACATGTAAACTAGCAATTGTATGGAGAGGTAGTAACGCCGAAAAGAGGAGTGGAAAATGAGAGAAGACAATAATCAAATGAAATATATGGACAATGAAATTGAATTGAAATTTGAGTTTCTATATATCTTCTAAAAAATGTAGCAGGAAATTAAATTTCAGAAGAAAGTTATACTAACATAAATGTCTCAAAACAATGACAATCCTAAGGTACTTACAAGAAGGGTTCAATTTCTTTGGGTCTTTTTAAAATGATATGGAAAGGAAAAAAAAACTAAGCAAAGTAATGTCACCTTCTAACTAGATATTATTTTAGGGAAAATATTTGTGTCTATTGTGAATGGTGTGTGTAAATTTTTTCCTATTTCTATTTCTCTCAATTAATGAAGTAAAAAATCAACTAACTAAAAAATCTATTTCAATAAAATTTTCAGATTTGTTATGACAAACTATTCCAATGGAATATCTAAGGCAATTTATATATCACATTCAACATTGTTCATGCAAAGGCTCATACACAAAGATTGAGTTTTTAGTTTTATGGATCTTTCTTGATTTTGTAAGTAAGTGGGGAGTATCCAAATTAGAGATCATAGATGACTCTAAATTGGTGATTGATTGGACATGTCAAATAATTTGTTGTGTTGAATAATGTATATTCTTTTCATATATCTTTGCACCTAGCAGCAATTGCTAATTTATGATGTTCAAAATTATATTTTAACCAAATTGTCATTTCAAATTTCAAAATGCCTTGAAGTCAATCTCACATTACATCATTATCTTTATATCTATCTAATTGGTGTCAATTAAATAAAAATATTGTTTAAATAAATTTTATGAAAAACATAAACATAACTTAATAAAAAGATATTTCAAAAATAAAATAAATAATATTTTCCAAATACCATACTTTTCAATTCTACTATATTTATAATATCAAACTAATCTTTTTAACATAAAAGAATTATATATATATATAAACATTGTACTTAATCATTTTTAAGTTAAAATTAAATTTATATATATATATATATATATATATGCATTTTTTAAAACTTAATAAAAATTAAACTGTAAATAAAATAACAGATTATGATTTTAAGTTAGACATTGCAGTTTATGTGATTCATGATTTTATTTGTCTCTAATCACAAATAAAACTAATCACCTTGAAACTTTTTGTTAAAACACTATGTTAAAATAAAATCAAATATGTATTCCTTTTATAAAAAAAACATGATTGTAAAAATATAAAATCTATTGAAAGGTATAGCAATATCTTTGCACATTCCTTGTATTTATTTAAGCCAAAACTTATTTCAAATTCATTTAACGTAACAAAACCAAAGTGTAAATGATGTGGCACCATACGGAAATTTTGATTTGCAAGAAACATCCCTTGCATTGATTTGACTGCACAAGAGTACCCTTGCGAAGTCTAGTAGAAATATTCTGCAAAATCTTCAAGGCGCCATGGTGAAGATGGCCCAATCGCCTGTGCCATAATTCGCCCTCATCCCGGCTTACCACTTCTTCTGCTATGCCCATCATTGCAGCATAGCCATCTACCTCCAGCTTGTAGAGATCCTTAACTCGAATCCCTATCCTCTTGGTTTGACCCGTTGTTTTATGTCGTAGGAAATATTTTCCCTCGCTGAAAACAACGTCATAACCTCTGTCTTCCAACATTGCGACCGAGACCAAGTTCTTCTTCAGACCTGGAACATGCATAACATCTTTCAACAAAAATGGTTTACCTGACTCCCTCTCAAAGGTAATGGTTCCAATGCAGGTCGCACTATATCTACCATCGTCGCCCATCTCTATATGCATGTGGAGATCCTTCTCCTCTGAGTCACTAAACAACTCCTTGTCTCCCGTCATATGCAAGGAAGCACCACTATCAAGATACCACACCGATCCCATTGTGCTTGAAACCAAGCATGCGATCAAGGGGAAATCAAGTTCAAATTGCGAGGCTAAGGCCTCATCCGCTGTAGCTCCAGCAGCCTTCTTGTTCTTCTTTTTCTGTGGGCAATTAGTGGCGATATGCCCATGTTCATGACAGTGAAGACACTTCACCTTTGGACAAATCCAGCTTCTTGTCTTTAGCCTCGGATTTTGGATGGGATTTCTTCCCCTTCCCTTTCCTTGATTTGGCAGCCAAAGCGCAATTCTCTTTGTCATCATTCTTTGATGAAGAGCCATCCCTGGTATTCTGCCTTATCTCCTCCTGCACAAGATCCGACCAAATTCGCTCCCAATCTGGAAGTTTCTCTTGTCCATTGATAGAGTCTTCGTAGCTATTCCAACTCTTCGGAAGCCCAAGGAGAGCCAAGCTCACCAAGTCATCATCCACAACTGTAATTCCCACACTCCCCAGCCCATCCCTACAGTGGACAAACTTTGTGAGATATTTTGGAATACTGTCGCCCTTCTCCATTTTGATTTTTCTGAGCTTCTCTTTTAGCGCCAACTTCCTATGGTCATTGTTGCTTTGGAAAAGATCTGTCAAAGCCTTCCACATTTCAAATGGAGTGGCTTTCACATGAAGACTTGACACAATATGGTCTTTCACACCTTCCAACAGAATTCTTCTTGTCTTCGCTACCTTCTGTTGTCATGCGTCAAGTAATGCAACATCACTAGAAGTAGGCTTAGGAACATCGCTATCGATTAACTCCTTCAGTCCGTTATCTTCAAGCACTGCCTCCTTCCTATCCTTCCAGGCTATGTAATTTGAGCTACCATCAAGGGCATACTCCAATCGCAACCCATTGAAAGACATTTTAATGAATACTCAACTGTCACACCAAGAAATTTCTGCATCAAATTCGAATTGTCCACCAGCACAAAACTCAGCACCACTTCACAATTGCAATCTCCAGTGATTAACATTGCTTCAATACCATGTAGAAATTTATTAATACTGATGTATTACCGGATTCTCCTGATCTAAGAAATTAATCTTATGTTAAATACAGAATCCTTCCACTGTTAATTTTGCGGAAATTAAATCACCAATTGCAAACACATGTGAAGAAAATCAATCGCACATAAACACAGTTGTTTAACAGGAAAGCTTAAAGCTAAAAACGCCAATTATCATATATTATGTATATCAATGGATCTTGTAATAATCTCATACAAAGCTTATTACATCAAGCTCTTAGTACAATCAACAATCAGTACACACTGTCATGCAGAAATTTGCATATCTATGCACCAATTTCTTGCCTCCTAACAGCATGCCTCCACTGCGCAATCCCTGCTGAAGAAGACCCCTGAATGAATTCGAATTAGCCTTGCCTTGACTATGCAATCCTCATTGGCATCTCCAATGTGTGTGAGATGCATTGAATGCATCACTATAGTCACAACAGATAGTCCATCTCACCCTTTCACCTCTCTCTCCACTGGGTCTCCACTGGAATTGACATGCAAGTAGTTAACTGTTGTATTTGCTCAGTTGTTAGTGAGTTATTAGTTATGAATTAATTAACTAATTAATTCACTAAACTCTCACTAGTGTATCTTTCAGTTAGACTAGATACAACTAGCTCAACTAAGTTTAACTAAATAACAGCTCCCGTAACTACTCTTCCAACTTTGTCATAACTTTGCCACTTTAGTTCTAACTGAGTCCTCCATGCATGAGCCACCAATAACCCTAGGAATTGTGTAATTCCTTCAACCCACTGATTTTCCAAATCTGTTCACTGAAATAAAGTGCTCCAAGAGAATAAGTTGATATTTATTGTTGAATTATTATTAAGGGTTAATAATAATAGACATGCATCTATTTTTAGATTGACGATCTATAAATAGACTTCGCCCAATATTCTAAAAATAGGATTTCATCTATTTTTCACATTTGACCATCCATCTACAAATAGCATCTTGCAACTTATAGAATATGCTCACCATGTCTAAAAATACACCTAAAAATAGCCTACGGGCCCCACTTAGTGAAGGTGCTTTCTTTTCACTAAGCTCATCATCTTGTTGAATCTCAACAAAAGTGAAGTCCACACACCTCGCTGGAACATTTTGATTGCAGAGGGAAGCAAGAAATGGTGGAAGTGAAATCTGTGCACCTGAACCTTTAGGTGAGAGAGAAGACGAATGGAAAAAGGAGCAATGAAAATTAGGCACGTGCCAAATTTAAATTTGGATAAGTTCGAGGAGATTAAAATTTAAGCTCACTGATTTGTCGTAGTGAACAATGTTTGCACATCAAAAGCCCGTAGACAGACGTCTTTCGACATAAAAATGTAATTTTATAACTTGTAAATCATTCAACCTCATTGGGTTTCACCAAAAAGCTAGTGCTTTTCATCAGAGTCGCCTATCTCTTTTATTAATTAGACAGTGAGTAGGCAAAGAGAGAATCAAAATCATAGATAAATATCTGTAAATATATGAGTAACAGAAAATTGTCAAGAAAACTACTTGCAATGATATGATTTTAGTATGTGCCTTAGTCTTCACTCTAGCAAGCTCAAATTTGACATCTATTGATCGGATCCAGGTGTATAATAATTAAATCGTTTGTCCCTCTACTATGTGATTGGAAGCCCCCATTGGCCCGAACCTGGATTTGATAATTTGGAATAACCACTATCCCACTTTAAGGAGAAATGAATGGTTGGTACTATGTATGGAATTTCAAATTTATTTTATTTGAAGAGTATTTGTTTTGTTTTTCATGCATGTCACACACACACACACACACACACATATATATATCATTTTATTTTATTTTATTTATTTATTTATTATTATAATTATTTTATTTTTATTTATTTATTTTCAGAATAAAAAAACAACTATTTTTTATTAGATAAAAAGATGTTACATAGTCATGCTTATCACATATGTGCCAAAATACCATTGAGATACATTGCACATGTCCGGAGGCATTATAATCCAATTTGATGGCCATAGACAAAGACATTATATGAACCAAGCAATATGCCAAAAACTCTGTTGTTGAAACAAAATAAGGGCACGCAAGCCCACCACAAAAAAACCCAACATGGAGCATAATCATGAGTCCAAAATGAGCCATGAAAATCAAAAGGGGTTTGTAAAAAAACCTCACAATATATAATACATGTGCACAAACCGCCCAGGTAGCCATCACGCCCAGAAACAAGGTTACATAGAAATCAGGGCAGAAAAACCCCAAAAGAACCCCTAGATGCAGGGGAGAGGCCTGAGAAAGGTCTACAATAAGTTGAGCCGAAGGGGCCACAACACTCCATAACAACTCCGGAACAGATGTCCACATGAGCAACAGGAAGCCTAAATCTACAACCAAGGAAACGAACAGAAGAATCCCCACGCGAATGTAGCAATGACCATCACATACCAACTTGTAAAGTTTTGTAGATGTTCTATGCTAGAAGCAATTTCACTTTTATTTCGGCAATCATACAAGTAGGTAAGCAAAATGCGGATAGAACATATAAGTAGATCTTACGGAAGACAAATCGAAACGGGAAAAATGTGTTTATTCGTTTCGGCGGTCAACGGGATGCTTCAACCAGAGAAAGTCTCCTTTGGTCGGCCCGACCCGACATGTGTCACAACAACCCTCCAACAGTTAGATGAGTCAACCCAAGTCAACTCTGCAAAAGTCAACGCCGTCCCTGAAAAGTCAACGCGAGGACGACAAGCTAAAAATCAACGCAGCGACAGAAACGGTCAACCCTTTGACCTCGATTTTTGTGCCAGTGTAGTACGGCCTTCATAAATCGAACCTTCCACCAATTTTCGACTTGTTTGGACCAAGCGTTGACCAAAGTCAACGCTGGTCAAAAGTGCTGCGAAACCCTAGCAAACTGACAGAATCCGTACTTCGACTTGACGGTACAGTTTGTCCTCTTCGTCCTTCACACGTGTGGATTAAGTTCGTCCTTCTTGGTAGCTCGTATTCCTAGATGAGAGAGGAAGATGTGAGTTGTGATGATGATAAAAATCTCTCCAACTTTTCCCTGTATATATATCCATCATGAGGGTGTGTGACACATCCGTTGGGCATCAGAGCCTACATTACAAAAGCTGCCGACCTTGCACATATAATTCATTAAAAATAATAAATTCAAAAATATAAGTTATCGCTCATCGGATTAAGACATATTTTATATGGATTTTACACCTCTTAGAAAGAGGAATCCAACAAAAATATTAGCCTCTTAATGCGAGCATCTTAATATGGAGTTTGGACCTAGTTGTCCAAATTTAACACTCCCTCTCAACTAGGGAGAACTCCATCTATTAGTGCAATCAACATCGTGCGTCATCCCGCCGAAAACTTGCTTTCTTTGAGCTTCTTTATTTCATAACGTAGTGGGTCGATCACAAAGACATCATCCCCGAGCCGACATAGTCGGGTCCGGAGGTCCAGACCTCACAAATCTTGATCCCGGATCAAGTGGTTGGACCGTGCCATCCTAGATAGAGAGTACGGCAATCTCCGATGCGTCCATCAGTCTTTGCTAATAGTCTCTAACTTTTCCACACCTCATTGGCCAAATGAGAGTACTTCCCATGAGCCCCGAACTCAATGGGTAGGATGCATACGGGGCACAAAAAAATGAGAGGTGAACCAACTCAAAATCACAACGAGTGGGGGTCCAAGCACACCACCAAGGTTGGCAAGCCTAGCCTTGTGGTTGCCCATAGCTCCAAGAAGCTCTCCCCAAAGCCCCCGAGCTCCCAGAGCTCATCGTCCAACATGACCCACTCATAGGGGTCTTTCCACGATTCCAAGATTCTCACGGAAGGTTAGGAACATGACCTTCCCCAAGGGCATTGTGAGAATATCCGCGACCCCGCTCATCGGTTCCTATATGATCGAGCCTTACGGGCGCCTCGCCTGTACCATATCCCAGATAAAGTGGTACCGGCCATCGACATGCTTGGATCAATCGTGGAACCGGGATTCTATGACAAATGAATCCCCCTCCGGTTATCACAAAGGATAACGGTGGCATCTAGCACATGCTCGAACAGCCTCTCAAGGAGCTTTCGCAACCAAGTGACTTCACGACAGGCCATACATGTTACAATGTATTTGGCCTCGGCGGTGCTCAAGGCTCGCCGACTTTAGATTCTGCCCGACGGATCTTCATGTGAAGTAGCATCCGGATGTGCTCTTGCGATCCACCACCTTGCTGCCCAATCGGCATTAGTATATCCACGGAGTGTCATACTCAGCGAGTAGTATCTCGACCATGGTCCGTCGTGCCTCGGGAGATATCTCAAGAGTTTCTTGGCACCAACCCGATGAATGTTATGATCAACCATGTGTTGACTCAAAGTGTTCATCTGCACGGCATATGTTCGAACAAGTGTTCATTGAGAACATCGGGGTCCTTATGAGTTCACGATACTCGGTAGGGGACGGGCCCAGATAACGTTGCTCCTCAACTTCTTAAAGTTGAGTTCCATCGGTGTCGACACGGACTTACGGTCCACCATTCCAAATCTTTTCGAAGCTTCACAATATATTTTCCTTGAGAAAGGAAAATCTCTCCAGTCTCTGCCGGACCTCCGAGGCCTAGTAAATAGTGCATCGGTCCTAGGTCCTTCATCTCGAATTCGGCAGCAAGCTCCCTCTCATATTGATGAATGAGAGGGTCATCACCGATCGGGAAGAGGTCATCCACATATAGTACTAGAATGAGAGGCTTCTCTTTCACAACCTTGAAGTATAGGTTCGGATCGACATTACTTCGAGTGAAGCCCGGCTTCATCAAGTAACTATCCATCCTTTCGTACCAAGCTACGGGTGCTTGCTTTAACCCATAGAGGGCTTTCTTCAATCTGCGAGACATAAGTGTCTCGATCTTGAACTTCAAATCTCGGAGGTTGTTCCACATACACCTCTTCCTTTATTGCACCATGCGGGAAAAGCATGTCTGGACATCCATCCGATGAAGACTCCATCCTTGCGTGGCAGCAAGGGCTATGATTGATCGGATGGTGGTATATCGTGCCACGGTGCAAATATATCGTCATAGTCAATTCCTTCCTTTTGAGAGAAGCCACGAGCAACAAACCTTGCCTTAAACTTTTCGAGCACTCCCATCGGATCCATGTTTGATTTTGTAGAGCCATTCCGCGGTTGACAATGATTTGTCCTTCGGTCTCGGGACCACATCCCGGACATCATTCTTCATAATAGACTCATATTCTTCATGCATAGCATCCTTCCGAGACTTGATGCTTGATGGCTTCCTCAAAAGATCCAGGGTTTTGCGAGAGAAGTCATCGATAAATGTCATATAGTAAGAACATCCCCCCGGGGATCATACCGAAAAGATCGAATGGACCGGTTGCAATATCTCGGATGTCTTTGTGACACTTGAGGGGAAAGAAGGTCCCCTTGTTATGTTATATTCTTCGACGACGACCCTTACATACACCTTCCTTGCTTCGGGAAGGGCTTTCCAAATCTACTGTGCCATAGTTCGGTTTGTCGGATAGTATCACAAGTCATAGCTCCCAACGGACTCCTTCCAACCTCGATAGAGTGTACCAACCCTAGAACCAATTGAGATAGCTTCCTTGAAGCTCTTCTTCCACATGAGCACCTTTCCATCGGAGAAAGTTACATTGAATCCTTTGTCTTCCATGGCGAGATACGGACACAAGGTTCTTCTTCAATTTGGGTACATAGAGTACATCTTGTAGACGGAGGACTTGTCCTTGAGACAAGTGAAGGGTCACGATCCAGGTCCCTTTTACGGGATAAGTGGCATTATCCCCAAGGATAATTTCTAGATTAGTATCCCTTTCAACCATGTCGAGAAAGTGCTTCCTTGAATCCCAGGGTGATATGTCTTGAGGCACCACTATCAGTTTAGCCGAGACATCCATCGTGTCGGGCGAGAGATGCGGCGAGAGAGCAGGATACGAATATACTCATTTCTTTTATCAACAACATTAGACTCCTCATACCTGGTATTTACGGACCTCTTAGAAGGTTGATTGTTTCCTCCAAAGTGAGCCTTCCTCTTTCCTTTGGATTTATCATTTCTTTGATTCCCATTCCTTCTGGGTTGTTGTTGTTATCGTCACTATCGGGAGAATCCTCCTTGAAGGGGCATTCTCTAGCATAGTGTCCGGGCCTATGGCGGGTGAAACATTTACCCTTCTTCTCTTGAGTCTTTGTCCTTCTTTTGTCCTTAGAACCACCGAGTTCTTCTTTCGGGGAATGAGCACCATAGGCGGCATTTCTTTCATTATCAAATTCCTTCATCCCGGTTTCTTCTTGCATACATCTTGACGAAGCTCATCAAAGTTAGGAATGGTATTATTGTTGAGGATAGTAGTTGTGAATACTTGCCATTCATATGGAAGTCCTCCAAGTGCGGTGAGAACCATCTCACGATCGGCTATTATCTCCCCAATAGCTAGCGAGATGGTTCCCGGTTTCGATCAACTTCGGAAAGAAAGTTTGAACGAGACTCATCTCGGCCCTTCTTCATATTCTTCAACTTGTTCTTGAGGAATAGCACTTGGTTCACATTGTTTACCCGAAACATAAGTATCAATTTGTCATACATCTCCTTGGATGTGCCTAGTTCGAATATGTAGGCAACCGGACTCTTATTTATGGATTCCACGATCGGCGGCTTTGCTTTGATTTCTCCCTTCTTATACTTGTTTCTAACATGTGAGAGGCATTGGATGGAGGTTCTTGAATCCTTCCTCGTCACATGATCCAGGAGATCATGATCTTCTAATTTGAGATCTAATATCATCTTCGAGGGATGGAAGTCATCACTTCGGTCGACTTGTCATTCTCCTTGAATTCAAGACTAGTGGAACCCATTTCCACGATGATGATTGCTATAGATTGAGTTTGTCTTCACCTCGACTCCGATACCATGTAAAGTTTTGTAGATGTTCTATGCTAGAAGCAATTTCACTTTTATTTCTGACAATCATACAAGTAGGTAAGCAAAATGCGGATAGAACATATAAGTAGATCTTACGGAAGACAAATCGGAAACGAGGAAAAAATGTGTTTATTCGTTTCGGCGGTCAACAGAGGATGCTTCAACCGACAAAGTCTCCTTTGGTCGACCCGACCCAGCATGTGTCACAACAACCCTCCAACCCGGTAGATGAGTCAACCCAAGTCAACTCTGCAAAAAGTCAACGCCGTCACGAAAAAGTCAACGCAGGGACAAGCAAGCTAAAAGTCAACGCAACGACAAAACGGTCCAACCCTTTGACCTCGATTTTTGTGCCGGTGTAGTACGGCCTTCATAAATCGAACCTTCCACCAATTTTCGGCTTGTTTGGACCAAGCGTTGACCAAAGTCAACGCCGGTCAAAGATCTATCGCGAAACCCTAGCGACGACAAATCCGTACTTCGACTTGACCGTACGCTTTTGTCCTCTTCGTCCTTCACACGTGTGGATTAAGTTCGTCCTTCTTGGTAGCTCGTATTCCTAGATGAGAGAGGAAGATGTGAGTTGTGATGATGATAAAAATCTCTCCAACTTTTTCCTGTATATATATCCATCATGAGGGTGTGTGACACATCCGTTGGGCATCCAGAGCCTACATTACAAAAGCTGGCAGACCTTGCACATATAATTCATTAAAAATAATAAATTCAAAATATAAGTTACGCTCATCGGATTAAGACATATTTTATATGGATTTTACACCTCTTAGAAAGAGGAATCCAACAAAAAATATTAGCCTCTTAATCCGAGCATCTTAATATGGAGTTTGGACCTAGTTGTCCAAATTTAGCAACCCTGAGACACCCCCTGCAGGAGAAACCCCCTGTTGTGTGTAGCGCCCTCCCACGAGAGAGGATTATGTACAACCGATCCTCCGTGAAGAATCGCAGACCTCCGTTGTTGTCGCCTTCACATGTTCTTTTATTAGGTGACCATTTTTTTCATGCGTCTTCGAGCTCCTCGTTGGTCGCCACAACGGGACCCCGCAACTTCTAATATATTTTCCACGACCGAGTGTTGTGACCAAATCGACATCCTCTAACCATGTCGCATCGGAAAAACCCTCCCGGAGCGCCATTCTAATATCTCGTCAAAACCACCGGAAACACTCAATGCTCGTAGATAACCCTTGAAGCCTCCGATATCTCGGACCCTTTGCGCTCTCAAGTACAATACCTTATCATGTTCACCTCCTATCCGAAACCCAAAAAAATGTCTCTTGCCTTGGCTCTCTCAAGTCCCTCACTCTCGTAGGAAACCCTCGTTGCAAAATAACAATAACTTTGGTGACAAACCCACCAAATAGCTTACATTTTACTTAAACTTGTGAGCTACGATATGTGTGTTGTTATATGTATTTTTTTATGGCTACAATATGTCTTGGATTAACCAATTGAGCTACCCTCGACTAGGCCATGAAAATTAAATTGGTGCCATATCTCCATTTTGTTTTATGGATTCGTTTAATTCTATTGTTTCGATTATGTTCCATATTTGTTTATATATATTTATTGAATTAGAAGGTTTATATGTATTTATTACACCAAGAGGTGCTCTCATATGTGGAAGATGTTGTAGTGTTCGTAAATGGGTGTTTTTCACCAAAATTGATAAGATTCATATGCAATTAAGTTGCCCCCAGAGACTATGCCATTATCTCCATTTTTTTTATGGATTAGTTTAATTATATTGTTTTGATCATGTTCCATATTTGTTTATATATATTTATTCTATGTATTAGAAGGTTTATATGTATCTATTGCACCAAGAGAAGCTCTATAGTTTCATATGGAGGAGATGTTGTAGTGTTTGTAAATGGGTTCTTTTCACCAAAATTGATAGGATTGGTATGCAATTAAGCATATTTACTACAAGTTACTACCCACCATTATTTATGCATTTCATAATAGAAAAATAGATAGAAATAAAAATTTGATAGTTGTTTCACTTAACATCTATTTTGACAATCAAAATTTCATATATACAATACATATATAATAAAATAATAATTATTTATTAATTTATATAATTAAAGTAAAAAATAATAATGATTCACTCATATATATATATATATATATATATATATATATATATATATATATATATATATATATTAATAATTACATTATATAATGATTATTTTATAACTATTATCATATTATAATTATATATAATATTATGATAGTAGATTTAATAAGTTAGATATCTTACAATCTATTAAGTTATTTAGGTGAAATTCTTATATGTTTTGGATACAAAGGTGATTGTTTACCTAATGCAATTCATGCTAAATTGGTTGGAAATAAAATTTAAAATGAAAAGAAAAGAAAAAATTGTTATCAAAGAATCATTTAAACATTTCTATCCAATTTTCTTTTACTTGTTAAATAACTGCAAGTTTAGTTATCTGAATAATAATATAGATAATGTTAACATAATATTAAATTTAATATTAATATATTGTTAAGTTCAATAACTCTATATTAATGTAATATTAATATAATATAATATTTAATATATTATAATATAATTAATACAATAAGCTAAAAAAATTTAATATAATATTATGTTTAATATATTTACGCCGTAAGGCGTTCTTATTTGAAAACAACTTTGCTGATGTGCATCGTGTCATAATGTGAACCCTTAGATCATATGTTAGACGATTCAAACATTTTAAACCCTGGATCTAAAAGTTAGTTTACAATGCAGTTATGAAGGTAGGGCATTGGCCGACCTGCACATTCTCGGATTTCGGATTTCAAAGATGCGTAGGGTTTTTGTGCTGTCTATGTGTTGATAACGGAGGTTTGTTTCTTAGCTCGTTGTGAGCATGAGCGAGAATGGCGAAACATCTGCGCATCTACACATTTGCGTGTAACCTCGTCGTGGGACGTTCTTCCTACACGGTTTCGAGTTAGTTTGCCATTTGCGAATTTCTTGATCGTCAGTACATGTTTTTTCTTGTAGATCTCGTTTGTTATCCTTCGAGGGCACGGGATTTTCATTACCCCGGTTTTCAAAGGTTACTCGAAATATGGTCGGAGGGTTTCGCATCCTTACGGAAAAGTAAGTAAACGATCCCGTGTAGGATGTGGGCGGGGGTCATCAATGGCTACGGCGTCGAGGGCGACGAGCCACTGTTTGGCCTCTTCTCCGATACTGCGTTGCCTATGAGCTCGTCTTGGGTCGATGGTGCTGCGAGTCGGGGCCACTGCGACAATGAGTACTACGATCTACCCCGGTTTTCAAGGGTTATTGAAATATGGTTAGAGGGTTTCGCATCCTTACGGAAAAGTAAGTAAACGGTTGTGTGTAGGGTCGAGCCAACATTGGTATCTCCTAGGAAAGATTTTGGTATCGGGAGTAGAGCGAAGAAGGGGAGGTGGCACCCCGGGTGCTCCCCGAGCTCGATGATCTCACTGTGGGCGGGGTCATCAATGGCTACGGCGTCGAGGGCGACAACCACTGTTTTGCCTCTTCTCCGATACTGCGTTGCCTATGAGCTCGTCTTGGGCGATGGTGCTCCGGTCGGGGCCACCGCTCGACAATGAGTACTACGATCTCTTCCATGCGAGTGCCCCGGTCGCATGGCTCCATTGGCTTGCTTGTCGGAGCCGAGTTCCGACTCACTCCCCGTCGAGGAATACATGAAGGTCACTTACGATCCGTGGCCAGGTACCACTGACGACATTGCCGACCACTACTCGGAATCTTATCGCCTCCCTCAAAACGATTACGAAGAAAAGGTAAATTTGATCACAAAGACCAAATGTCTTTTTGTGGGATTTGAATCTTAAATGTCACTCGGTAGGACTAATCTTGGTAGGTCATTTCACTTTACCGGGATTTGAATTTTGGTAGGACTCGGAATCTTGGCGGGGGCATATCACTCACCAGGATTTGAATTTTGGTGGGATTTGGGATTGTCTTAGTTACCCACTTTCACGTAGCCGGGCAAAGCACTATTGGCATTTTGTCCTCTTTTTGATGAAATGGTGTTTATCATTTGATTGTTGTGCGGGTGCTCGATTTTTGTTAAAACTATGATCTTCAACGACACAAACGTTGTGATCACAACGAGTGTATGCTTCAAGAGAAGAGGCGACGCGCAAAGGGAATGTGATTAATGAGATTGGATGGTGATATAAGCCCTGGTTCCACACCCATGTTGCCATTTGCGTTGAAGAGAGGCAAGTTTATTGAGTATGTGCACGCTCGTGAGTATCACCATCGGCACACGGATCCTTGTATTGGGAAGGCGTTTCTCATTGTTCCCATGGGGAATCATCCCATGTTCCGCTTCTTCCTCGGATGGTCGATGCCCCCCAAGATTACTTGTCAACATATCCTTTCCTTCGCTCTTTAAACAATTACACTTCTCAACTTGAATCTTATGGCGCGAGAGCGTGACGGAGAAAAAATGTATGTTTATCCCGTATTGCCACCATCTTACAATGTTCTCTATCTCGTGACATGTGTTTTACATCTTTAAGTGCTTTCACAGGTGAATTATATTTGAGTGTGGTATAATTCAAATACCGATGGATGCTAATACCCATTTGTACAACTTGCGGATAACTTAACGAAGCTTTACTATTTCTCTCTCATTTTATGGGAGATGTTCATCGATGTCATGTCCCGTCTATTTTTTACATTTTCGATATGGATAATTTATTGGGAACTTATTCATTGATACCGATTAGTGAAAAATATATTTGCGAGCCTTTACATGTGGGATTCAGGTATAGATGAAGGTGGAAATACAATCATATTAGGCGGGTACAGTGCAAAAGAGTAATTTGCATCATGTAAGTAAATACAATATCCTCTCGCCTCGTAGTTGGATTAAAGTTATTGTGCAATGAAATATTTTTATAATGATGACCTTGAGGTTATGATCTCATCAATTCAGAGAAATATTCTACTGTATGTGCCTTCCTCTCTCATTTCAAAAGTGCGATTGACTTGGTGGATTACTTATTTAGTTTATCATCTACCCTAGTCAATCTTTATAACGGGTTGTTTAGTTTGGAGTCTAGGGACTATTAGGCTGGGTGAGGATATTTGTTTGAGTTATATATATACTTACATATACATTTTGATACTTACAACGACTATTGTTTCTATGGGCAAGTGCGACCCTACTCGCTAAGTGAAGAATCATCAATGGCAGTGAAGAAATCGCTCCCCGAGTATGGCATAATGAATCTCGAGAAAAAAAGTTTCAAGTTGGGTTTCTATTAAAAGCATTTATCTTAATAGGTTTTAATGCCGGGCATGCTAAGCAAGAGAATTGGCATACATAGCTGATTCCTTTAATGGAGTATGCTTAGCTTCATGAAAATAATTTCCAGGTGTACAAAGGTCCAGATTAGGAACGTAAACCCTTCACTTTCACGATAACGATTTTTTACACACTTCATACTATAATAAAATCTTTAATACTTGAAAACACTCAGCCATCCACCAAAGACAATTTATTGTGCTCACTAATATCCATCTCGCTCTATTATATGTAGTTCAAAACATTAAATCCAAGGATTTCAAAGTTGAAATACGGAATAAAAGCCATATACATTCATATCTCGCATAATAGCAGATTAGTTATAAGACAAGTAAACTATTTCATGAATTTCAAAGATGAAATATAGATGAAAGGCATTTACATTCGGATCCGCATAATAGTAGAATAGTCGTAAGACACAAGCAAACAATTTCATATAAATTGACCGAGAAAAACTTAATACCGATAAAAGAGAGTCCCAACATATTGTCGGTGGTGCTCGACCACCGGAACAATCTTCCAACTTGACATAAGAAGGTCACTCATGAGTCGGGCTGAACAGGGGTACAAATACGGGGTCACAAGATCACTAGCAACACTCAACCTTTGATCCAGGGAAACCTCGTATAATCAATAATCAATATTATTGCACAAACAATCAAAAATAGTGAGTTGTCTTTCGTCTGTTACACCTCACAAGTAACAACATTTACTTCCATGTTGCTCACCACATGCGGAAAGAACACTCGGTAGTTGACTAGAAATGCCGGCATTCGAGTAATGGTGATCACTACCACTAACGACATTTATTTCCATGTGAACCACCATGGGATCAAAAGGGAGGGATCCCCTGTTTCTAGTTGACTCCCAGTGTTCATTCGAGCATATAGTGACCACTACCGGGTCGGGACCTTCCCCCTTTTTTTAATTGAAAATGAATCATATCATTTTACCATAGATCGATATAGATGTACAACAACAATGATACATCAAGGAGATAATGAATGGAGAGTTGTGGCACAAAATCACTCTTTCTACTTAAGCAATGAGAGCAAGCATGTCATCTTCGACTCTAGCGGAAGAGAATGTATACTTTTTCCTAGAAAGGGGCATTACAAGATCAACTTAAGGCACTATTTCTCAAGTAAGCACAAATGGCAAGTATAGGCTGGAGAAAGCGGGCAGGAGAATGGAACAGTTCATTTGCCTATGATCTTTTCATCCAAACTACTCAAGTTGAAAAGGTGGTTATTCTACTTGTTCCACTTATATCACAACAAGGAATGGGCTCTCGCTTCATTCAAAATTGAAAAACTTCAAGTATGGCTTGGAAAAGAAGGCGGGGTTTCTTAATTAAGGTTTAAAATCCCTAACCTCATTTGGAATTCCTTGTGTCATCTTATAGATTACCATATTCATCTTCAATACTCCATGATCAAATGCCTAATCTACTTGACTAGTCCTTCGGGAAAAGTACATGGTTTGGGTTTGAAGTTCTTGCCAACAACAAAGCAAGCAACTGGCTAATTTTGCATTAAACATTGGCACATCCCATGCATATGGAGCATTTGCACCTAAGTTATGATTTCATAAAAATTAGGATGTCATCAACAAAGCACGAGACAGTAGCAACTTTACATATTCTCCCCATAACATTTACATATGCAAAAAAAATTGGTGTTTTATAGTTGCAAAACATCTCAAAAAGGAATATCATTCGTGAGAATTCATACCGAGAATTCATATCAATTCCGAACTCGAAATAATACTATACGTGCCTATTTCTCTTCTAGCTCGTCTCGTTTTATTTTTTGACCGAGGTCAAGACTCCAAACAAAGGACAAAAACAGAACATTTCTTTACCGGATAAAATCTTTTGCCAACACTACAAAAAAATGGCAAAATCACATAATACCAACAAATGATGATAAACACGCTGCAAAAAACAGTAAACTTGCTCACCGTGCATGACACTTCGCTAAAGCGGTGAAAAAGAACAATATCCACAAAGGAAAAATGTTTAAAAAAGCGAGTATCGGACAATAATGATAAGCACGTTGCAGAAAAGGAATAAACAATAAATTTGTACAAAGTACATATAACACTCAGGGAAAGTCCCAAATTATCGACAATAATAATAATTACAATCTAAAAAGGATGAAACGAAAGTATTCATCGGATACGTAGCTTCATCGGGACGGGGGAAAAACAAAAGGTAAAATCACACAATATTGAAAATCTAATGGAAAGAATACTATACACACAAATAATGAATAAGTGGTAAAAGGGGAGGAAAAAAATCAATTTTCATTCCATGGAGGGAAGTTCGTTGAAATAACTTAAGGAAAAGTTAAAACTCTCACGAGTATCGGCAATAATTTTTACAAAGACCGATTAAAAAGATTCAAGATACAGAGTGTGAAAACCACATTTTAATAATAATTCATTGACATAGACCCCGTGTTAAAGTTTCTACGTCGCAAAAAGGATATACACAGAGTTCCGTATTGAAACAGGGGGACGAGAGCTAACTATGTTGGGTTTAGCAAAAAAGGTTCCGTGAGTTGATCCGATGTTCCCTATCGAAGCTTCGTGGAAAATTCTATCCCCTGGCGTAAACTTATGTTTTCGAGATAAAACTAAAGATTTAAGAATCAAGATACAATGTCAAACCCAAATCGAAGCTTCGGTTATAATTCATTGTCATAGACCGTGGTGTTAAAGTTATTGTGCTCGCAAAAATGATATATACAAGACGTTTGCAAGCCATATTAAAACAACGAAAAAAAAGTTAATTATTTAGGGTTTTTTGTAAAAGGGTCCTATGAGTTGATGTGATGATGATCCCCTTTGAATTGAACAAGTCGACCAAAGACTAACCGGATCTATCGAACCAGGTTTGGAGACAAAGGTTAACTGGTAAATTGGATTCAACAAAAACAAGTAAAGAGCAAACTATTTCCCACGATGAGGGGTCAAAGGTGTTACCTAATGGCTAACTCAATGAACAATGAGAGCCTACACAATATAAACTTAATAATTTCAAAACCCAGTACGAGTTTCAGAAATGACAGAATTCATCAAATTTATTAATTTCATATATGTTGTTTCACCAATATAATTCCATCGGATACTTACTCTCTTTCGGTAAATCCGCAATTAGGATGCCTAATCTCTTGGTAAATGGTAAACCGAATTCAACGAAAACGAGAACCTCGGCAACCAAAGCTCTGGATGCGCCTCGGGTTTGTTCTTGGATCCTCATCAAATTTTCTCGTTCGGTCCCCTTTTTTTTGCCTTTACTCGAATCTTTTGTTATTAAAACCATAAACTAGTTAAGGACAGACCTTGGCGCTATGTCCCGACATTGAGGTTGCTCGGATTCGATCTGGATTGCATGGAAGATGAGGTCAATTTTCTACGAAGATGTTATCGGGGGGAGGGTGAAAGCATTGGATTTTGCCATAATGACTTGCAGTATGCAAACATGATGTTTAACGATGAAGATAAGTGCACGATAATCATTGTGAAAATACTCCACCCGAAAATCTTTATAGACAACTTTTTTTCATGATTTGAAGGAATTATTTCATCGCTCTCATCAACTAACCGATTTTGAGAACTTTGCAATTAAAAGTAATACCGTGGTTTTCTGTTTTGAACCATTAAATCTAAAAGAATTCTCTTACAATGTTTATGTATTTTATTTTGGTTTTATGAGTTTAATTAGTAAACAAATATAAATAATTTTAATTTTTAGTTTGAAGATCTGTTTAATCATGTTAAAAGAATACACATAACAACACAAATGTTTTATATTTGTTAGAAAAAAATGGTGGAGATTAACCTCTATTTCTCTTCATAGTGGACTCGGCGATAATCATGAATGGCGGGGTTGGATATTGTTATATGCGATTGGACTCGCGAGGTTGGATATTGTTATATGCAGATTGGACCTTCATTCAAAATATCCCTTTGCATTTTGGAACTAGCAGTAATCATGAATGGGCAAGTTGGACCTCATAATGGAATTGGCATCAAAATTTCCACCTCGAAGTATTCTTACAATGACAACGTCGACCGCCTCATCTTCAAATCTTGCCGATCGACATCAACAGATTGAAAACTTCCTATTTCCGGGTTTTTCTTGGAGTCATTACATCTTTACTCCTATTAACAATTGTATTCCACATAAGAATCTTACTGGCGTTTCCTTTGCAACATTTGATGATGGTGCAATGGGACAAGAATCCCGAAACAGGGGAGTTGGGTATTTTACCACACATTAAAAACCTCCGTGAAGTATCCATGGTTGATGTTGTATCTGCGTGCCGATGCTACTCAAGGCTACTCCGGGAGGATACCATTATGAAACTCGGGGATGATGAGGCAACCGCCCGTAGTCACCAAATTTTAAGGTTCGTTTGACCCTCAATATAACACAAGGGGGTGGTCCAAAGGGCCGCTTCTATCTCACCGATATTGGGAGTTGTCTGGAAAAATGATGGAAGTCCATGTGATGGGATGTACGGATCGATGTTACTAGATACGAGTGAGATGATCATTAACCCGAGATGTTCCCAATTTACGCAACCCAACCGCCCTTGCTAATTGTCCCCCCTTATCACACCACTACCCAAGGCAACAAGATCTATAGAAATGATACAAATAACTTCCCATATACCGCATACCACTATTATTGCTCCCCGGGCAATGCACAACATTTGGAGAAGCCTTCGGCATTTGTGATCCATACAAGTAATCCACAGGCACGAGAAATTATGCGCTTATTGCCACATCCAGAATGGGCAGTCCCATGGTTATCCCTCCAAGAGTGGAGAAGGATGGATTGGTGATCCTAGAACACCGGGAACTAGATCTTGGAGCCCTCTCTAGCAAATTATACTTCTATCAAGTAATTCTTTTGTTTTATTATATTCGATTTTTTGTTGACATAGAATTCCGGAATAGCACTTTCGTATAGACTCGTGATCGGTCCCAATTTTTTTTATTTTTTTTATATTAGTAAGTTTTCGGTGTTAACTATTTAAAATTGCTTCCTCTGTTTCTTGCTCCAAGTTAAATACCCAACCCCATATTTGATTCATGAGTGCCTTGATGGGTGTGGTGTTGCGAGGATCCTGGGACCGAACCTCGCAAGGAGATTATGGACTTCGATTGATGTTGGCACCGAAATATATGTGCGTGACAAGGATGAAATCGCGAGTATGGAGTGTTAGTGACTTTGACGTTGTTATTCCCAGGTGGCAAATAGAACCCGAGAATCGGTTACACTTCATGAAGATGAAGTATCGTCTTTCGTAATAAATCCAACAAGTATCAGTACTCAGTCAAACTATTTCATTCAATCATTGAAGTCAATTGGTGGATGCCATTTTTTTGTTCTTGAGGTTTTTGTGTCGTCTCTCACTCGTCAACAAATTCGAAATATGCATAATTTTGTGGCCCATTGAAGTGGCAATGAGTTTTCTTATTATAATTACTTTTATATTTCCATCTTATTGAAACCTACGTAGAGAGACAATTTCCAATTGGAACTCTATTTGGATAATATTTGTTTCTATTGGATTCCCGTGTCCGATGTCCTATTAAATATGCTCACACTGTCACCACGCATTTCATAAAAAATATAGCTCGAAGTCGGTGAAGAATTTTTCTATAAACTTATTAACCTTGATGTCCGAGACATCTTTTACGAATCTAGGAGAATGCATGGCGATTTCCTTTTTGAATTGAACCCTCAAAATTACTCGCTCTTATGTACTTCTTTCAAACATTTATGCTTCTTCTGGCAAGTGGAATGGCGTTCAAAGGGTGCGAAAAATGATGAAGGACAAAAGGGTAAACAATACTCCTAGATATAGTTGGATTGAGGTGAGTAAACATGTGCATGCTTTTATTGTAGGAGACAGATTGCACCCTTGAACGAAAATTTATGAGAAGTTGAAAGGATTATCTATGCAGATTAAGGCAGCAGGATATGTGCCTGACACAAGTTTTGTCCCTGAATGATGTAGAGGAAGAGTAGAAAGAACAAACTTCTTAGCCACCATAGTGAGAACAAAAACTTGTAAACATCCGCACTAAACCCGTGGAATCACCTACTTTTCTTCGGTTACAATTAATGCTTGGGGTAAAAGAAGTTGTGCTTGGGGGGTCATGTTAAGTCTTCTTACCTTCATTTTTTGTTTATGTTGCTTTCTCTCTTTCGAGGGAGGAGCTTTTTCCTACGAGTTTTTCTCATTTGTGATGAGAATTTGACTTTGGAGACCCATTTTGTCTTCTTTATTTACTCTTACATTTCACTCAAGGGGGACTCGTTAGAATAATTTTCCAATGCGGGAGGGCCAACTATCATTAATGGTAAGTTTACATATATACCATTTACGAGAGGCATCCTTATCGTCCACCTCCGATAACTATATTTTGTCATTTTTGGGCCCTTTGCATTCTTATATATGTTAGATATTCTCTTATATTTGACCCACAACTACATCAATTCCTTTCTGTCTTGTAGAAGATTTTATTTTGGTTTTTCTATAGTTTCTATCCCTCCAACATTCTTTTAAACATCATCGCTTTTTGTTGTTTTGGCTATCTCATATCCTAATTCCTTTATATCTATTTTTGACAATCAATATCTTAATTTCTCTCGTTTAACATCAATTAATTACAATTGATTTCTTTCTAGCTTCTTCCTTATGGCGTTTCCTTTTGCAACATTAGGTGCAATTGCTAGTATAATATAAATTAATACAATAGGGTAAAAAAATTTAATATAATATTATGTTTAATATATTATAATATAAATTAATATAATAGGCTAAAGAACATAGTATGCTATAATATTACAACGCAAAATCTTAATATTATTGTAGCCCAAAAAGGAGGCCAAATAGTATCAACTATTCATTTGTATCCTTTCCTTGTGATAATTTTATGTAGTTCCTTCCTTTTTACCATCGATTCCTCCTTTTGGTGGGGCATGTTGAGCGACAATATCAAAGAATGCCCAATTGTTTTTATTTTTTTTATCATAGTTTCAATGTTGAGAAGCGGTGGAGTTTTTTTTAATGGAAGGAAGGCATTGCTCTAAATATTTAGACTTTGAAGGGTAAGAAAAATAAAATAATTTTTCTTTTGTTTTCTAAGATAGCATGATTTTGTTATAGCCATACGATCTTTTTATATTATATGAGAAATAGTATTATAATATTATAATGTTAAACATAATATTATAATAGCCATATGATCTTTTTATATTATATGAGAAATAGTATTATAATATTATAATGTTAAACATAATATTATAATATTATAATATTTAAAATATAATATAATATTTAATTTAATATTATATGATAGTAAATATTAATTATAAAGCTAGAGGAAGTAGGGCTTTTACAAAAGATAAAAGAAGTTGGATTTAGAAATCCATCAAATTTTCAAAATCACATAAAAAAAACAAGATACTAAAAATTGTTGAAATTTCACTAAATCAAAAGAGTAACTTGAGAGAGAAATGCATAAGAAATAACAATTATTGAGGAGTGCCAATGACAAAGGGAGAAGCAAAGAGTAGATCAACAAAGGCAGTCATAACAAATGACAACTAAACAAAGACAAGAGTTGATGAAGGAAAAAAGTGAACAACAAAAAGCTTATCAAATAGAATATCAAAGAGCATATCAGCAAAGAAGGGTACAAAAAATGACCATTGAATACAATCAAGAGTAAATAATACAAGAAATTGCACAAGGAAGAGGAATTGAAAAAAAAATGCAAAAGAAATGACAATTGAAGAGCATGAAGAATAGAGGAAACAAAAAGATAAATAACAAGGAGCATATAGATGAAGAAAACAATATTCAACCAATTTGAGCATAGTACAAGCTGAAAAATAAAATCTTATGAAAAAAAATGTTTAAAATATATTTACGTTGAAGCTCAACCTATAGCTCTTGTTCATGTGCATATTGCACATCAAAAATTTCATAACTAGATTTATTGATTAGCTCAAGTTCAAATATGTCATTTGTGTAAGGAGTCATATGTTGGAATTGAGGCGTTTAATATAAATACAATCCTAATGTGAAAAACAAATCTTAATGCTAAATGAAATGCAATCAAATAATCTACTCAAAACAGAGGCATGTGAAACTTCCTTCCCAAGTGCTCAATCCAAGCTCAATACTATCCAACCTTAAACATTTGACTCCTCTTGAAGCATGCCAGGCTAAAAAAAATCTAACTCTAATGTGGAAAATGCAGAATCTGTGATATATTGAACTGAATCTTCACCAACTTGAATGTTGTGTTGGTGACCAATATAAAATCATGTGATGGGGAAAGCTATGTGCCTGATAAGATAGTCGAAATACAGTAGTAAAAGCTGTCAAAATCACTATTATTATATCATTTAAAAGGTTCCCAACTCAATACTATGGAATTTAAAAATAGTAATTTGCCAAGTCATAATGCATACAATGACACGATTAGTCAAAGCTACAATATTAAGTTTGTCAACGTCATTGATAATAACTCATTAAAATATTTTCATCTCGTTATAATGGAATTTAAAAAAATATAATTTGCCCGTCATAACTTCTTATACAGGGCAATGCACAAAAAAACATGCATTCACATTAATATCTTGAAGATGAACCACACAATTAGTGAAATGTATGTCCATAAGAAAATTTCATGACAGGCAAATGAATTCTATCTGTATTGATGTTTTAGAGGAACTAAATATGTTTTGTCTATGAATGTTAGATTTAGATGAACCTTTTTTATGAACCTCACAACTTATGGAAATGAAACAACAACCCACTACTAGGTGAGACGACCCATAAACATGTTCGGAAATAACAACACCCTTCCTTTACAACACACCAATTCCTGTTGACAACAAACCATCTCTTGTTGACAAGACAAATGAAGTTTATCGTTATGCTCTCCATTAATCATACCATTGTGATGGACATTAAATATTGAACTTTGTCATCATGGTCTACTGTAATCATACCTTTGTGGTGGAAATTAAATTTGTCCTTATCTAGGAATGCATAATTGTAAAGGATTGTTAGGCATGTATTTGCATTACTCTATTGTAAATAAAAATGGAGCAACATCGACCCACTATTAATGGATACTCCTAACCTTTGGTGCTTGTGTCTTTCTAAAACCTAAAATTAACATGAACTATATTAGAATATAAGTGGATGCCACAAGGTGACTTGTTGTCAGCAATATCAATGAATCTACAAAAAAAGTCAAGGAAAACAAGAGTTCATTGTATTTTCAGTTAATGAAATTGCAGTGGCGGGGTAGATATTGAAACAACATTGCACCTGCAAATAATTGTTGCAACTACAAAAGTAAAGAGACAAAGTTGTAGGCAACCATAAACTATATTCAAATCACACACCAAATGAAAAGAAGTGACGTATCTACAAACAAATGAAGAGCGTGAATTTGTAAACACATAGAAACTGAGAGAGGGCTTGTTTAGTCGAAGCACCCATGACCTATAATATCTCTGCATATTCGATCTTTGTATACAACATTTCAAAGACCGGTTTTAAAGTCCGTGAAGTCAAAGTGTGGATAAAAGCGTGCATCAAAGCATTGTTGCTTTGGTGTGATACAATGGTTTGTTGCAAAATGTTGGTTCATATCTCTGCAACAGTTGAACTCTGCATTGTAAACCTTGCATAATTTGACCTAGATCATACTGTGGGATCCAACGACCAAAGATTTTTCAATCATCTAACAATTGATCGGACGGTGCATAGCAGTGCAGAGTGACAGTTGAGGGTAGTTCTTCCCAAAGGAATGCCTTATAATGTAAATATAAATACAATCCTAATGTGCATGAGATGTAGTTGAGAAAGAACTTACCAAACATATTTAACATATTTAAAATGATTAGATTAATCATATATTAGACAAATTTTGTGTGGACTGAAATCACCTTAGATCTGTTTTAACTTCGGATCTATCAAAGCTCTAAAAGAAATCAAATATATCAACATATATACATTTCCTCAAATTTTATACTAAAAAGGAGATTTATATATTAAAAGATTTGATCAACTTAATACTTGATAAATCTGAAATTAATATTAATCTAAACTAATTCTAGAATTATAAAAATAATGAAAATAATATTGCAATATATATAAATTAATTTTTTTTTTTTTTTTTTAATATAGCATAAGATCTTAACTTTCTTACCAAAAGGCCTGGTTATGAAATCTTCACAAAATTCCTACAAGTTTAATCTTTGAAGCTCAAAGAGTTAGATTAGCGTGTAGAGACTCTAATTTATTTATTTTATAATGTTTGTGATTTGAGTTATATGTATTTGTTGAGGGAGAGTGTATTTTTTTTTTAACTTAGTAAGAGGAGTATTTTGAGATAGTTAAAACATAAAAAATTATCATTTTCTGGTAGTATGAATGATCAAATCAGCGTTCTATAAACTTTACTGCCTGTAGAAGGTAAACAATGGTGTTGGGTTTAAAGTAATAATAAGCCTTCTGAGAAAGAACACACTACATAAAAGTTACCATGGGCTGCCTCCAAGTACATAAATAATTAAGATGGCCAAAAGTTCACTGGGTTTTGTACTGATAACCATGTAATAGATCTTTACTTCAATTCAGTGTTATGGATAGCATTTACATATGATATTTTTTTAATTATTATGAGGGTAGGTAGTACATGTAAACACCCAACCTACTTTACTTTACTTGTCTTTGTTTTAGTTGTAATTAACTGCCTTAGATTCTATTCTATAATTTAACAAGCTAGGGAATATGATTGAATTTGTATAAAATTTATGAAAAGTAAATTCAAAAATTAGAAATGTTTATCAATATGGAAGTAAAATTAATTTAAAATAAATTGCTATATATTAATTAATTTATTTTTTATAATTAATAAATTAAAATAAAATAAATAGCATAGGAATGTTTTACAAACATCATGTCTTTTATGTTTAGATACATGATATGTTTAGATTGATGATATTATTGAAAAAATGTTGCTTTTGTTAAATATTTATATTTAGAAATATTAATTTTTTTTTAAATTATAGTTAATAAATAAATATAAAATAAATAATAGAAGAATGTTTTATAAACATAATATTTTTGGAATCTAAGGTTATGTGATTCATCATATAAATTAGTAAACAAATTTCGGTAATAATCACATGCAATGGAACATGGTCGACGCCTTTCGAACTAACCAGGTCCAGATGATAAACCACACTAGTTGGTTCGAAACGCGTCGACCATGTTCCATTACATGTGATTATTACCCAACGAATTTTACTAATTTATTATGTTTATGTTTAAATAAATGATATTATTAGAAAAATGTTAATTTGTTAAAAATATTTCTTATTTGTAATGAATAATGAATATGGTTGTGCATAATATTTAAGTTTATATTGATTGTAAATTTTATTTTTAAATAAATATTAAACAAAGTTAATAATTGATTTTGCTCTCATTTACTATGAAAATAAAGATACTTATAAATAAACATCCAATTTAACTTAGCTATTTTACCACTTATAAAATAGCATAAAATTCTTTTAAAAAAATTCTCTGAAAAAATTGAAGCAAATCATGCTCTGATTGTCTGGACAAATTATGCTATGATCGATGTCCTTTATGCACGTTGTCTTTTATGATACCATATAACACATTTACATTCACTATGTGTGGTTGGTGAAGTTTAACAAGATCATATATTTTGTATGAAGATATTTTTTTGGTAAAAATTACATAATAAAGAATTCAGTCAACCTCTTTTGAATCAACTAGTATGGTTCATTTTCAAGATTGATGAAAATGAAAAATCACATCAAAGCAATCCTGAAGATGAATCACACTAGTTGGTTCAAAACCCCTAAACCAAATTCTTTGCTATGTGATTTTTACCAAAATATATCTTTATACAAACTATGGATCACAGAAGCCATATTTCAAATTAAAATCAGATATTCAATAGAGAAGTGTGATGAGAAGCTACTTATTTAAGAGATATTTATTATTATTATTTTATGTTTAGTTTGTTTTATTGTATCAGTAAATCTTAATTTTAATATTTATTATCTTGTATAAGAATGTGTATAATTTTCTTATGTTTATAGTCAATTAAGTGTATCACAAATGGTAAGGAAGATTTAATAATAGCTTTGTTAGGAGGTTCAAGTTCTAGTTTTAACATAATATTTTATTGGGAACCGCCTTTGTATTGATTATCTTGACTGTGTTAATTATTTCTTGATTGAGTAATAAATAAATAAATAAAAATGTTAAAAACAATTGCTAATAAAAGCCGAATATCTTTATGCTGATGTAAAATTCTTTTATTAAACTTATTATAACAGAAAATCCTTATTTAACTATTTCATATTTTAAAATTATTTTTTAAATATATATTTTTGAATTAAATTTGTTCAAATTCCATTAACAAATAACATGTCAGAATAACAAATTTGACAATAGGTGAATACAGAGAGGTAAGAGCATGTATTATCTCTCTGCAGGTTCCAGGTTCGAATCAGCATGCACACTTATTTATATTAATCAGTGAAATAATTACAGAGGTAGAGGTTCAAATCCTGATGGGTAGGGCACGTACAACTGTTCAGAATAGTTATAGTGAGGGGGGTTTAAATTGAAAGTTTTCAGAAAGAATTTAATGTCTCACCCTAAATTAAAATAGGTAGTTGCATTATTATTATCAAAGGTTTTTTCATAACCAAAATGAACTTCCTGTTTCACTTTAAATTATTATTATTTAAAGTTGTTTTGAATATTTAATTTCAAATTATGGACATTTAAGTAATTTTTAATTAGTCCCTGTCGCCTGCGGCATGGCAGGGACTATAGTAATCGATTTTAAGATGTGTATTAGTCCCTGCACAAAAACCAAGTCAGTTTATTCCATTTATTATAAAGTTTTTAATTTATATTTTAAAAGCACTTTTGTATCTGCCAATGAACTTCAAGCACTTACTGTTTTAACGAATAGGCAACTTGGAGGTCTTATTTGGCCTCATATCGAGGCAAGACCTATGGAAACTTACGGTAAATGTGAATTGATAAAAAGTTTTGCAGTTTTTTTCTATTAAATTTTCAGAGCCATAGACTAATGCTAGCATTAATCTCGAGTATAAAATGCTAGCCTATTGTGCGAGGAAAAGATATGCGAAAGTGAATAGGGTATGCAAGAGTGAAGATATGCGAAAGTGAATAGGGTATGCAAGAGTGACTAAGTTTTACAGATGGCTGTTTACATGGCATTATTGCACATGGCTATTTGCATGTACTAATTCACTATTTTTGACTTACACTAGCAACTTAAACAATGAGAAAATGCATTCTCACTAGTATTTTTCCTCTCTGTCGGCTATGTTCACTATGCTTAGGATCCTTCGTTCACTCTGCTCTTCGTTCACTCTGCTGTGCTCAGAATCCTTCGTTCACTCTGCTCAGAGTCCTTTTTCGGCTGTGTCTGCTATGTTCACTTTGCTAAAGGTCCTTTTTCCTTCGATCCTGGAGCAAAATGCAGAAGTTAAACAACAAATTATGCTTTGGATCCTTTTTCCTTCTATTTTGGAGCAAAATACAAAAGGTAAACTGAAGAAATTATGCTCTGTCTCTATTTATGTTTGTATCTATATCTATTTATCTTCTCTTGAAGAAATTGAAGCAAATATTTAGCATCGAAGCAAATTTATTGCAATGAAATTCAGTATTTGCAATAAAATTCGGTGTTTCCCTCTTTTTGTCAGTTCTATAATTTATAAATGTCTTAGTTACTAACCTGTTGTTTCCTCTTTTTTCAGCTCTTGCCTCGCACTTCCAAGACGTTGACGCTTCATGTGTGTTTCATGCCTCTCAACCGGGCATGGAAATCGTATTCAGAGCACTGGATAGGGAATTGAAATCCAGACCAGTGCTTGGCGAAGAATTCCTGAAGCAACTGGTCAATGCTCTCCAAGGTATACCATTTGATCTCTCAGTGTAAATTAAGATTAGGAATCATAGCCGTGATGAAGAAACTTCGGAGATCGAACATGAAGCTGTCAATATCGTCCAGTAGCAGAAGCATATTGAAGCATTAAGCCCTGGCTGCCTCACACTTCCAGGACGCCGACCCTTTGTGTTTGTTTCAGGCCTCTCAGCCGGGCATGGAAATCGTATTCGGAGCACTGGATAGGGAATTTAAATCCAGACCAGTGCTTGGCGAAGAGTTCTTGAAGCAACTGATCAATGCTCTCCAAGGCATACCATTTGATCTCTCACTGTAAATTAAGATTACTAATTAAGACTGGTTTCCTGCAAATTCATGAGAATATTTCACAATAAGAGCCTATGTGATTACTAATTAGGAATAATAAATTAGGAGCATGGTTCGGCCTGCATTCCAATATCATGTGCATAAATACAGGAAATGTAAAAATTATTATAGATAAAATAAATGTTAGCATGGATAGAGCGAAATCTTGGAGAAGAAAGGCGAAAGGAAAGACCTGGCTCCTTCAGGCTTCATCTTAGTATGCTCTGCAGGAATGAATCAATCTGCAGAATTCGTTGGCTATCCTCCTTGTTAATAACATCATTTATCAGCTGGACGATGGGGTTGACAATGGAATTGCTTGCTGCCCTGGGGACAAATGTCATGGCTTTCTTGTTGTTGTGGGAAAGCAGCGAAGAGAAAACAAATGAAAGAATGTGGGGCATATATCAGCGGCGGAGCCTGCAGGGCAGCAGAACAGAGGTTGTGATGGACAACGAGTGAGGTGGACTTGGCTTGGATGATAAGGTAAATAGCAACAACTTAACCTGCATTAATATAAGCTGACGGTGATCATGCGAACTTCAGAAAAATTTACTCAGGCATTAATAGATTTATATAATGGAGCTATAAGGAAGAGACCTTGCTTGCAAAATTGGAATTCAAATGTGCAGCTAGTTATCCGTGCTACTCTAAATTAAACCTAAATCAAGAAACACCATAGACAATCTTAATTACCATAAATTTCACAGATGAGCAAGAATCCCCTATTAAGCCTACTCCCATTGAAGAGAAGATTCCGTAGAAGAGTGAAGGTCTCATATCCAGAGCAGAAGCTTGATATTAAGCTATTTCTCTTGATATTCCTGAAGATGAAGAGAATGTTCCTCTCCCATCACAAGTACCTGAAGATCTTCCAGGAATGGAACCAACGGTACAAGGAGAAAGATTATCACAGTGCCATGGAGAATTTACACCATTCCATCCTTCCTAATTTACTGTGTCCTTAGGGAAGGAAAAGCCACGAGTGGCGAACATGCAGTGTAAGCGTCTATGGCCCAGAAAAAATGTCATAGTGTCCTACTTGACAGTGTTATAGATGCGTGAGTTATTATTAATTTGTATTTATTTTAATTTTTAATTTTTTTTCAAAACAAAGGTAAATAGTGATACTATTTCAACATTAAATACATGCATATAACTTTATTTTCATAACTCACGGATCTATAACACCGTTCAAAATAAAGATAAATAGTGATACTACAGGTAATACTTAATATACTATTGCCCTCACAAGCTATTAATTTAATCCATCTCCACCTAACATGTGACGGGAAGAGGCACTGCCAATATATGTATATATTTCTCTTTCCACCCCCAAATAAGCAAAACAGAGTTTACATTTCCCTTCAACCCTTGAACTCTCCGTCATTTTTGTGCATCGAAGCAATCTTTTGCAGTTCTGGATTCGCAATTTCGATTACAACAATCGCTGGTAAGTCCATTTTACAGTGCTCTTCAAGATGAAGTACCTGAATTAAATTTAATTTCATCGTTATTTGACAGTGCCATTATCAATGTCTTTTTCTAGAAAATTAATAATCAAAACTCTACCTTATATTGCGTAATAACAATAATAATCAAAACTTTTAATATAATCATACATTAAACTATAAAACAAGCTGGAATTTATCTATGTAGAATTCCCTCGTCCTCAAAACAAGAATGACTGAAAAAGAGCAAAATCTCCGAGCAAAATTCTGCCACTCAGAAAGTTTTAATAATGGAAATTTAAAATCTTTGAAAATTTGGACTGAAATTCAATCCCATCTTTTACATGATGAACTTTTTCCGATTTCAACAAAAATTGTTTGTCTGAAATGGAATAATGTACGGCTTGAAATGAAGGATGAGACTCTAGTTATCAATATAATTTTTTTGACAAGAAACAGGAATCTGCCCTCTAGATCCTTGGCATCTTACGTGATTCACAACCATATGGTCTGAGCAGGCGTTGATTCAAACTTTTATGAACGAATACATGCTAGGTAATACTATAATTATATTCCACTCAATATCTCCAAAGATCTCGACAAGTCTGCTAAACTTGACACGTATCCTGAGTCAGTGACGGAAAGCCGTGGAGATAGCTTTGAGTTTCCCGCTTAAAGTATTTGCATTCAAATTT
>CM076582.1:394532803-394623260 GCA_034641835.2 Pinus albicaulis | reverse complement strand
TTTTATTTTATTTGAGTGAAGTTGTTCTCGTTATTATGTTTATTATTATTAAAAGTTTTTGGAAAAAAAAATAAAAAAGTCTCGTTGTAAATTATTAATACTAGCTTTCGTAAAAGTTGTTTCAGAATTTTTATATTAAATTAGAAAGTTAAATCCTTTTTATTTCATAAATTTTTAGAAAATATTAATATAATAAATATATTTCAAATTTATAAATAAAAATAAGTTATTTTTAAATAATAAATATGTTTGAAATTTATAAATAAAAAATAAGCCTTTTTAATTTAATTTATTTTGACTTTTAGTTATTTTAAATAAATTATGAATAAACAAGAGTAAAGTGGTGGTAATGTCACTCTTTTTTTTTTTGGGACTTTGTCACGTGATTTTTGTTTAGAAAATAATATATGAGAATGTCATTCTTGTGGTATATGTTATATATAACAAATTTAATTAAAGAAATTAAAGGTTTTCAAAGAACATCCAAGGTTCTTCATAACATAAGAGTTGCATTGTGTTACGCTGTTGCATTGACAACTCTACACAATTCACCTATCTTTTATTTGAACAGAGAATTCAAAGTTATAAAAATCATATGAGGATATATAAAAAAACAATAGTGATGACTATGTATAGAAAATATGAAGCTCAAGATTTCTTGACCAAGTAACCATGTTCAAAAACACAACAAAAACTTTCTACAAATTAGTTGGGCTATCATTAACAACTAGAAATAATGGAAGACAAAATTGAATGAGAAAAATATTGCCAGTCCTCAAGTGAGGAGACCACTAATTCATTGAATTCACAAATCAATCAATACAATATTATACGATGGTATTTAGTTAGGGAGATGTAACAACCTACTAAAAAATAGGAATTGCTTCCTAATTACAAACAAAATGTTAACAATTACGGTTTCTCCATTATTTTCTAAGCCCCCCCTTAATGGAGAAAGGGTTGATTTTCAAACCTAGCATCTCCCTAAACAATTCAAATTTCACTTTCCCAAGGGGATTTGTGAAAATATCAGCAACATTTTCACCAGTATTACAATATTCAATAAAAATTTCCTTAGAGTGTATCTTCTCTATAATAAAATGAAACTGGGCATCAACATGCTTTGTCCTGGCATGAAAGATTGGATTATTTGCCAACTTGATTGAGCTCTGGTTGCCACACTTAATCAATGTAGCATTTTTTTGTTCTTCTCCAACATCTTGAAGAACTCGCCTCAACCAAACAGCTTCGCAAGTTGCCGCACATAAAGCTTTGTACTCTGCCTCTATAGATGACAAAGATACAGTTGGCTGCTTCTTGTTGCTCCATGAAATAATCATGTATCTAATATTGAATGCATAACCTGTAGTAGATATGTAGATATTCTATCATCCAGATTACTGGCCCAATCTGAATCTATGTAACATGTCAGCTCAACATCAAATGAATTAGTATTTTTAAGGCCAAAATCAATTGTACCTTTAAGATACTTGAGTACTTATTTCGCTTCTCTCCAATGGCTTTCTAGAGGTCTTGTCATAAATTGACTTAGCACACTAACTGAATATGCAATGTTTGGTCCACTTGTAGTAAGATAATGTAGACTTCCAACTAGTTGTATGTTCAATGTACCATCAACCTATTTTGAACCATCATCAAGATGAAGCTTCACATTTTGTTGCATAGAACAAAATCAGCTTTGCAATGATCCATCTTAAACTTTTTAAGCACTTCTTTGACATACTTACCCTGTGAAACAAAAGTTTGACCAACATCTCGCCAAACTTCAAGACCTAAACAGTAATGCAACTCACTAATATATTTCATCTCAAATACTTGTGACATCTGCATCTTAATTTCATCAAATTAACTTCATTGAATTTCCTATAATGATTAAGTCATCAACATACAAAGAAATCAACACCACATACTCCTTTGCATCAAATTTGATATACAAATTCAGATTAGTTTGACTTCTCATAAAACCCTGCTGGAAAAAGAAAGAAACTACCTTTTCATACCATGACCTAGGTGCATGTTTCATCCCATACAAAGCTTTCTTTAATCTACAAACTAAATGTTCCTGCCATTTTTTCACAAACCCTTCATGTTGTGTCAAATACACCTCCTCCTTTAAGTCACCATTCGGAAAAGAAGATTTTACATCTAGTTGGTGCAAATTCCAATGATACTTTGTAGCTAATGCAATTAACAATATAATAGTGTTCAATTTAGGTACAGGTGCAAATGTTTCTTCATAATCAATACTCTCTTTCTGAGAGTACCTTTTTGCCACCAATCTAGCTTTATATTTATCTATGTTGCCATCTGCTTTAAACTTGGGTTTGTATAGCCATTTTCATCCTATGGGCTCTTTTCCTTTAGGAAATTCAATTAATTCCCAGGTTTTATTCTTAATTATAGATTCATATTCTTCCTCCATGGATTTTCTCCACACTTCATATTCAATAGCTTTATTAAAATTCATGGGTTCTGTGATATTCAAAACACTTGTCATGAGAACATAGTCTGTGTACCTTTTAGGTAGTCGAATATGCCGAGTGGATCTCCTACGTGCTTCACTACTTTCACCTCTATTCCCTAAAAGTAATTCTCCATTTCTGATTGGGCTCTGACTGTTGATGATGTCCACATTGCTAGATTCTTCCCCAAGCTTTTCCTGCTCACTGTCTTCTACGTTTGCTTCTTCTTTTATGTCTTCAACTTTAGGAAGAATGTGTCATATTTCATAGTTGTTATCCTTGTTGCCTTCATCTGCCTGTTCATGGAAAATTAAACCTATACTCGCAAATACTTTATGAGTAGATGGATCAAACATTTTATATGTTTTAAATTCTTAGCATTATCCTACAAAAATACATTTGATACAGAGCATCAAGTTTCTTTTTGTTCTCCTTCAGAATATGTGCAAATTCCTTACACCCAAATATCTTCAAATGATGAACTGCTGGTTTAAAACCATACAAGGCTTCGAATGGAGTCTTAAAATCAAGATACCTTGTTGGACTTCTATTCTTTAGATAAACAACATTACTAATGCCTTCTACCCAAAAATCATTTGAGAGGTTCTTACCTTTAATCATACTCCATGCACACTCCACAAATGTATTTTTTTTCCTTTTTGCAACATGTTTTGTTGTGGAGTGTAGGGTATTGTGAATTGTTGCACTATTCCATGATCCTTGTAGTACTTGACGAAGTTCCCCAATATGTATTTTCCCCCTTGATCTGAACAAAGGATGTTTAAAAACTTCTCGTTCTGCTTTTCTGCCATGTTTTTGAATTCTTTGAAGTACTCAAAAACATCACTCTTTTTCCTAAGGAAGTACACCCAAGTGTACCTTGTGAAATCATCAATAGACAACAAAAAATAATAGGCTCCTCCTAAAGATCTAGTATCCATGGGTCCACAAACATCACAATGCACAATTTCTAACACATCTCCTCTTCTTCTATCACAATTAGAGGGGAATTCATCTCTATGAATTTTACCTAGTGTGGAACCTTCACAAGCATCATATTCATTTTTTAACATAGGGAGACCTTCGACCATATGTTGTTTCTGTAGCAACAATAAATCATGATAATTGATGTGACCATACCTATGATGCCAAAGACTTTATGTTGACATAATTTTAGAAGTCGATGCTTGATGAATTTTTCTGGTAACATCGAGCTTGTACATGCCTCCAACTCTGACTCCTGAAGCAACAAGTTTTTAGTGATCCAGCAAATCTTTCACTATGCAATGTGTTTTGAAGAATTCAACCTTCAAGTTCTGATCTGTAACTGTGGACACATAGCTCAAAATTTTCTTGATCCCAGGAACATACATAACATTTTGGATGCACCTGATGCTTCCATTTGGTAAAGTCACAGGTATATCGCCATATCCCATGATCTTATGTGTGCAATCATCTCCAAGGTAGATGTTTCCACCATTGGTAATTTCCTTGAAGTTTTTGTACCAATCATTATTGCATGTCATATGAATTGACACTCCATAGTCCACAAACCATGTATTGGCATCATCCATTTCAGCAGACAACACAACATTAAACACAAATAACTTGAGATTTTTGAGATTAGAATTTAGGACTTCTCCTACAAAATGTCTTGTATGTATTCTATGTTTATTTCTAGATTCATCATTTTTCTTCTTATAACAGTCTCTGGCCAAATGCCCACTTCTGCCACATTAAAATCATTTCATTTCAGATGACATACCTTGATTTGATTTCAGAAATGGCCTTTTCTAGAATGAGCTTCTTCCTCTGTTTGTTCCTCCTTGTTTCCCTTTGAATAATTTCTTCTTTGCCACAAGTGCCAAATCTGGATTCTGAGGCTTTAATTTCTTGCGCCTCTCTTCTTCCTGCAATAATATACCTGTCAATGCCTCAAATTTTAGCACTTTCTCCCTTGTTGTGAGACTTGTAATAAGCATCTGGTAATCTTCTGACATTCCATTTAACGTGATTGTTACCAGATCAGTACTAGCTGGTACTGACTCCCCTATGTCTCCCAACTTATATTTCAATTTTTAATTCTGGAAAAAAGCATTAACAGATTCGTTCTCTTCCATTTTAATATACAGGAGCTTACTTTTCAAGAAGAGAACTCAATTTTTGTTTTTAGTCTCATATAATTCCTTTAGTGTATTCCAGGTTTCAGTAGAAGTATTACAATCATGAAAAAGAGGAATTATACTATCTTTGACAGACATTCTAAGCAGTACCTTTTCTTTGTTTTCGTTCTTCTCCCAATCTTTAATAATCGCATATGTCGTGCCTACAACAGGTTTTGCTTCATCCCCCTTTGTAATAGTCTAGGCGCCATAGTCTTCTAGAAGTGTATGCAGCTTGAATTTCCAGTTGACGTAGTTTGTGCCATATAGATCATTGGTTTCATTCAAATATGTTTATGCAAGAGGATTCACCATCTTCTCCCAGTGTTTTTCAGAAATACTTTCACCAGCTCCAAATAAATTTAAATGGAGCCTAATAATTAATAGGGCTTGAAAATAAAAATGAAACCTCTTTGCACAAATAAGTGGTCAACCTTGCAGAAATAATATATATTGAAAAAACCTTTCACTTAGGTGCTCCAGTCAAAAACCTCCTTTTAAATATAAGAGAACCCCCTTTAAACAAAATATATAAAATTCCTTTTAAAATAGAGGGCTCACGTGCTCCCTTTTTTTTGTTTTAATAAAACCAGTGGCCCATGGCAACAGTGTACATGTAGCTATCCATTACCAAGGGAACTATTCCACACGCTTCACACTTTTCCAGAGGAGAAAGTCAAATATTACCACCGGAGTGTTCGTTGGAGAAATGAAGCATTGCACATCAAGAAATTTAATTTCGTAATTTTACATACTGTCACTGCATCTCAGTCTCAGGGATGGGATGTGGTGGTCAATCGAAAAAAAAAGTGTGGTGGTCAACTTCACCGTTCTTCATAATTGCACGTGTTAACCACCTATAAAATTTGTTATATCAAAAGGTGGCTAAATCATTTTTGGAGCCTTCAAGAAACGGGTTTTATTGCTAAAAAATATTATCTCTTGAAATCTCATGAAGACATCTTATCATCGATTTATCTTCACCGTTGTTTCCCTTTCAAAATGCTGAGATTCTGTTGTTTTCATAAAGAAAAAGACTCACTCGCAAAATACCATTTTTCCCCTCCTCCACTCAAAAACTAACCTTCATTTTTCCCCCATCAATTTCCTCTATTTTTCATTTATTCCCCTTTCCCCTTCATGAAAATCCTTTTACGAGGTTTAAAACTCACTTTTAAACTTTGCGAGACCCCCAAATCCATCAAAAAACTTTGAAAATTTTCATAAAAAATAAGTTTCTTTACTATGGGATTAAGCCTTTGGGCTAAGTCCTAAACCACTTCCCCACATATGCCTCTACGCTAGAGCAGAGACACTAATGGTCCCAAGCGCTTGTATCTTTCGACGGAACAAATTGGAGCACATAAGTCTTTAGCTTTTATAAAACCTCCGATGCGATCAACTCCTTTATATATGAGCCCCATTCCTTCTGTTTTATTCACAAAACCAAAGGCCACGCAATTGGGCTCTTAGCACTTCATATAAACCATTCCCGGTCACTTTTTCCCTTTTGTTAATTCATAAAAACCCATTATCCTAAGTTTTGGTCTGTACGTTCATGGAGTTCATGTTATAATATGAGAAGAAGCGTTGATCTTATGAACCGTCAACGGTAAACAAAATATCACGTCGAGATTTAAAAATGGGTAGATTGAAAGACCAACATACGTGCTTCCGATGCTTGATTGGCCCTTATATATAAAGCCCCGGTCCTTTGCGTTTTCCACATATTCACGGGCCTCGCAGAGCGAGCGCTTAACCTTATATATATATATATATATATATATATATATATATATATATATATATATATATATCCCCCCACCCCAAAGCCATTAAACCTTTGTGTTAATAGATTACTCGCCTTTTTTAATATTATAACTAAGCCCGTCATTCATTGATTGGGGCTCTTCTTCATAGTTGATCATTGGACCAATCAATGGCGGTTGCTATATCGCATCGAATTTCGCTAGCGCGTTGTAATATTTTATTTCTCCCTCTCCGATTGGCGATTCCCCGATGAATTCTCCATTGTCGATCGATCTGCGGATAAAGCGACCAGTCAATAAACACTTCTCGCACCCTCCCATCCGTGCCGTGATCGCAAAGCTCAGATTACATCTAGGTCAGTCACGTGTCGGGGATCGGACGGTCCGAGGATCTTTTCCCTCCCGACTTTGGTTAAATTCATCGCCCCCGCTTCTTAATTTTAGCCGTCCCAGAACTCGTCGTTGATCTCGCGGATCAACGACCCTTATTCACCCTTTCTTCGCCTCGTTTATTTTTTTCCATTTATCCCCGGATACAATCTCGTGGCGTTAGCTCCCACCGCATCCAGCAGCCCATATTAACTTTCAAAGCAGGCTCCGACCCCCGTAGGTCCACCTCCCTCTCGGATTTGATCTCGGCCGTCCAATCTTAGATCTACGCGCTCGATTAAAACCGCCGCTTTCTGCTGCCCCCACGTTTGCTGCGCACATCTTATCGCTATCGCGTCACTCTCCCACCGATTCAATACGAGGCCCCAAATCTAACGACGGCGTTCCATATCACGTAACTATAAGCATGAGCGTTAATTTTCCAAAATCACGCAAAATGGACGATATTCAAATTCCGTGTCACCTTCTAACGCATATCGTGTTCAAAAAGGTGAAACCTTCTATCCCTCTTTTGGCCACGCGAAACAGTGGTTTTCTCACCAGAAACCACTTTCCCTTTTTCATTATGTTTCATCACGTTATGCTCCCATGCCGTTGATCTCTCGCACAATCAACGACTCGGATCTAATACGGCCATATACTGTCGCCCTCCGCCTTCACCAAAGGATTTCAACGAGCAATCTCCGTCGTTGGTCTCCGGGTCCAGCGATGCGACGCGCCCAAATCACTTTTTGGAAAACCCCAATTTCCTCTTAACCTTTATCACTGTCTGCGATTAAGGTTTTAACCTATTTTCTTCGCATTTCCACCCGTTTTAATGTAAAGTGATTCTTTAGCTCTATATTATCATTATGACTCTCGACCATTGACTCTGCAAGATCAACGGCCCTAACAATCTCCGCACTAGTTCTTCCAACCACCTCCTTTGACCCCCCATGAACAAATCTCCACCGTTGGATGCTGCCATCCAACGACCATGCTCCAAAACCACAGACCTCCCCTAAATTTTACCCAATACGTAGGATTTTCTAATTTTTATTGTATTGTGCAAGAATTTTAAAGATCAAATAAATTTAAAGAAAAATAAAAGCGAGGATGACGATCCTCCGAGGCTTTTGTTTATTAAGAGTATCCATTCACAGGGTTCAACGCCACGTTTCGCCGGTGCATCGTGAGCACCGATGCCATATGAACCCTGCTGTGGCACTCGCACATCAACAAGACATAGTGAAGCACGATCAAATCAAGAGAGTATCAGTGTTGAGAGACGATGAAGCATAACGAATATTGAAGATTGTTTTTCACGATTTTTGGTGGATTACGGCTAAGATTGAAATTCAAAAGCATAATCCACTAAACTTAAACTTTACTGATTAAAGAGCGAAGACGAGTTGGGCACGATTAAGCCTTTTACACATAATCAAATCAAATTAATAGTGTTTAAAGGAAAATCAAAAATATCTATCGACCGAGAAGCCTCCCGCCACATCGAGGCTAATTGATTCCTCTCAACTACCTAATGCCACTGTAGCCTCACAACATTCGACGCAGGGCCGAGTACACGACCATAACAAAGGATATTTTCCTCACGATAGTTGAAGCAGTTAATTCAAGCCAAAGGATTAATTACAAAAATATCAGCAAAGTTATTACAAGATGACACGAGCCATGAAAGTCAACAAAAGCTTCCACTGAGATTAAAACTTAATGTAAAACAATTAATACGACGAAATATCGCGTAAAACTTCTCCATCAAGCCCCTCAAAGGTGAGAAGCATTTATCCGTATTAATTGAACCTTGAAGATATTTTATCCCCATCCCACCTCCTCATTTCATCTATAAATATACATGTAGGAGACGAAACAATGTTGGTTGCAAAACTTTGAAATATACTTGTGCTCGAAACTCCTACTTGTAAATAGTGTTTAAAGCTCCACGAAGCTACTATTTGTGATCGAAAAATTTAAGCTGAGAAGTGACGATGATTCTTTGGCTGAAACATTTGGACTTGAAGATTATGCATTTGGTTTGAAGCATCGATACAAGTTGATTTATGGGATCTTGGTCTATGTCAACGGTGATGTTTTTCTTATTGTAAATTGTTATTTTATTTTTGTTTTCACTCTTTCGTCCATATTCTCTAATAAAAGAACGATAAGCATAGAGTTAGATTTCTTGTGTACAATACCCTTCTCGAGCGATAAGCTTTATCTACATGTTTTCATCAAAAAGCTGTGTTGTTTAGGAATGATTTGATTCGGTTTAACGATTAGGAATCGTCGGCATTCCCTAGATCTCTATTGTCTAAGCTAAATGTTGTTCTTGAACGTTATTTTTCGGTTTATGTTTAGTAGGGATGAACTAAGGAAGTGATGGTGAGCCACTGTCCTTTAGTTTTATCCCCAAAAAACTAGTGAAAGCTTCCCTAAGAGTGTGTTGAAAGCGAGGTTAGGTTAAAAGACCTTACTCGATCTTAGAACTATTCTTTGTTATCTTATTTGTTTGTCTTGAAATTTCACTAAGTAAAGCGAGCTAGGGAAGTCTATGGTGAGCACTGTCCTCTAGTTTCTTCTCCAACGATTTGCTTTTAAAGTTTCCCTTTGTGTTTAAAATGTTTTCTATTGAAAGTGCATCAAAGCTAGTTGGTTTCGAAGTACTTATCGGATCTTAGATTACTTTTTATGTCTTTCTTAAGGGTATGCAGAAAAGCGAGGATAGTTTCAAAGTACTTACTTGATCTTAGGTCGCTCTTTGTTCTTCATCTATCTCCTTCCCCCTTCATACTGTTGTATCATTTCATTCCATAAAATCAACTTTAAAGAGATCCTTAGACATGTAGATGACTTGCCCCATGGACCACTCTTGAACCTTGTTGTTTCAATTAAATCCTATTATGACTCATATGGCCCAATGGACTAAAAACCAACGTTATATCTATATTTTTTAGCCAACACATGTGTCGATTGCTTGCAACTTCACACCTTTGAAACTCTTTCCATTTAGGACTTTCCACTCAACTAATAATCATGCTCAACCATCCAAAACAAAACAAAACCTCATTCTTCATAACTAGCCTAATATCAAACCCAAAATCTTAAAGATAAATCAATCTTTGCACTTTATTGGAGAGATCCCTCTCGCGGATTAGGAGGGCTAGATCCTAGAATCCCAAAGTGGTAGCACAACAGTGTTCTCCCTGTGGTTGACTTTGCCAATCTTGCAAATTACGGGGAGCTAACATTTTACGGCGACTCACTGAGATTTTTGAGTGAATAAACGGTCTAAATAAATCTAAGGACCACGGAAAAACACTTGTCTCAGGAACAATTGGTATATTAACCGGTTGAGCCACCAAAAAACTAACATTTACAGCGACTCTGCTTGGGGATTTGAGTTAATTTTCACCTATACATTCTTAAGACTCTAGAAAGACCTCTGTCAAACACATGTCTCAAGAACAATTGGTATATTAACTAGTTGAGCCACCGACAACTAACATTTACGGTGACTCCACTAGGGACTTTACGAGTAGACTTCATCCTAGATATATTACAAGGCCCTCGAGAAAAAACCTTTTTGATTTAATGACATTTGTTCTATCATCCGGTTGGAGCCACAGCGACAACTGACATTTCGGCAGCTTCTGCTTTGGGGATCATGAGTCGATTTCATCTTAAATACTCTTAATACTTTCGCGAGCACCCATGATCTCTTAGATTGGTACATGGTGGTGGACCATAAAACATTTTACCTCCTTGGGGGCTAAAAACTTCCACGTGGCGACTCCACACTGCGAAACTCCCAAAAAGACCAAATGACTCCCTGGTAGAAGACCTTGGGCGATTGAGCAGATCACGGTGACCTTGTTATCGATTTACAAACATGGATTTAGATATATACCCGGATGACAAACATGTGATCGTGATGGAAAAATTGATGTACATGCTTGGAAGAAGGGTGGATAGGTTTATGGCTAATCTAAATGTTGGTGATCGAGAGCAACATATGCCTTTCCTTGAGAAAACACAAACTCTACCCCTACAAGACATGTATGATCAACAAGATTGTGAAGAAAATGATCAAGAAAAAAATTCTAATCATGATGGAAAAGATGATGTACATGATTGGAAAGAGAATGGATAGGTTGATGGCTAGTATGAATATTGATGATCTAGAGCAAGCTATGCTTTCCGATCAAACACAAGCCCAATCACCTCAAGATCAATACGACAACCAAGATATGTATTATGATCAACACCTTATAGAGAACGATGAGCAAACTTACAAGAAGGCAATAAAGAAAGGGTTGTCGAGAAATTTTGATTGCCTTCCTATGACTTGCACTATGTTGATGAGAGATCTTCATCACCGAAATGTAAAATCTAATAGTGAGCAGGTGCCTTGAGGAAACAAGTAGCCATTTGGAAAACACGAAACCTAAAATTGAGGAGACACCAACACATATCGAAACCCTTCCTTTGTGTTATAGCTCGGTCGATTATACAACAAGAATGGCATCACGATAATCAAGAGAAAATAACTCATCAACTTGATGTACAAACTCATTATCATACTAATCATGAGGAAATTTTTTGGAATGCAAGAAGATCGAGGAAACAATAGAAATTCCTCGAAAGTGCCCACTGGCAAGCACAAGTCAAGATCCCCTAGAGAGAGGCTCAAGAAAACATCCGGCCTCAAAATCGAGATTTTACAAGAGATCGAGAATTGTTGTAGTGCTGTTCAAAGGAACATAGAGAACATCTTCCCTTTGACTGAAGAAGAGATAGATCAGAATATTAATAAACAGTCAATCTGCGAAAGCTTATTGCAAAGCAGGCTCTTGCTCATTCACGTAGAGAACTTTGTTGTAAAAAGATCACGAAAGTTCTTTTGTTGGTCATAAGAAACAAGGTAGCTCTTCTTCTATTTGTATTGAAATAAAAATCTCTCCTTTTAACGGGAAGAACAAATTGATCAAATACTAACCAACCAAGCGGCTACCCTCCAAACCATCATCTCAACTCGATAATCATGAACATGGTGCCTATTCTATAGAACAATTCAACGACACTCAAAACAAAGAGGATAGTAAAGAAATCAATGATAATAATGAAACTAGTCCTCTTTGGAATATGAATTTTGATGGGTTATGTACTAAAACCAATGCAGGGTGCGGGAATGTGGCTTTACGATACGGAGAAAAATTGATATCTGAAGCCTATTCATATAAATTGAACTTTCAATGCACAACATACATATTGAGAGTACGAGGCACTTCTTTTAGGGCTACACTTATTGAAAAAATTAGGAGCCCGAGAATATACGATTCACGGAAAGGCGCAAAATTGGTAATTAGGCAAGTGAAAGATGAATGCATGATTAAACATCCAGGACTTAAAGCTTATAAAGGATGATACCATGGATTTGTTAAAATCTTTCAAAGAATTCCAACTTATCCTTGTTCCTAAAGACCAAAGCAGTTTTCTGCTAGGTGGATTAGCCCTTGTGGCTAGTACATGTTTTAAGACCTTGGGAGAGAAAACGATATATGATTCAAGAAAAATTCGGACTTTGTTGTCCCAAACAATAAAAGATGCGGCAAAACTTTGAAGGAGAAAAACAAATAGAAAACTATCCTACTAAGGATATTCCATATTTTCAAGAAGAAACTTCTCCTTTCACTAATGTTAGTACGCCATTCAAAGAACCTAATTTTATATCTGAAAACAAGCACAGTTTTAGAGAAAGAAAGATAGTTCACTATTTGCTATTTTGCGGAGTTAAGGATGATGATACTTCAAGCCACATACTTGATAACGCGAGTCTTCAAAGTTTGAAGTCTTGGAGCAGATAATCTACCAGTGACATGGAGAGCCAAAAAGAAGAGAATCTTCATCTTTTCTTTGTTGATCCTTTGGAAGAGTGTGTGGAGGTCCCAAGCGCTCAAATTATCAACCATGGATCCTTTGCAAGAGCCAAGGACATGAAAATTTGTCACCTCTGTGATAGCCTTGGTTTTTAAGATTAATCTTCAAAGCTGTACTATGGATACCCCTCATCAATAGCCGGAGTTTCTTCTTCTCTTTACATTACTCAACTAGCTACATTGGCACTTTTGTATCATATGATAATGTAAAAACTCCAAGTTAGAAATTGGTTGGATAGGAATGTCAATATAGCTCAGTTTTGAGCAATTAAATAGTTGTTTATTTTTGTCTCCAAATAAAAATCAAAAAATACAAAAAAAACAAATAGAAGAAAGAAAAGAGAGCAGATTAGCAAAAACAATAAAGGTACAACCCCATACCCAAAAGAGAAAACAAAGTCTAAAAGTGTGCAAGCTTAAATGCCACTCTCGAAAAAACACACTCCTAGTTAGCCATACGACCTAATCATGGCTAATTAGTTTTAAATTATTTGTTGATAGGTTAGTGAATCGATTTTCCAAATAGCTGATCTTGGCTTTATCAATTAGGAAGATTAGGATAGAAAAGATAAGGTTCAAACATGCTCAAAATCCGAACCTAAGTTTGCAAAAAGAAGAATGACTCCAATATGTTTTAAATTACCCGAGTCAAAAAACAGAGGTAAAAAATGGTTCTAATCAACTCAAAATCTGAACCGGATAATAAGGAAATACGAGTTCAAATAGAAACAAAAAAGCAGGAAATTTGAAGAAAAGAGAAGTAAGTGCTTAGAACTTTCAGAATCTTAAGCCTTCCATTTTTTATTTAAATTTCTGTAAAATAATATCTATGTGTGACTTGTTTTCTATGCCATGGATCGGCAACAAGTTGGATTGTTTAATCACGACTTGTATGCTTTTAAATTTTTGTTTTAGAAATTAGAGAATAAAAATCATTGACAGTATTTCCTAATCTATGATTAGTAGATTAGGTGAGAAGCATATGAACTCAAGCATGTTCAATTTGAGTTCATGGAGAAATAAGGAGTAAAATTAGATTATATTTTTTGCTTTCAAAAAGAATAAAATGTTGTAAGAGAGTTTGCCAATCTAAGTGCACTCTAAAGAAAGAAAAAAAATGTTAGATCGGTAGGATTGTAGGTAGGTACAAAGCTTGTGTTGATGATGATCTATTGTTTTTCATGGTCGCTAATATTTTTCGAGCAAAAAAGAAGATCATCCAAGTGAAGAAAGAGCAGTTCAATGATGGACGCAAATCTGATCGAGCCTCCCGGAAGAATGTAAGTACGAAGTTCTTGATGCCTTCAAGAAGGCACCATCTCCAAGTGGAGCCACTGTTAGCCACCTATAAAATTTGTTATATCAAAAGGTGGCTAAATCATTTTTAGAGCCTTCAAGAAATAGGTTTTATTGCTAAAAATGTTATCTCTTGAAGTCTCATGAAGACACCTTATCCTCGATTTATCTTCACTGATGTTTCCCTTTCAAAATGTTGAAATTCTGTTGTTTTCATGAAGAAAAGACTACTGAAAATCGCCATTTTTCCCCTCCTCCACTCAAAACTAACCTTCATTTTCCCCCATCAATTTCCTTTATTTTTCATTTATTCCCCTTTTCCCCTTCATGAAAATTATTTTCACAAGGTTTAAAACTCACTTTTTAAACTTTCCCGAAAACCCCAAATCATCAAAAAGCTTTGAAATTTTTCATAAAAAATAACTTTTTTTTACTATGGGCTTAAGCCCCTTTGGGCTAAGTCCTAAACCACTTCCCCACATACTCCTAGCACTAGAGCAGTGCTAATGGTCCCGACGCTTATCTCATCGGAACAAATCGGAGCGTGCAAGTCTTTGGCTTTTATAAAACCTACGATGCGATCGACTCCTTTATATATAGGCCCCATTCCTTTGTTTTATTCACAAAACCGAAAGACGCAATCGGGCGCCTAGCACTTCATATAAACCATTCTCGATCACTTTTTCCCTTTGTTAATTCATAAAAACCCATTATCTGAAAGTTTTGGTCCTAAACAAGTCGGTTCATGTTATTATATGAGAAGAACCGTTGATCTTATGTAGCCGATCAACGGTAAACGAATCTCACATCAGGAGATTTACAAATAGGTAGATTGAAAGACCAACACTAGTGCTTCCGATGCCGATTGGCCCTTATATATAAAGCGGCGTCTTTGCGTTTTCCACATATCCACGAGCCTCGCACGAACGGGTGCTTAACCTCATATATATATATATATATATATATATATATATATATATATATATATATATATATATATATATATATATATATATCATATCCCCATAGCTTCATTAAACCTTTGTATTTAATGAATTACTCCTTTTTAATATTATAACTAAGCATGCCATTCATTGGTCGAGGGCTCTTCTCCACCATTGATCATTGGACCAATCAATGGCTAGCGCTATATCGCATCGGAGATTTCCATTGGCGCATTGTAATATTTTATTGCTTTCCTCTCAATTCGCGATTCCGATGAGTTCTCGCCATCGATCCGATCTGCGGATCGATGGCCCATAATCAATGCGCTTTTGTGCCCCCCTATCCATTGCCCACGCCGATCACAAAGCTTCGATTGCATCCCCAGGGTCGTCGACGTGTCCGAGATCGGACGGTCCAGATCTTCCTCCGACTTTGGTTAGGGTTCACTGCGCCCCACTTCATAATGTTTTTGGCCAAATCCCGGCCATTGATCTCTGCAAATCAACGGCCCTTATTCACCCTTTCTCTCGCCTTGTTTATTTTTTCCATTTATCCCCGAGATATAATCTTCGCCATTGATCCCGCACATCACGGCCCATATTAACTCCGATGAGGCCCGACGTAAATAGTGTTTAAAAGCTCCTCGAAGCTGCGTTTGTGATCGAAAAGTTAGGCTAAGAAGTGATGATGATTCTTTCGGATTGAAACACTTGGACTTGAAGATTGTATCGGTTTGAAAGCATCAATACAAAAGCTGATTTATGGAATCTCGGTCTATGTCAATGGTGATGTTTTTCTTATTGTAAATTGTTATTTTATTATTGTTTTCGCTCTCGTCCATCTTCTGCGATAAAGAAACATGACAGAATAGAAGTTAGGATTCTTTCGTTTACGATACCCTTCTGCGGTCGATAAGCTTTATCTACATGTTTTTCTTCTATAGCGTGTTGTTTAGGAATGATTTAATTCAATTTAAGCGATTGGGAATGCTTTGAGTGTTCCCTCGTCCCTATTGTCTATGCTAAATGTTGTTCTTGAACGTTATTTTTTAGTTTATGTTAAGTAGAGGTGAACTAAGGAAGTGATGGTGAGCCACATCTCGTAGTTTTATCCCCAAAAACCCTAGCGTAGCTTCCCTAAGAGTGTGTTGAAAGCGAGGGCTAGGTTAAAAAGTCCCTTATGATCTTAGACTTATTCTTTGTTATCTTGTATGTTTGTCTTGAAAAGTTCACTAAGTAAAGCGAGAGTTAGGAAGTCTTTGGTGAGCCCTTTCCTCTAGTTTCTTCTCCAACGAGTTTGCTTTTAAAGTTTCCCTTTGTGTTTAAAATGTTTTCTATTGAAAGTGCATCAAAGCTAGTTAGTTTCAGTACTTATTAGATCTTAGATTACTTTTATGTTTTTCTTAAGGGTATCTAGCGGGATAGTTTCAAAGTACTTACTTGATCTTGAAAGGCACGTCTTTGTTTCTTCATCTGTTTCCTTCCTTCTTTTTGTATCATTTCATTCCATAAAATCAACTTTAAATAGATCCTTAGACATAGATGACTTGTCCCATGGACCACTCTTGAACCTTGTTGTTTCAATTAAATCCTACTATGACTCCATAGCCAATGGACTAAAAACCAGCGTTATATCTATCTTTTTAGCCAATGCTTGTTGCGATTTCTTGTAACTTCACACCTTTGAAACTCTTTCCATTTAGGACTTTCCACTCAACTAATAATCATGCTCAACCATCACAAAACAAAATAAAACCCTCGTTCTTCATAACTAGCCTAATATCAAACCCAAAAGATTTAAAAGATAAATCAATCTTTGCACTTTATTGGAGAGATCCCTCTTCGGATTCAGGAGGGCTAGATCCTAGAATCCCAAAGTGGTTGAAAGCAGTGTTCTCCTGGGTTTGACTTTGCCAATCTTGCAAATTACGGGGAGCTAACAGCACGAACATGCACCACCACGAATAGGGACCACCACGCTTTCGTTGCGTCCACCAAGACACCAGATATTTGTTTCTCGGCTGCGCAACGTCCAATCCGCAACATTGCACTCACTAGATCCTTTCTGTAGTGTCCATTGGAGAGTCGCTCAAGCCTCACGAGCTTAATAAATCACGTCACTTCACAAAATTCCCTACAGATCACACCACGATACAACTCATTGTCTTTTGCTTTAGGTTCATCTCACAATATATTGTTCCACGCTTCCATTGCTCATAGAGAGAAATGTTGCCTTCGATATTTTCCAATATAGAGAGAGAGATCCTTCTTTGTTTTCTCACCTGCTCCCCTGAGATCGATGCATGCTTCCACTGTGCATAGAGAGAAATGCTGCCTTCGATATGATTAGATGAGGTTTCATAAAACAATGCTCGAGGCTCTGCAACACTCCAAACTATGTGCAACACTCCAAAAATTGTGCAATTCTTATGAAACCAACTCCAAAAACTAAAGAAAAGAGAGGTCAACACCTTAGAAATGAGCCACTTCGAGGGGGAGACCTCCTTTACATTACATAATGAACAATTCTTGGATGATACAAATGACAGAACCTCCTTTATATATATAGGAGTCCATGGGGTCACAATATAATCCTAAATGACCTAACAATAATAATGTAAAGGCACAATAATAACAATATGGGGGTTACAAGGGTACAACGATGACAATTAAGGGGATACACTAACAACAATAAGGGACTACACTAGTAATATAGGTACCTAACATGACCCTCCCCTTAAAAAAAGTGTTGTCCTCAATGATTGAGTAGCTCTGGATGCTTTTGTATAAAATTCTCATCCTCCCATGTTGAATCTTCAGTGGGTAAGTTCATCCACTTGATGAGATACTCTGAAATTGATAGATTTCGTAGCTGTCGAGTTCTTGTTTCCGTGACGGCTTCAGGTTCCAATATGATTTTTCCTTCCTCGTCAAGTTCTAGCAATATTGTTTGAACTGGAAGTTTGTCACCTATAACCTTCTTTAAGCATGAAACATGGAAAACTGGATGCACTCGAGAAGAAGCAGGAAGCTCCAATTTGTATGCCATAGTACTAATATTTTGCAACACCTTGTAAGGACCATAGTACTTTGGTGATAATTTATTATCCTTCTTAGCTTGCTTGAGGGACATTTGTTTGTATGGTTGTAGCTGTAAAAATACCCAGTCTCCTACATCAAAACTTCTCTCGTTGTGATGTTGATCTACATGTTCTTTAATTTGATTTTGTGCCTAATTTAGGTTATCCTTTAAGAGTTGGACAACTTGTTATTGATGCTCGATGTGATGTTTCACTGCTTGAACCTTATAATTTTCTCTTAAATATGATGTGATGGATGGTGGATGATATCCATAAAGTTCCATAAATGGGGTCATTTTTGCTGCAATATGGAAGGAAGTGTTGTAACACCATTCAGCCAGAGGTAACCACTTGACCCATTGTGTTTGTTTATCAGATACAAAAAAACGAAGATATCATTCCAAACAATTGTTCACTATCTCAGTTTTCCCATCGGAATGAGGATGATAAGATGAGCTATGAGCTAGTTGAGAACCCAAATAAGAAAATAACTCCGTCCAAAAATTTCCAGTAAAAATGGGATCTCTTTCACTTGCAATAATCTTTGGGTTTCCATGTAGATTTTTAATTGTTTCCATAAATGCAGTAGCAATTTTACTTTCTTTAAATGGATGAGATAATGCACAAAAGTGTGCATACTTGGTAAGTCTATCAACTACCACCATGATGACACTTTTTCCTTCGGAATTAGGCAAACCTGTGATAAAATCCATTGAAATCTCCTCCCAACGTTGACTTGGAATGGATAAAGGCTTTAGAAGATCCAGGTTGAATATCAGATTTAAGGCCATCCAAAAAAATTTATTTCTTCACCCTGTGGTAAGTTTTTAAAAATCTTGATTGTCCTCCTAAGGGAGATGTGTGCAATTCCAAAAGAATCTTTTGTTTTAGTTGGGAATTCTTACAAAGATATAAGCGATCTTTGTACCATAAGAAATCATTTTACCAACTAAATGTATCAGATGTACTAGGATCTTGTTGCAACTTTTGAATGAGTGTCCACACTTCTTTGTCCTTCTTCCATTCATCCCTTGCTTCGGTTATCTAATCTGGTTGGATAATAGAAATGGCACAAAGAAATGCGTCCACCTCTTCACCCTTTCTTGAGAGTGCATCTACAACAACATTTAGCTTCCCTATTTTGTAAATGATTTCAAAGTCATAACCCAACATCTTTGTGACCCATTTTTGATGTTCTTCTGAAGATAGTATTTGTTCCAAAAAGTGTTTAAGACTATCATGATCATTTTTTACCTTGAAGTGTCTTCCCATTAGGTAAGGTCGCTATTTCTTTAGTGCATGTATTATTGCCAACATTTCCTTCTCATAAATAGCTTTCTGTAAATACTTTTCTTTGATTGGACGACTTTCAAAATCAATGGGTCTTCCTTCTTTCATTAAAACCACACCAATTCCACTTCCTAAGGCATCACATTCCACAATAAAGGTTTTTGTGAAGTCTGGCGTAGCTAAGACCGGTGCTAGGCACATTGCCTCCTTAAGGTGCTCAAAGGCCTTAGTTGCTTCAGGAGTCCATGAAAATGCATCCTTCTTCAATAATGTTGTTAGAGGTGCCACTATTCTCCCATAATTCTTAACAAACTTGCAATAATACCCTATGAACCTGAGAAATCCTCACAACTACTTTATGGTTGTGGGGAATTTCCATTCCTTAATGGCTTTAATTTTGTTAGGGTCTACCTTAACACCCTTGTGAGATACAATATGACCCAAATATTCCACCTCTTGTACTCCAAAGAAACATTTGGAGGTTTTTGCATATAATTGTTTCTCTTCCAATAGTTTGAGCACCCTATCAACATGTTGAACATGATCCTTCCAAGACCTACTGTAGATTAGTATATCATTAAAGAATACTAACACAAATTTTCTAAGGAAGGGTTTGAAACTGGAATTCATCAACCCTTGAAATGTAGAAGGTGCATTGGTACGGCCAAAAGGCATGACCAAAAATTCATAATGACCCTCATGAGTTCGAAATGTTGTTTTCGGAATATCTTCAGTCTTCTTTCTAATTTGATGATATCCTGAACAAAGATCCAACTTGGTAAAATACATTGCTCCATGTAATTCATCCAATAATTCATCAATCACGGGAATCGGAAAATTATCTTTGATAGTCAGCTTATTGATCTCCCTATAATCCAGACACATGTGCCATGATCCATCCTTCTTATGCACCAATACTACTGGAGCAAAGAAAGAACTTTGACTAGGTTGAATTATACCAGCCTCTAACATTTCTGCAATCATTCGTTCAATTTCACTATTTTGGACATAAGGAAATCTGTAAGGCCTGATGTTTGGAGGAACACTTCCTGGAATCAAATGAATAGCATGATCATGATCACGAATAGGTGGGAGTTCTTTGGGAGTTTCAAACACCTTGGAATGATTTTCTAAGACTTTTTGGAGATCTGGAGAAATAGATGATTTTGATGTTGGAACTTCTAGTGAGCATAATTGTGAAAATACGCCTCGTTGTTATTTCTTCAGAAGCTTTGTCATGACATTAGAGCTTATTATCTTTCCCAGCTTCCCTGTGATACCCCGTAATTCAAATTCCTTTCCTTCCGAAAAAGTTTCGGGAAAAGTTCTTGAAAATTAAAATCTACCACCCCCAAATATTGTAACCATTGTACTCCTAGTACAACATTAGCACCTCCCATTGGAATGGAAAGCATTGGACTATTCAATACATATTCCCCCATGGTTAGCTTGATATTATGGCATTTTCTAGAGCAATTTATAGTTCCTCCATTTGTAACCATCACTTGGCATTCTGGTGTTGGATATAGGAAGCAATTCAATTCCTAGGCTACCTTACAATGAATAAAATTATGGGTACTACCTGAATCAATCAACACAATTACCTTTTTCTTCTTGATATGTCCTTCTATCTTTAGAGTTTTAGGAGTGGTAATTCCTGCCAATGCATTACACAACATGGTCGAACTCATTTCTTCTTTATCTAAGGTTGGTTCCTGGTGTATATCCTTTTCTTTTGAATTTTCTTGTTCTTTTTCTTCCTCCTCTTCACAATCTATGTAAAATAATTTCTTCTCAACACACTTATGACATTTAGTGTATTTTCTATCACAACTGTAGCAAAGCCCTTTCGCTATTTTTTCTTCCAATCGTTGTGGTTTCAACCTTGTAGGTTGTGGAAGTCTAGGAGTAGCAACACTTCCATCTTTATAGATGTGAGTGGTAGGTTTCCTTGTCGCCATAATTTTACATTCAATTTTTCTTTCCAACCTGAATGCCTTCGCTAATGAATCAAGTTCCCAAAGGCGAACCTCATGTTGGATGTTATCCTTTAAAGTCCCTATGAAGACATCAATCCTGTGTTCCTCTGGAATATCATTTACCCTTATATTCAATTTTCGGAAGTCTTCAATGCTCCACCACTTAACCCTTTTGTTTGAGATTTATCAATTGGCTAAAGAAGGTGTTGCTCTTTGTATCCTCATAAAGTGTTATCATTTCCTCAGTAAAAATTGACCAAGTGACAATTTTTTTACGGGAGAAAAGCCATCGATACCATACAAATGTATCTTGTTCTAAATATAAAGTTTCAATGTGTACCTTTTGTGTGTTTTGCACATTATTGAGATCAAAATATTGCTCCATCTGTAGTATCCATGTTACGAGATCCTTGCCATCAAAATTCTTCATATCGATCTTTGGAATATGGTGGGCCTTCAATCCAACATTAGAGTTTATGAAATCATGATTAACATTTATTTTTTCTCATCATGAGTTTCCTCTGCTATCTTTTTGCCATTAGGAATAATTTCTTGTATCAACTTTGTCAAACCTTCCATGTCTGCTTTTAGATCATTCTTCATGTCTTTCATTTTTTCTTCTATACCATCGATCTTAGCTTCCATGTCTTCCATGCCATTATTCAAACCATCCATCTTAGATTCCATTCCCTTCTTCAAACCATCCATCTTAGCTTCCACACCTTTCTTCAAAACTTCCATTTTAGTTTTTATTTCTCTTTGCGAGAGCGAAATTTCGTGCACTTTCTCTTGTAATTTTGAGATATCATGTTGCACTTATTCATCTTCATGAGTGATAGTAGAGTATTATGAGGGCTTAATAGGTGTTGAATTATTTTAGGGGGAATTTTAGAACCCAATAGTGATATCAATGCTTCAATATGTCCTGGGAATCACTTCAAACTGATTTTTCAAACAAGACTTATGCAATTTGAAAAAAAAAAATACACACCTTTTTCATGCTTTTGAGGAGCTCGATATTGTAACTGAATTATCTCTGTGATTTCATATATTCAATATCTGAAATTTGGTCCTATAGTTTTCCTCTTAATTTTCTTTCAAATGCCACAGGTCTGGCCTGATTTGGATTCTTCAAGACAAATTTATTCCCAATCTCCCACAATGACCTAATTACAAACTGGTTCAGTAGAGCAAACTTGTGCGGCGTTCCATGTGTCACTTTTTCCTCCTTCGGCTCTGAACTTGATATAAAGGAAACTATAGTCCATGTAATTTTTGTCACTTTTTATAGAATCCTAATCTGATGTTCAAAGAGAGAGTTATGACGATTTTCCCATGGTCACCTCTTTGAGATGAAATTTGGGAGCCTGAAAAAACCCTAACTTCCACAGATTATATCTCCGAAAATATTGTGAACCAAGATCTGAAATTTTTATACGAAGTTCCTCAGGATTTGTTCTTATTTTTATACTAATTTCATCTTTTGAACCTTCATATAAAAAAAATTTATAGCAAAAATTCCACGATGACTCGTTTGAAGCAAAGAAACCCTAGAATCCAAAGCTCTGATACCAATTTTTATGAAACCAACTCAAAAACCAGAAGAAAAGAGAGATAAACGCCATAGAAATGAGCCACTTCGAGGGGGAAACCTCATTTACATTACATAATTTAATAATTCTTGGATGATACAAATCACAAAACCTCCTTTCTATATATAGGATTCCATGGGGTCACAATATAATCCTAGCCGACCTAACAATAAAAATGTAAGGGCATAATTATAACAATATGGGGGTTACAAGGGCACAACGATGACAATAAGGGGGTTACACTAACAACAATAAGGGACTACATTAGTAATATAGGTACCTAACATGCCCATCCCCTTAAAAAAAGTGTTGCCCTCAACACTTGAGTAGCTCTGGATGCTTCTGTATAAAATTCTCATCCTCCCATGTTGAATCTTTAGTGGGTAAGTTCTTCCACTTGATGGGATACTCTGAAATTGATCGATTTCGTAGCTGTCGAGTTCTTGTTTCCGTGACTTATTTAGGTTCCAATATGATTTTCCTTCCTCGTCAAGTTCTGGAAATATTGTTTGAATTGGAATTTTTTCAGTTATAACCTTCTTTAAACATGAAACATGGAAAACTCGATGCACTCGAGAAGAAGTAAGAAGCTCCAATTTGTATGCCATAGTAATAATATTTTTCAACACCTTGTAAGGACCATATTACTTTGGTGATAATTAATTATCCTTCTTAGCTTGCTCGAGGGACATTGTTTGTATGGTTGTAGCCATAAAAATACCCAGTCTCCTACATCAAAACTATTCTCGCTGCGAAGTTGATCTGCCTATTGTTTCATTCGATTTTGTGCCAAATTTAGGTTATCCTTTAAGAGTTGGACAACTTGTTGTTGATGCTCGATGTGATCTTCCACTTCTTGAACCTTATAATTTTCTCTTAAAGATGATGTGATGGACGGTGGATGATATCCATAAAGTGCCATAAATGGGGTCATTTTTGCTGCAATATGGAAGGAATTGTTATACCACCATTCAGCCAGAGGTAATCACTTGACCCATTGTGTTTGTTTATCAAATACAAAACAACGAAGATATACTTCCAAATATTTGTTAACTATCTCATTTTGCCTATCAGATTGAGGATGATAAGATGAGCTACGAGCTAGTTGAGTACCCAAACAAGAAAATAATTCCGTCAAAATTTCCAATAAAAATGGGATCTCTGTCGGTTACAATAATCTTTGGGTTTCCATGTAGCTTTTTAATTGTTTCCATAAATGCAGTAGTAACTGTACTTGCTTTACATGGATGAGATAATGCACAAAAGTGTGCATACTTGGTACTTCAATCAATTACCACCATGATGACACTTTTTCCTTTGGACTTAGGTAAACCTGTGATAAAATCCATTGAAATATCCTCCCAACATTGACTTGGAATGGATAAAGGCTTTAGAAGACTTGAGTTGAATATAAGATTTGAGGCCATCCCAAAAAAATCTTTCTTCACCCTATGGTAAGTTTTTAAAAATGTTGAGTGACCTCCTAAGGGAGATGTGTTCAATTCCAAAAGAATATTTTGTTTTAGTTGGGAATTCTTACAAAGATATAAGTGATCTTTGTACCATAAGGAATCATTTTTCCAACAAAATGTATCAGATGTACTAGGATCTTGCTGCAACTCTTGAATGAGTGTCCACACTTCTTCGTCCTTATTCCATTCATCCCTTGCTTCGGTTATCCAATCTTGTTGGATAATAGAAATGGCACAAAGAAATGCTTCCACCTCTTCATCCTTTCTTGAGAGTGCATCTACAACAACATTTAGCTTCCCTTTTTTGTAGATGATTTCAAAGTCAAAACCCAACATCTTTGTGACCCATTTTTGCTGCTCTTCTGAAGATTGTCTTTGTTCCAAAAAGTGCTTAATACTATCATGATCAGTTTTTACCTTGAAGTGTCTTCCCATTAGGTAAGGTCACCATTTCTTTAGTGCATGTAGTATTGCCAACATTTCCTTCTCATAAATAGATTTATGTAAATACTTTCCTTTGATTGTACGAATTTCAAAAGCAATGGGTCTTCCTTATTTCATTAAAACCACACTAATTCCATTTCCTAGGGCATCACATTCCACAATAAAGGTTTTTGTGAATTATAGCGTAGCTAAGACCGGTGCTAGGCACATTGCCTCTTTAAGATACTTAAAGGCCTTAGTTTTTTCAGGAGTCCATGAAAATGCATCTTTCTTCAATAATGTTGTTATAGGTGATGCTATTCTCCCATAATTCTTAACAAACTTGCGATAATACCCTGTTAATCCAAGAAATCCTCGCAATTGCTTTATGGTTATGGGGAATTTCCATTCCTTAATTATTTTAATTTTGTTAGGGTATACCTCAACACCCTCATGAGATACAATATGACCCAAATATTCCACCTCTTGTACTCCAAAGAAACATTTGGAGGTTTTTCCATATAAGTGTTTCTCTTCCAATAGTTTGAGCACCCTATAAACATGTTGAACATGATCCTTCCAAGACCCGTTGTAGATTAGTCTATCATCAAAGAATACTAACATAAATTTTCTAAGGAAGGGTTTGAAAATGGAATTCATCAACCCTTGAAATGTAGAAGGTGCATTGGTAAGGCCAAAAGGCATGACCAAAAATTCATAATGACCCTCATGAGTTCGAAATGTTGTTTTCGAAATATCTTCAGTCTTCATTCTAATTTGATGATATCCTGAACAAAGATCCAACTTGGTAAAATACATTGCTCCATGTAATTCATCCAATAATTCATCAATCACGGGAATGGGAAATTTATATTTAATAGTGAGATTATTGAGCTCCCTATAATCCAAACACATGCGCCATGATCCATCCTTCTTGTGCACCAATACTACTAGAGCAGAGAAAGAAATTTGACTAGGTTGAATTATACCAGCCTCTAACATTTCTGCAATCATACACTCCATTTCACTCTTTTGGACATAAGGATATCTGTAAGGCCTGTTGTTTGGAGGAACAATTCCTGGAATCAAATGAATAGCATGATCATGATCACAAATAGGTAGGAGTCCTTTGGGAGTTTCAAACACCTTGGAATGATCGTCCAAGACTTTTTGGAGATCTTGAGAGATAGATGATTTTGATGTTGGAAATTATAGTGATCATAATTGTGCAATTACGCCTCGTTATTATTTCTTCAGAAGCTTTGTCACGACATTAGAGATTATTATCTTTCCTGACTTCTCTGCAATACCCCGTAATTCAACTTCCTTTCCTTCCAAAAAATATTTCAGGGAAAGTTCTTGAAAATTAAAAGCTACTGTTCCCAAAGATTATAACCATTGTACTCCTAGTACAACACCAGCACCTCCCATTGGAATGGAAAGAATTGGACTATTCAATACATATTCCCCCATGGTTAGCTTGATATTATGGCATTTTTCAGAGCAATTTATAATTTCTCCATTTGCAACCATCACTTTACATTATAGTACTGGGTATAGGAATAAATTCAATTCCTTGGCTACCTTACAATGAACAAAATTATGGGTACTACCCGAATCAGTCCAAATTATTACCTTTTTCTTCTTGATATGTCCTTCTATATTGAGAGTTTGAGGAGTGGTAATTCCTGCCAATGCATTACACGATATGGTAGGACTCATTTCTTCTTTATCTAAGGTTGGTTCCTGGTGTATATCCTCTTATTTTGATGTTTATTGTTCATTTTCTTCCTCCTCTTCACAATCTATGTAAAATAAATTATTCTCAACACATTTATGACCTTTAGTGTATTTTCTATCACAACTATAACAAAGCACTTTTTCTCTTTTTTCTTTCAATTTTTGTGGTGTCAACCTTGTAGTTTGTGGAAATATAGGAGTAGAAACACTTCCATATTTATAGATGTGAGTGGTATGCTTCCTTTTCGCGATAATTTTACATTCAATTTTTCTTGCCAACCTGAATGCCTTCTCCAATGAATCAGGTTCCCAAAGGCGAACCTCATGTTGGATGTTATCCTTTAAAGTCCCTATGAAGACATCAACCCTATGTTCCTCTGGAATATCATTTATCCTTATATTCAATTTTTGGAAGTCCTCAATGTTCTCCACCACTGAACCCTTTTGTTTGAGATTTATCAATTGGCTAAAGAAGGTGTTGCTCTTTGTATCCTCATAATGGACTATCATTTCCTCGGTAAAAATTGACCAAGTTGTAGAAATTATATACAAGGTGCATGCATATATCCAAATTCTCCTCATCTAACAATATTTACTTCTTGCTAAATACAGAATCCTTCCACTGTTAATCTTTTGCGGAAATTAAAATCAATTGCAAACACATGAAGCAATAAAAACAATCGCACATAACACAGTTGTTTAACGAGATAGCCTGAAGCTGAAAACCCCAACTATCATATATTATGTATCATGGAGATCATGTAACAATCTCATACAAATATTAGTACATCAAGCTCTCAATACAATCAATCATCACACACTAATCAGAAGAAATATACAAATCCATGCACCGATTTCTTGCCATCTGCTAGCCTACCTCCGCTATGCAATCCCTGTTGAAGAATCGCTCTGAATGAATTCGAATTACACTTGCTTGCACTGTGAAATCCTCATTGGCAACTCCAATGTGTGTGTGGTGCAATCAATGCATCACTATAGTCACAATGGATAGTCCATATTGCCCTTTCACCTATCTCTCCACTGGGTCTCCACTGGAAATGACATGCAATGTAGTTAATTGTTGTATTGTTCAGTTGATTAATGAGTTATTATTTGTGAATTAATTTACTAATTAATTCACTCCACTCTCACTAGTGTATCATTCATTTAGACTAGATACAACTAGCTCAACTGAGTTTAACTCCAATAACTGAGTTAAACTGAATAACAACTCCATGAACTACTCGTCCAACTCTGTCAAAACTTTGCCACTTCTGTTCTAACTAAGTCCTCCATGCATGAACCACTAGTAAACCTTAGGAATTGTGTAATTCCTTCAGCCCACTGATTTTCCAAATCTGTGCACTGAAATTAAGTGCTCCAAGAGAATAGGTTGATTTTTATAGTTGGATTATTATTAAAAGCTAATATTAATCGACACTTTTATTTTTAGTTCGATGATCTATAAATAGACTTCGCCCAATATTCTAAAAATAAAATTTCATCTATTTTTCCAACTTGACCAACCATCCACAAATAGCATCCTGCAACTTCTAAAATATGATCACCATGTCTAAAAATAGACATAGTCTAAAAATAAACTTGCGCCAAAAATAGCCTGCGGGCACACTTAGTGAAGGCGACTCTTTTCACTAAGCTCATCAACTTGTTGAATCTTAGCACAAGTGACAATTTTTTTAAGGGAGAAAAGCCATTGATACCATACAAATGTTTTTTGTTCTAAATATAAAGTTTCAATGCGTACCTTTTGTGTGTTTTTCACATTATTGAGATCAAAATATTGCTCCATATGTAGTATCCATGTTACGGGATCCTTGCAGTCAAAATTCCTCATATCAATCTTTGGAATATGGTGGGCCTTCAATCAACATTAGAAATTATGAAATCACGATTAACATTTATTTTTTTCTCATCATGAGTTTCCTCTACTATATTTTCGCCATTAGGAATCATTTCTTGTATCAACTTTGTCAAACCTTCCATGTATGCTTTTAGATCATTCTTCATGTCTTTCATTTTTCTTCTATACCATCGATCTTAGCTTCCATGTCTTCCATGCCATTATTCAAACCATCCATCTTAGCTTCCATGCCCTTCTTCAAGCCATCCATCTTAGCTTCCACATCTTTCTTCAAAACTTCCATTTCATTTTTTGTTGCTCTTTGCGAGACCGAGATTTGGTGCACTTCCTCTTGTAATTTTGAAATATCAAGTTGCACTTCTTCATCTTCATGAGTCATAATAGAGTATTATTAGGGCTTAATGGGTATTGAATTATTTTTAGGGAGGATTTTAGAACCCAATACTGATATCAATGCTTCAATATGCCCTTGGAATCACTTCAAACTAATTTTTCAAATAAGACTTATGTAATTTGAAAAACAAAATACACACATTTTTCTTGCTTTTGAGGAGCTCGATATTGTAACTGAATTATCTCTGTGATTTCAGATCTTCAATATCTGAAATTATGTCCTTTAGTAGCCCTGTGAATCTTATTTCGAATGCTACAGGTCTGACCTGATTTGGATTCTTCAAGACAAAGTTATGCCCAATCTCCCACAATGACCTAATTATGGACTGGTTCAGTAGAGCAAAATTTTACGGCGTGCCACGTGTCACTATTTCCTCCTTCAACTTTGAAATTGATACACAGGAAACTACAATCCGTGTAATTTCGGTCACTTTTTACATAATCCTAATCTGATGCTCAGAGAGAGAGTTATGATGATTTTCCCATGGTCACCTTTTTTAGAAGAAATTCAGGAGCCTGAAAAAACCCTAACTTCCACAGATCATATCTCCGAAAATATTGCAAACCAAGATCTGAAATTTTTACACAAAGTTCCTCGGGATTTAGGCTTCTTGCGATACTAATTTCAGCTTCTGAACCTTTTATAAAAAAAATTATAGTGAAAATTCCACGATGACCTGTTTGAAGCAGCGAAACCCTAGAATCTAAAGCTCTGATACCAAATGTTATGAAACCAGCTCCAAAAACAAAACAAAAGAGAGATCAACGCCTTATAAATGAGCCACTTCGAGGGAGAAACCTCCTTTACATTACATAAATGAGAAATTCTAGGATGATACAAATGACAGAACCTCCTTTCTATATATAGGAGTCCATGGGGTCACAATATAATCCTAGCCAACCTAACAATAATAATGTAAGGGCACAATAATAACAATATGGGGGTTACAAGGGTACAAAAATGATAATAAGGGGGCTACACTAACAACAATAAGGGACTACACTAGTAATATAGGGACCTAACAGCAACATTCCAAACATGCAGCTTCCCATAGGTTTCGCTGCTCACCATGGGTCGCTCGATAGATTGGTTCACCACATGAAAACAACCAAACTCCCCAAATATACACGTCTCAATCTTTAGCGCTTTAACACAACACTCCAAAATAATACAAGGGCTCACCCAACAAAATCGAGCACCCAACCTCAGCTACATGACTATATCACCTCTTCCCTGATGTTATGATACCAACTAGAAATACTGTAAGAAAAAATTGAATGGGAAAAATATTGGCAGTCCCCTGGTGAGGAGACCCTGAGGCTGCCCACAACACTGACTAATTCATTGAATTCACAAATCAATCAATGCAATATTATACAATGGAATTCAGTTAGGGAGATGTAACAACCTACTAATAAATAGGAACTACTTCCTAATTACAAACGCAATCTTAACAATTATGATTTATACATTATTTTCTAAGTTAACAATAGAAATTTTCACAGTCATAGGAATATGCTCCTTAATGATGAATACAAATCTACACCCTGATAATATATACTATTTAATAGGAATAATGAGTTCTAATTTTGTATAGTGTGCATGTGTTTGAAGTAGTCCTGTCCAAGTTGGCATCCTTTGCAGCGTGTGTTGTGCGATATATATAGTCGAGGCTGCCAGCATACTTGGTTTCCATTTCAAATCTTCATACTCAATGAGGCATTGTTGAAGAGGAAATAATTCCAAATCCTTACGGGAGAAAAGCCATCGATACCATACAAATGTTTTTTGTTCTAAATATAAAGTTTCAATGCGTACCTTTTGTGTGTTTTGCACATTATTGAGATCAAAATATTGCTCCATTTGTAGTATCCATGTTATGGGATCCTTGCCATCAAAATTCCTCATATCAATCTTTGGAATGTAGAAATTTTGAATAACTGAGATATTATTCACCGAGATTCTCCTGATCACACACTATTTTAGCTTCATGCATAATACAGAATCTCTTCTACCATTGATCATCACATGTAGAAATAAAATCAATTGCATGCATACATTAAAACCACAAACAATCACACATATGAACACAATATTTAATGGGAAAGCTTAAAGCTGAAAACCCCAACTATCTGTATATTATATGTCATGGAGATCATGTAACAATCATAGTACAAAAGCACCTCACAAGCTCTCATGCACACCCTCAATTGTTACACACTATCAAGCTAGATCTAGCAAAACACATGCTCCAACCCTTAGCCACTTGATAGCCAGCCTCTATTGCGTTTTCAAGCTATGGGATGGCTTCATTAAATAGATAACCACCTGGCCTGAACTGAGCAATCCTCATGGGCTTACTCCACCTATCTATGTGTTGAAAATAGCAATAGTATAGTCACAACTGATAGTTAACCTGCTCTTTCACCTATTCTCTACACCTGTCTCCAACTCGAAACTCTGCTCCATGCACTCGAGGGAAACTGATGTATTCTTTAGTTTATTTATGAGTTAATAATTAGTGAATTAATTAATAATTAATTCACACCACTCTCACTAGTGTATCAATCAGTTAGACTAGATACAACTAGCTCAACTATGTTTAGATTAGTTAAACCGAATACAACTCCACTAACTTACTCAATCAACTCCACCAAACTCTGTCACATGAGTTCTAACTAAAGTCTCCATGCAATAGCTTCACTTAACCCTCAGGAATAGCGTAATTCCTTCTGTCAGCTGCATGTGCCACTTCTGTGCACTTAACTGAAGTGATCCAAGAAGATAAGATAATGTTTAGAGTCCAAATATTATTAAGAGCTAATAATATTCGACATATCTATTTTTAGACTGGAAATCTAAAAATAGATTCCACCCAGTATGTCTAAAAATATAAGTCCATATATTTTTCCAACTTGACCAACCCTCCACAAATAGCATCCTGCAACTGATAGAATCATGATCCACATGTCGAAAAATAGACATAGTCTAAAAATAGACTTTGCGCCAAAAATAGCCAAAATAGCTCTGTGCCCACTTAAAGGAAGGCGACTCCTTTCCACTAAGCTCATCATCTTGTTGCAATCTCAGCACTCCCTCTAAACAAGATATGGATTATCTACAACCCCTATCCTTCCCTTGTGGTATTCAAATTTTCTCCTGGTGAGCGCCTTCGTCAAGATATTAGCATCCCGATCCTCCGTGGGAATGTATGAAAGTAACACGATCTTCCATTGCACACAATCTCTGATATGATGATACCGATGCCTGAAGCACTGCCGCCTCAACTCATCCTCCTGTATGTACCATGATCCATATCCCGATGTGCCTCTGAGATATATGCCTCTGAGATATCTCACTACATGCTTGCCTGCCTCCCAGAAGAGCTTGGTTGGCTTAACCATAGCTTGTGAAAGCTGGTTCACAGCATAGCATATATCGGGTCATGTATTGACCAGATACATAAGCGAACCCACCAACTATCGATAAACAGTGGCATCCACTACCTCCGCTGAAGTAGCATCCTCCTTCCTCCAACCACCAGGAAGAGGAGTATCAACAGGCTTGCAGCAATGCATGTTGAACTTCTCCAGTATCTCCCCGGCATACTTACCCTGAGAAACAAATAGTCCATCACTGCACTGCCAAATTTCCAACCCCAGGAAATAATGAAGGAGGCCCAAGTCCTTCATCTCAAACTCTTTTGCAAGATCATCCTTGCATGAGAGTATCAACAGCTCATCACTTGTCAAAATAAAATCATCTACATAAAGTACAATGATCAGCAACTTACCCTCCACCAACTGGTAGTAGGTTAGGATCCGCCACACTTCGAGAATCCAAGTCCGGTGAAATAACTGTCTATCCGTGTGTACCAAGCATGCGGTGCTTGTTTCAACCCATACAGCGCTCTCTTGAGCCTGCACACATGCGACTTGCTGCTGAAGATCTCGAAACCTTCGGGCTGCTCTATGTACACCTCCTCCTCAATGACTCCATTGAGGAACGCAGTCTTCACATCCATCCGATGAATGTGCCACCCCATCTGCGCTGAGAGAGCAAGGATCGTCCGTATGGAAGAGTACCTTGCGACAGGTGCAAAGGTCTCCTCATAATCGATCCCCTCGATCTGTGAAAAGCCACGGGCGACAAATCTCGCCCGGTACTTCTCCACACTCTCGTCGCCCGGCTCGCCACTTTGTAGATCCATCTCGAAATCCCAGCTACGATTTCCCCTTCGCCTCGGGACAATCTCCCATGCAATGTTTCCGACAATCGAATCATACTCTTCCACCATGGCATCTACCCATGCGGGTCCCGTACTACCTTCCTTGAAAGAGGATGGTTATGTCACGATACACTTGCTCACAAGAGCCATGTATCTAGTATACCTGGTCAGTGACCTGCCCTGTCTACGCTATGACATAGGTGGTCCTACAACCTTCTCTACATCTCGAGCCAGTCGCTCAGCTTCTGTAGTGCGCTTACGCCCTCTGATGGTTGGTGTTGCATGAGTGGTATCTTCCACTCCATGAACTTCCTCTTGTGGCTTATCCACATCCGGAAGCTCCTCCTTAGGAACTAATAGCTCCTTTTCTGCATGCAAGTGTGGCTCCCTCTCAAGCGAACACTTCATGGCTTTCTCCTCTTGAAATTTGATATCCTGTCGCACAACAGTCTTGTGACTGTCTGGCAAATACACACGATAGTTGTGGGGCGTATCAGTGTACCCCACAAATATCCCAACCTCCGCAGTCGGCTCCAGCTTCTTCCTGGCATCCTTCGTCACATGAATGTAAACAGGTGAACCAAAAATCCTCAAATCTGAAATATCAGGCTTCTTACCAGAAAACGCCTCCTCGAGTGTACTCATGCCAATTATCCTGTAAGGACAACGGTTCTGCACATATACTGCAGTATTGCATGCCTCTGCCCACAAGTGAATGGGTAGGCCCTGATCATGCAACATCACCCGTGCAACACCCACGATCATTCTGTTCTTCCACTCAGCAACCCCGTTCTGCTGTGGGTTATGAGGTGCTATGAGCTCTCTTCGAATTCCTTCTACGCTACAAAAGTCCTTGAATTCGCCAGAGATGAATTCACCACCATTGTCGCTCCTAAGAGCCTTCACCGTTTCCCGACTCTTTCTCAACCAGCGCCTTGAACTCACATAACTTTGAGTATGTCTCGCTCTTCTTCTGCATGAAGAAGATCCAGCACTTACGAGAAAAGTCATCAACAAATATCACATAATACCTGTGCTTTGTTGTTGAAGCCACCGAGAAAGGTCCACACACATCTGTGTGAATTCACTCAAGGATCGTCGTGGCGCGACTATCCTTCTCATGAAAAGTGCTCTTCACAAATTTTTCCTAAGGTACACCCTTACACCGATCCGAATTACCAAGAGTGCCTTTAGGAAGCCCAAGAGAAATCTGCTGGCGTATCTTCAAAGCTCCATGGTGAAGGTGGCCCAATCTCTCGGTGCCACAACTCGCCATCATCCCGCCACCACTCCTTCGCCTTGCTTCCGGCTGTCGCTGCCAGCCTATCTACCCGCAATTGGATAAAGGTTCTTAACTTGAACCCTTATCCTCGTGGTCTCACCAAGCTTGTTCTCATCATGCAGGAGTTCTCTCAAGCAAAGACAACATCATATCCCTTGTCTTCTAACATCACCACAGAGATAAGATTATTCTTCAATCCTGGAACATGCATCACTTACTTCAATGTGAAGGGTTTACCAGACTCCCTCTCAAAGGAAATGGTACCGATACCGGTCGCATTGTATCTACCATCATTGCCCATCTCAATGTGCACTCCAAGATCTTTCTCGCCCCGCACGTGAACAAATCTCGATCTCCTGTCATGTGAAAAGACGCACCATTGTCAAGAAACCACACTGATCTCGTCATACTTGAGACCAAGCATGTGATCAGTGAAAAATCCAGCTCAAACTACGAGGCTAAGGCCTCTCGAGCTGCAGTCCCAGAAGCCTGCTTATTTTTCTTTTTCTGTGGACAATTTGTGGCGTAATGTCCGTGTTGGTGACAGTGAAAGCACTTCACCTTGGACATGTCCTGCTTCTTGCCTTTCGCACTAGAATGAGAAGCTTTCTTGCTCTTCCCCTTCTTTGCTTTGGCAGCCAAAGCGCAATTTTCTTCATCAGATGCCTTTGATGAAAGATTCATCCCTGGTACCCCACCTTATCTCCTCCTGCACAAGATCCGACCAAAGTCGCTCCCATTCCGGCAGTTTCTCCTGACCATTGATAGAGTCTTCATAGCTATGCCAACTCTTCGGAAGCCCAAGGAGAGCCAAGCTCACCAAGTCTTCATCATCAATAGTAACCCCCACACTTCCCAGTTCATCCTTGCAGTGGACAAACTTCGTGAGGTATTTTGGAATACTGTCGCCTTTCTCCATTTTTATTTTTCTGAGCTTGTCTTTAAGTGCCAACTTCCTTTGGTCGCCTTTGGAATAAATCGTCGCGTTTTCCACATCATGAATGGAGAAGCCTTAACATGCAGGCTGGACACTATGTGATCCTTCACACCCTCCAACGGAATCCTTCGACACTTTGTTGCCTTCTTTTGCCATGCGTCAAGGACGTCAGCATCAGTAGAAGTAGGCTTTGGGACGTTAGCATCTATGAACTCCTTCAACCCATTGTCATCTAGCACCGCCTCCATCCTGTCCTTCCATGCAATATAATTTGAGCTGCCCTCAAGGGCATACTCCAATTGCAATCCGTTGAAAGACATCTCAACTTCGACACCAAGAAAACACTGCTGCAAATTTGAATTCCACCAGCACACAACTCAACCGCTTCAATGTCTTACAATTGCTCCAATGATCAATATCTCTCTGATACCATGTAGAAATTTTGAATAAATGTTAAATTATTCACCGAGATTATCCTGATCACACACTATTTGAGCTTCATGCATAATACATAATCTCTTCTACCATTGATCATCACATGCGGAAATAAAACTTAAATTTACATGCATACATTAAAACCACAAACAATCACACATATGAACACAGTATTTAATGGGAAAGCTTAAATCTGAAAACCCCAACTATCTGTATATTATATGTCATGGAGATCATGTAACAATCATAGTACAAAAGCTCCTCACAAGCTCTCATGCACACCTTCAATTTCTACACACTATCAAGCTAGATCTAGCAAAGCTCATGCTCCAACCCTTAGCCACTTGATAGCCAGCCTATATTGCGTTTTTTAAAGCTATGGGATGGCTTCATTAAATAGATAACCACCTGACCTGAACTACACAATCCTCATGGGCTTACTCCACCTATCTGTGTGTTGCAAATAGCAACTGTATAGTCACAAGTGATAGTTAACCTGCTCTTTCACCTATTCCTGCACTGGTCTCCACTGAAACTGTCCACGCACTGAAGTTAACTGATGTATTCTTTAGTTGATTAATGAGTATATAATTAGTGAATTAATTAATAATTAATTCACACCACTCTCACTAATTGTATCTATTAGTTAATTCTGGATACAAAAAGCTCAACTATGTTTAGATTAGTTAAACTGAATACAACTCCACTAACTTCCTCAATCAACTCCACCAAAATCTGTCACATGAGTTCTAACTGAAGTCTCCATGCAATAGCTTCACTTAAACCCTAGGAAAAGCGTAATTCCTTCTGTCGGCTGCATGTGCCACTTCTAGGCATCAAACTGAAGTGCTCCAAGAGAATAAGATAATGTTTAGCGTCTAAATATTATTAAGAGCTAATAATATTTGACATCCCTATTTTTAGACTTGCAATCAAAAAATAGATTCCGCCCAGTATGTCTAAAAATAGAAGTCCATCTATTTTTCCCGACTTGACCAACCATCCACAAATAGCATCCTGCAACTCATAGAACATGATCCATATGTCTAAAAATAGACTTTGCGCCAAAAATAGCCAAAATAGCCTGCAGGCCCACTTAGTGAAGGCGACTCCTTTCCACTAAGCTCTGTCATCTTGTTGCATTCTCAACATGGAATATGGTGGGCCTTCAATCAACATTATAAATTATGAAATCATGATTAACATTTATTTTTTTCTCATCATGAGTTTCCTCTACTATATTTTTGCCATTAGGAATCATTTCTTGTATCAACTTTGTCAAACCTTCCATGTATGCTTTTAGATCATTCTTCATGTCTTTCATTTTTCTTCTATACCATCGATCTTAGCTTCCATGTCTTCCATGCATTTATTGAAAACATTGATATTATCTTCCATGCCCTTCTTCAAACTGTCGATATTAGCTTCCACACCTTTCTTCAAAACTTCAATTTCATTTTTTGTTCCTCTTTGCGAGACCGAAATTTGGTGCACTTGCTCTTATAATTTTTATACACCATGTTGCACTTCTTCATCTTCATGAGTCATAGTAGAGTATTCTGAGGTCTTAATGGGTGTAGAATTATTTTTAGGGGGAATTATAGAACCCAATACCGATATCAATGCTTCAATATGCCCTTGAATCACTTCAAACTAAAACCTCTAAACAAGACTTATGTAATTTGAAAAACAAAATACACACATTTTTCTTGCTTTTGAGGAGATCAATATTGAAACTGATGTATCTTTGTAATTTCAGATCTTCTATATCTGAAATTCGATCCCGTGGTATCCCTCTGAATCTTCTTTCGAATGCCATAGGTCTGACCTGATTTGGATACTTGAAGGCAAAGTTATTCCCAATCTTCCACAATGTCTTAATTATGGATAGGTTCAGTAGAGTGAACTTGTACGACATGCCATGTGTCACTATTTCCTCCTTCAGCTCTGAAATTGGTACACAGGAAAAATAATTTCCCTGTACTTTCGACCAATTTTCACAGAATTCAAATTTGATGCTCAAGGAGAGATTTATCTGATTTTCCCAAGGTCACCTCTTTTAGATTAAATTCAGGAGCCTGCAAAAACCCTAAATTCCACATCATATCTCCGAAAATATTACAAACCAAGTTCAAATTTTACACAAAGTTCTCGGGATTTAGGCTTCTTGCGATACTAATTTCAAATTTTCCGAACCTTTTGTAGAAAAAAAATTATAGTGAAAATTCCATGAAGGACCTCGTTTGAAGCAAACAAACCTCGTAATCCAAAGCTCTAATACCAAATGTTATGAAACCAGCTCCAAAAACAAAACAAAAGAGAGATCAACGCCTTATAAATGAGCCACTTTGAGGGAGAAACCTCCTTCACATTACATAAATGAGAAATTCTTGGATGATACAAATGACAGAACCTCTTTTCTATATATAGGAGTCCATGGGGTCACAATATAATCCTAGCCGACCTAACAATAATAATGTAAGGGCACAATAACAACAATATGGGGGTTACAAGGGTACAACAATGAAAATAATGGGGCTACACTAATAACAATAAGGGACTACACTAGTAATATAGGGACCTAACACCAACAGTCCAAACATGCATCTTCCCATAGGTTTCGTCGTTTCACCACAAAGTCGCTGACAGATTGGTTCACCACAGGAAAACAACCAAACTCCCCAAATATACACGTCTCAATCTTTAGCGCTTTAACACAACACTCCACAATAATAAAAGGGCTCACCCAACAAAATCGAGCACCCAACCTCAGCTACATGACTATATCTCCTCTTCCCTGATGTTATGATACCAACTAGAAATACTGTAAGACAAAATTGAATGGGAAAAATATTGGCAAATTTCGGTGAGGAAACTCGAGGTCGCTCTACAACATCGAATAATTCATTGAATTCACAAATCAATCAATGCAATATTATACAATGGAATTTAGTTAGGGAGATGTAACAACGTACTAATAAATAGGAACTACTTCCTAATTACAAACGCAATCTTAACAATTATGATTTATACATTATTTTCTAAGTTAACAATAGAAATTTTCAAAGTCATAGGAATATGCTCCTTAATGATGAATACAAATCTACACCCTAATAATATATACTCTTTAATAGGAATAATGAGTTCTAATTTTGTATAGTGTGCATGTTTCTGAAGTATTCTTGTCTAAGTTGGCATCCTTTGTAGTGTGTGTTGTGCCATATATATAGTCGAGGCTGCCAGCATACTTGGTTTCCATTTCAACTCTTCATACTCAATGAGGCATAGTTGAAGAGGAAATAATTCCAAATCCTTACGGGAGAAAAGCCATCGATACCATACAAATGTTTTTTGTTCTAAATATAAAGTTTCAATGTGTACCTTTTGTGTGTTTTTCACATTATTGAGATCAAAATATTGATCCACCTGTAGTATCCATGTTATGGGATCCTTGCCATCAAAATTCCTCATATCAATCTTTGGAATATGGTGGTTCTTCCATAAAAAATTAGAGCTTATGAAATCACGATTAACATTTATTTTGTTCTCATCATGAGTTTCCTCAACTATCTTTTCTCCATTAGGAAACATTTCTTGCATCACCATTTTCAAACCTTCCATGTCTACTTTTAGATCATTCTTCATGTTTTCCATGTTGTCTTTCATTTTTTCTTCCATGTCTTCCATGCCATTATTCAAACCATCCATCTTAGCTTCCATTCCCTTCTTCAATCCATCCATCTTAGCTTCCACATCTTTCTTCAAAACTTCCATTTCATTTTTTGTTGCTCTTTGCGAGACCGAAATTTGGTGCACTTGCTCTTGTAATTTTGAGATATCAAGTTGCACTTCTTCATCTTCATGAGTCATCGTAGAGTATTCTGAGGGCTTAAGAGGTGTTGAATTATTTTTAGGGGGGATTTTAGAACCCAATACTGATATTAATGCTTCAATTTGCCCTTGAAATCACTTCAAACTAATTTTTCAAATAAGACTTATGTAATTTGAAAAACAAAATACACACCTTTTTCTTGCTTTTGAGGAGCTCGATATTGTAACCGAATTATCTCTATGATTTTGGATCTTCAATATCTGAAATTATGTCCTTTAGTAGCCCTGTGAATCTTATTTCGAATACTACAGGTCTGACCTGATTTGGATTCTTCAAGGCAAAGTTATGCCCAATCTCCCACAATGACCTAATTATGGATTGGTTCAGTAGAGCAAATTTTACGGCGTGCCACGTGTCACTATTTTCTCCTTCAGCTTTGAAATTGATAGACAGGGAACTACAATCCATGTGATTTCGGTCACTTTTTACAAAATCCTAATCTGATGCTCAGAGAGAGAGTTATGATGATTTTCCCATGGTCACCTTTTTGAGATGAAATTCGGGAGCCTGAAAAAACCCTAACTTCCACAGATCATATCTCCGAAAATATTGCAAACCAAGATCTGAGATTTTTACACAAAGTTCCTTGGGATTTATGCTTCTTGCGATACTAATTTCAGCTTCTGAACCTTTGTAGAAAAAAAGTTATAATGAAAATTCGACGATGACCTGTTTGAAGCAGTGAAACCCTAGAATCCAAAGCTCTGATACCAAATGTTATGAAACTAGCTCCAAAAACAAAAGAAAAGAGAGATCGATGCCTTAGAAATGAGCCACTTTGAGGGAGAAACCTCCTTTACATTACATAAATGAGCAATTCTTGGATGATACAAATGACAGAACCTCCTTTCTATATATAGGAGTCCATGGGGTCACAATATAATCCTAGCCAACCTAACAATAATAATGTAAGGGCACAATAATAACAATATGGGGGTTACAAGGGTACAACAATGACAATAAGGGGGCTACACTAACAATAATAAGGGACTGCACTAGTAATATAGGGACCTAGCAGCAACAGTCCAAACATGCAGCTTCCCATAGGTTTTGCTGCTCACCACAGGTCGCTCGATAGATTGGTTCACCACAGGAAAACAACCAAACTCCCCAAATATACACGTCTCAATCTTTAGCGCTTTAACACAACACTCCAAAATAATACAAGGGCTCACCCAACAAAATTGAGCACCCAACCTCAGCTACATGACTATATCATCTCTTCCCTGATGTTATGATACCAACTAGAAATATTGTAAGAAAAAATTGAATGGGAAAAATATTGGCAGTCCCTTGGTGAGGAGACCCTGAGGCTGCCGACAACACTGACTAATTCATTGAATTCACAAATCAATCAATGCAATATTATACAATGGAATTTAGTTAGGGAGATGTAACAACCTACTAATAAATAGGAACTACTTCCTAATTACAAACACAATCTTAACAATTATGATTTATACATTATTTTCTATGTTAACAATAGAAATTTTCACAGTCATAGGAATATGCTCCTTAATGATGAATACAAATCTACACCCTGATAATATATACTCTTTAATAGGAATAATGAGTTCTAATTTTGTATAGTGTGCATGTTTCTGAAGTAGTCTTGTCCAAGTTGGCATCCTTTGCAGCGTGTGTTGTGCCACATATATAGTCGAGGCTTCCAGCATACTTGGTTTCCATTTCAACTCTTCATACTCAATGAGGCATAGTTGAAGAGGAAATAATTCCAAATCCTCAAGCTTATCATGGAAACAAATCCAAAAGAACATTACATTGATGAAGATCACATTTAGTGCATGGTGGTTGTCATCCAACGCATCAAAAATAGAATGCATTTGATAACATAGGCTCAATGCCATTTGAATATTCATCAAAATTTTGAGCAAAGTAGAATACCTGCTTATCAACTTGAGCATTGTTTAAAATTTGTTTCATGAAAACAAATGGAATTGGTACAACCAAATTGAATCTTAATTTGTCTAACATCAATTTCACATGAAGAAAATGAAACATACCATAAACATGAGCAAAGGAAAATATTCCAAATATGGATTATTTCAACAATTAGAAATATAAAGCTCGCAATATGGGAGACAACTATGACATGTTAATTCTAGAAAACAAAATATCATCATGGAGAGAACTTCACCACAAGTGTAAACATTGTTTGATATTGTAATCAGTTGCTTAACCTCTAAAGAAAATGATAAAACACACACTTGATAAGACAACAAATAATTAGGGAAAAATATAAAGCTCAATTACATGGAAATTTTTAAGAAACCCCCCAAACTACATGCATGATAAATGGGAGAATCCCCATGGTACATATAAAAATGTACAGGATATTTTTTCAATTATATATTATGTATATATAATTTTTTACAATTCTTTTATTGAATTATAATTTTTTTTTTAATATAAGACGAATTTTTCACTAAATTATAAAACATTGTAAATTCATTGTAAATAGTGTTACTTCTCAACATAGTGTTTTGGTGGCTAAGTCAATGATGTTATGTTCAAAGTGTTCAACACCTTCATAACTTATATTTTGGCATTAGGTGAGATCGGTGCAACATCTTGGAAAAGTTTAGAGGACCATTAATCTATGTGACAGTATTTCCCTACCCACCTGTTTCAAATTTGGGCTTCCTCGTTTTTAGGGGAATTTTATCCACTTGGTGAGTTGTAGTAGGGTTGGTTTTTTGGCATTTGTGGGGGGGGGGGGGGGAATTAGGTTGGTCAGGAGTTATTTTTTTGAGACAAATCTCAAACCCTTATCGTGACTAGTACTAAAAATTAGTGTAGATCAAATTGTTCCACCAAATAACTATTGATAATTAAATTAAATTTTTAAAAACCCTATTATAAAAAAATACATCTATAAAGATCATAAATAATAAATAATATATATATATATATATATATATTGGTAAGCTTGGCAGTAACTTTCTATTTATCATATGTAAAGCAGGATACAAAATATGTATCTGGTGACCTCAACCTGCATGTAGGAAACCAGGTCTGTTAGTTGGTGAGCTCCATCATTAGGTACAGTTGGAGGGGTTAATTGTCACATTTTTGCCTTATTAAGTATATTTTTCTCACATTTTAATTATATTATGTTCTTATTTTTCTAATGTAGATGGTGATTAAGGTTTGTCATACTTCGAATGCCTAACATGAGTTAAATGCAGGAAAATCACGAAGATGTTTCATTTTTTATGAATATTTTTCCATTAAAGCTTGGAGTAGACAGCAAGGAGAGATTCTAGGGGGATTTTCCACCTCCTTAACTGCCAAAGGCAGCGAGGGGATCCTCGATATTCCCTCCAACAACTTGAAATTAAAGGCATCCAAGCAAACTCAAGATCAAGTGCACCAAAGCTACACTTTAATTGCAGTCAAAGTGGACACATCATCTACTTTTTAGGGAGTTTTTGGTAGCTACCCTCTAGGTTAAATAGGTTTGAGCAAGAGCTCATTAGGATTCGAACTTTGAAGGAAGTTGATAGACTCTTAGGTCTTGTAATAGGTTTTTGAAACTTTCATGTTGATGTAATGAGACTATTTTCTGAAATAAAGTGAGTATTCATATTGTGCTTCACTGATCTAGTTTCAGAGGGATAGGCTTACGGGTTAGGACCCGATACATTGGCCTTAGTCTCTCTTATGTATTCATTCTTTACTTTTATGTCATTGTAGCTAGTTTTCTTATGAGTTTTTAGCTAGTTTTCTTACATTTCAATTCATTGTTTTTAGTTTGCTTCCATTTGTCTTTTGTTTTAGATTAAGCTTGCTTACATGTTGGTAGAATAGTCTATAAACTCAAAAATTTGTGTGTCAAGCCTCCCACAAGACAAAATTTCTTTTTCGTTTATGATTTCTTGGAATGAATAGTTAGTTTTTTGTAGTGCCATGAACATGTGTAAAATGTTGTGTTAGATTTATGTTCGTACGCTAAAGTAGGTTTTATTTCCAAATTCAGCTCATATTTTCCATTTCTTTCATCATGAATTTGTCAATATTTGTTGAATGAACGGGTAGTTTGCTTGAAGTTTCAAGTAGCACAACAAATGAGGACTACACTGGCACCTTCAACTTCATTTCTCACCCTTCATAAGCCTTATGTTCATAAAAATCGCCATCAGCCCTATTTTCAAAATTTTCATCTTCACACCTGAGAAGACCCTAAAGGTGCAAGACATGCTTCTCAAGAGGTTCTAAGCCTGGCTAAGGGTTTGGCCACCTTCTACTCATCCAAACACACCTCCAATCCACCTTCCCTACTCCTTTCTCACCCTTTTTTTGCCTCGGATTTCCCTCGGACTATTTCTTGTAGCAATTTAGGACTTTCCTGTAGCACTACTGGAAACCTGTAACAGCACTTGTAGCAGCACCAGTGGACCCCTCCTCAAGCCCAAAAATCACCATCCACCTCATCTATACTTTCCAAAGCCACCCAAACATCTTCAGCCTTACACTCATGACTTCAAGCCCTTCATAGGCCACCTTAGTGCTTTATCCTCCTGGCTGCAAAACAATGCATTTACAAGCATAATTAGAGCATGATTAAAATCATGACAGTTAAAACATAAAGTAGACAGAGTGTGTTTAGCCATTTGGTCAACCAATGTGTGATTAGGTTAGTTTCCTTTATGAAATTTCAATTCAGTGATTTACTTCATGCAAGATGCCTAGTTTTCTTCCATTTTTATCATAGCTTAATGTGTAGATTTCTTTCATTGCAAAGTAGTTAAATGTGATTTATTGTTGTAGAATAGGTATTTGCTTGTTGATATATTAATGGATTTGAATCATTTGTAGCCCTAGGTCTAAATTCAGAAGTTGTGACAAACTTCATCCAGAAACCCTAGAAATAACACCCTTTCGTAGAGCTCAGAAGAGGATGACATGAATAGAATGCATCTGCTGTGTATATAGCACAGTCACCACCAAGTTTGTACGAACCCTGGGTTGATAAAGTAAAGTAGGCACCCTCTGGGAGTTGCAACATTCTTGGTGCAATACCAAGGCTCACCACTTTTTCGCGTTGTTGCCGGGAAGGTGTCTAGTAGATGCTTTGATTTTGTTTTAGTATTATTTTCTGCTTTACTCTTACATGTTGTTTAAAAAATATTGAAAAATACAAAAAAAAAATCTGATTTTCATGCCTCGTAGGAGTAGGGATACTCAAGGAAATTTTTTACCTAAAACCCCCACATCACCACATAGTCACCCTTCACTCTTCTTTAGTGGTTGTGAGGTTGAACACACCATACGTGAGCCTTCTGAAATTTTTGAAGAACCAATTGGAGAAGAAGAAGATCTTGTTTCACCAGAGGAACTTGCTTCACCTATTCAAACCATGGCTGAAACTGAAACCCAAGGATCCTTTCCCATTAGAGAGGAAGATGGGGAAACTAAAATGAAGAACATTAGCCCCTCATCCCTTCCACACTTCCATGGACTTACCTCTGAAGGCCCTGACACATTCATGTTTGAATTTTTTGTTGTCTGTAGGAGCTATGACTATGCCTCAGATGATCAAAAGATGAAGATATTCTCATGTACCCTTAAGGATGCAGCCTTGTGCTGGTTCATGGGTCTACCTGGGAACAACATCACTACTTGGGCACAGATGCAAGAAGCCTTCAACAACAAGTACAGGGACTATTGTAGGTCCAAGGAAACTAAAGATGAGATATTCAAGATGACTCTAGGGCCTGATGAATCCCTAGAGGACTATGAAGAAAGGTTCAAGTTAAACTATAAGATCCTAGATCACTTAAACTAGTAATTATATGAGGGATCAGGGAGAAGGTGGTAGAAACCCTCAATATGTTATCAGGAGGAGATATCTACCAGCTGCCTTATGAGACAATCGAAATTGTCTTAAGGAACCATTCTAGGGCAGCTAGGAAGAAAGTTAGAGCTATTCAAAGTACAACCAATACCCCTTCCTCTTCCACCTCCATCAAGCATGAGATTGGAGATATGTTGGAGGACTTCAAGAGTGACATGATGCACACCTTTTCCTTGCAAATGGACACAGTTCAGGCCAAGAGGAAGAAAGAGGAAGCGGAAAGAGCCTTGGCTATATTTTTCCCTAGATGTACTAGAAGACACCCTAGAAATGAATGTCCATTAAATGTCATAGAGGTTTTCTTAGTCTATGAGGAGAATCATGCCATAGACAAGTGTTCCTCCTTGGACTCAAAGTTGTATGTCAAGGTGGGGAAGCAAGACCAGAGCGACTTTGTTTCATCAACTAGAGAAGGCTTCAAGGCCCTAGGTCATATCAGCATGGTATGTAAGGTGCATTGTATTCCTACTATCACAACAATAAAAATGCACCTACTCAATATTGGTACACCCCTACTCCTCCATCTTGGCCTACACCTCCTACTTGGCCTTACAACCCTCTGTATCATCCTTAGCCTATGAACCAACCATTTCAGCAGTATGTTCCTCAACAGCCTACGTGGAACAACCCATCCCAAGGGTGGAGGCATCAACATAATCAACCACCTTCTATAATTGCCTCCACCCCAACCTCGACCTCAACTTACTCATGCTACTCCTCCCAAGCTACCTCAGATGCCTGCACAACCCAATCCGAACCCAAACAACCGACAGGCACAATAGGTTTATAATGGAGAGACATCCTATCCAACTTATGTTGTGGAGATACAGTAGATTAATCTCAGGTCGAGAAGAGCACTCCCAGAAAACCACCATCCATCTCCACCTATAGAGGTTGAGGAGGAAAAGGAAGAAAGTAACACTTAAATTCAACAACCTCTTTTTCCTAAGCGCTTGATCCATTCCAGACAACACACCCCAGAGGAGATCGAACTTCTGGGAGAACTAAAAAAATTGTGTGTAAAAATACCCCTTCTCCATGGCATTAAGGATGTCCCTATTTACAATAGGCTCATCAAGGAAATGTGCTTCAAGAAACCCGGGAGAAATCAGAAATATACCCCCACCATCAATGTAGTAGGATTGTTATCCGAGTTAATGTTGGGAAGGGTGATCTTTCCAAAGTACCTAGACCCTAGTAGTCCAGTTGTAGATGTGCACATAGATGGTGTCATAGTCTACAATACTCTTATTGTTATTGGGGTTGACATCAATGTTATGACCAAGGAAACTATGCTTAAACTCAACCTCCAAGGGACTTTGAGGAAAACCACAACAGTTCTGCAAATTGCAGATCGATCCACTGTAACTCCGAAAGGAATTATTGAGGATGCTATGGTTTTAACTGAATCTTGGGAGTATCCTACATATTTCTTGGTTTTGCATCTGAAAACCAAGTTTAATGGATATCCTCTCATCTTAGGGAGACCTTGGTTAGCCACTGCTGATGCTTACATAAGCTGTCGAGCTGGAAACATGACTATTAAGAATGGGCCCTTGTCTAAACAGCTGGAATTATATCCTCCAACCCAACCTTCCATTAATCATGATCTACCTATATGGTTGGAGGATGAAGAAGAAGATGAAGTATACAACACTACCCTCATTTGTACCATAAATGTTGTTCTTAGAGGGGGGCATCTTGATGAAGATGAACTAATCGACCATGTCATTCAAAACCAATCCCCCACTAATAGCCTGCTTGAAAACCTAGTCAAAGAATCTGAAAGCCACCCTTGGATGGAACTGTACTCAGCTGATTTAACCTCTGAAACAACCAAGATTATGGAGTTTGGCTCATCCAAATATTTGAAAATTAACTCAAACCTCTCATATAAAGAATAAAAGCAGCTATGCTATCTTTTTAAAGAAAACCTAGATGCATTTGCTTGGGATTACAAGGACATGAAAGGGGCGCATCCCTTGGTATGCAGACATAATATTTACATTAAGGAAAGATGCAAGCCTATGCGCCAACCCCAAAGGCAGATGAACCTAGCTCTAAAAGACATAGTCAAGGAAGAACTGCAAAAATTGTTAGATGCACATTTCATTTATCCTATATCAGGAAGTGAGTGGGTATCTCCTCTTGTACTAGTCTCAAAGAAGAATGGAAAATGGCAAATCTGTGTTGATTATTGGGAACTCGGGAAATCCACCAAGAAGGATTGTTTCCCTTTGCCCTTTATAGATCAAGTCTTGGATGGCCTTGCAGGAAATAAGTTTTTTTCCTTATTATATGGATTCAGTGGGTATAACTAGATCCAAATCAGCCCTGAAGACCAGGACAAGACTATTTTCACATGTCCTTGGGGTACCTTCACTTACAGAGTCCTACCCTTTGGATTGTGCAATGCCCCAACTACCTTCCAAAGGGTTGCCTTGAGCATTTTCTCTAAGCTATTCCATGACTCGGTTGAAATCTACATGGATGATTTCACACCCTATGGGGATGACTTCCAAGAAGATCTCTCCAATTTGGGAAAAGTGATGAGAAGATGCATTGAGATGCATCTCTCCATGAGCCCAGAAAAGTGTGAATTCTTGAAAAGAGAAAGAGTTTTATTGGGGCACTCAATCTCCTAAGCAGGAATACAGGTGGACCCAAAAAAAATCACCATCATCAAAAGGGTACCTGCTCCTCAAAAGCAAAGATATGTCAAGAGTTTTTTGGGTTTAGCTGGCTATTATAGAATGTTCATCAAAGATTTCAGCAAGTTGGCTTCGCCACTATTTGGTTTGTTGGCAAAATATTCTGAGTTTACTTGGTCCAGTCTATGTCAAGAAGCTTTTGAGCTCATTAAGGGAAAGTTAACTACTGCCCCCATTCTCCGAGGTCCAAATTGGACTATTCCTTTCCACATCCACACAGATGCATCAGACAAAGCTTTGGGGGCAGGATTGGGGTAGTTAGTAGACAAATTTCCTTATGCAATCTATTTCATCAGTAAGAACTTATCTAAGGCCGAACTCAATTTTACTATCACATAAAAGGAAATGTTGGCCATTGTCCATGATTTCAAAAAATTTAAACATTATATCATTGGTTATCAGACCTTTATACACATTGACCATGCAGCCATCAAATATTTAATGAATAAACTAGATGTTAATGATAGAATAATTAGATGGTTGTTACTATTACAACAGTTTGACCTAACCATTGTTGATAAACCTAGAAAGGAGAATGTTGTTGCAGATTTTTTATCCAGGTTAGCTCTATCTGCAGATGAAGAAGGAATGGTGGATAACCAGCTGCTAGATGAACATATCTTCTCTATCTCAGCACTCTCACCATGGTTTGTTGACATAGCTAACTACCTGGTTGCTGAAATTTTCCCTCCTAACCTCTCACACAGGGAGAAGAGCAAGATAATCAGAAAAAACACCCCTTTCACATGGATTGGGGGAAATCTCTTCAAGCTAGGCCCTGACCAAATTCTCAGAAGATGTGTGAGGGAGGAAGAATTTTTTGACATCCTCTTTTCATGTCATGATAGCCCTTGTGGAGGCCACTTTGTTGCAAAAAGGACTTCCTTCAAAGCTTTGCAGGCGGGTTATTATTGGCCTACCCTTCACTAGGATGCCAGAAAATACAGTAGAAGGTGTGACCAGTGTCAAAGGATGAGGAAACCTACACAGAGGGATGAGATGCCTTTGAACCCTCATGTGTCTCTTAAGCCATTTGACAAGTGGGGCATGGACTTCATTGGACCTATTGATCCACCATCTGGCCAGAAAAATTATATCATAGTCTGCACTGACTACCTGACAAAGTGGGCTAAAACAAAAGATGTGAAGGTAGAAACCGAGGAGAAGGTAGTAGAATTTCTGAGAGAGAACGTGTTTTACAAATTTGGATACCACGGAGAGGTAGTCACTAATCAAGGGGCACAATTCACAACTCATCTCATTGAAAATGTTTTGAGGAGGCACAAGATAAATCATAAGACTTCCACTACCTACCACGCTTAAGAAAATGGCCAAGTGGAAGTGACCAACAGAGCCTTGGAGAATATCCTCACCAAGGTTGTGAGTAGCAACAGGTATTATTGGGTGGATAGATTGGTAGAATCTACTTGGGCCTACAACACTACTTGGAAAACAACAAAAGGGATCACTCCTTATGACCTGATCTATGGCAAGAAAGCTCTACTTTCAATTGAATTTGAGTTCAACACCTTAAGGGTGGCAGTTGAGTTATAACTAAATAATCAAAGGACCAATAAGAGAGGTTGTTACAATTAAATGTATTAGATGAGTTCAGGATGCAATAACTCCTTCACACATAAGTGATTTAGCTGCAAAGGAAGGTCTGGCATGACAAGTACATTTAGGAAAATACCTTTCAATAAGGAGATTGGGCATTGTTGTATGACTCAAAATTTAAAGACTTCAAAAGAAAACTAATGACAAGATGGTTGGGACCCTACAAAGTGGAAAAATGTTATGATAATGGTACAGTTCAGATCAGAACCATAGATGAGGAAGGGATTCCCCTACTTGTTAATGGTTACAGGCTTAAGGTTTACAAAAAGCCCACGTCTAGGGAATAATTTATAAATTCAATAAATAGGGAGGTGTATGTCATGGGAGATTCCATAGTTTCCAGCACCTCCCCCTCCTAGAAAAAAGAAAAAATAAATAAAGAGGCATGGGTGAAAAAATCTCTGAGGCACAGAAGGCCAACTCCAGGGTTGAAAACCTCCATGAGGTAATCCTGGAGCAAAAAAATAAGAGAGAAAAAGAAAAAACTGAAAATAAAATATCCTTGGGTGAAAACATCTCTGAGGCACCCAAGGCAAGCCTGTGGGTTGAAAACCTCTGTGGAGGCAGCCCACTTGCCTTCAAAAAAAGAGAGAAAAAAAGAAGAAAAAAGAACGAAAAAAAAAAAGGAAAAAGAAATAAAAATACTTATGCACTTATTTGTTTTTTTGTTTTGCAGGTTATTGATCAAAGATGGTTTTTTGGATCTAGAGGAGTAGTTTTTCTTCATTTCTCCTTATCCTCTACTTGCACACTCCATGAAACACTCCAGCATACACCCATTCATTCATTACACCCCTCAGATAGGCAAAAATTTCAAATTTTTCTCCCGACTGTAATTGCTACAGGAAAATCTAGCAGCTACAGGTTTCCTGTAGCACTACAGGAAACTCTTGTAAATGCTATAGGAAACTCATTCATGAAGGAAGGAGCTCTCTCAAGGATTTCTGAACTTTAAGGAGAGCATGATAATTTATGTTTTTCCTGTACCTACCACTCCTAGCCTCTTATTTCACTCCATATGCAAGGATTCACTCTTGAAACCCTATGTTGCACCATAAGCAACTAGATCATCTGAAACTTGGCATGAGACCTCTTCACTCACCTATCCACCATTCCATTAATTTCATGACTCCATTCATAGCCTCCATAAACCATTTCCCTCCATTTCTAAGAAAACTGAAGCAAGAAGAATCAAGAAGAACACTGCTATAGGAATTGGAAAGTTTCTCGTAGCAAATGTGCATGGCACAACAAGGCCAAAAGATGAAGAAAAGTTGATGAGGGTGACTCCAAAAGACCACGAAAAGACTCCAGGAGAGCAAGGAAACTAGCCATGACACATGAAGGCCTCCATGCAGCACCTGCAAGAAGAAAAGAAAAGAAAAGAAAAAAATATTAAGCAGCTCTGTTAGAAAAAAGAGTAACTCACTCATAAAAAGTTGCTCACTCAAAAAATAAACAAGAAAGTAAAAATACAACAAAGAAAAGATCATGGCTGCAGCCACCAACTCCAACTCCTTGCACCAGCTCATTCTGCACTACACCAGCACCAGGTAGGCTCAAGTATGGCCCTTCACCTCTCGCTATACATTCATAATGACCAAAATGGTTTAATGTCGAGTTTTAGAAATTTAAAAGGCAAAAATGTGGCCAGTTAACTTGGCCACCTTCGTAAAGTTAGACTCGAGGGAAATTAAAATTACATGTCACTTGGGCAAGTCAAATCGAGTCAAGAGGAAGTGACTGCATATGAAGAAGGTGATTACGAGGCTAAGAAATCATTATTTGGAGTGGGACCAACGGCCCCAAAGAGGAAAATTCGTGTTAAGTATGAGTCAGCACAACGCTCCAAATTTAGTTAAAAATTCCATAAAGGTGAGTTCTGTCTCATTTTCACCATTTCACTGAGAATTTCGAAGAGAAGCAAGAGAAAGAGAGTAGTGGGAGCCATCAGGGAGAGCAAAATTAAGATAAGAGCTTGCATGCACCATCGTGCTACAGGAAACAGAGATTTTCTACAGGCAAGTACAAAGGCAGATCAACAAGGGTACATAGGGAAACACAAAGTCACCTGTGGATGAAATTGCTTCCTAAAGAAACCATATACCAAGAAAAAACACTAGAGGACAAAGGTAAGTGGTTTCCATCCTATAACATTAGGATTTATCCATGAAATTTACACACAACAAGTTAAATTTGGCAATTAAAGGGTTATTTATTTATTTATTTTTCAATTGTCTCCAAGACCTATTCACATAACTCTCAACCATCTCACCACCTTCCCATCACAGCCATTAAAATGGGAGCAGGATTCAACATAATGGAGCCCACTGATATTAAAAGAATTAGGCAGCATCCTCAAGTCATGGAAATTTTTAGAAACCACCAATGGCTAGTGTTCTTCGAGCTTTTGAAAGATTTTGATGAAGAGATAGCTCGAGAATTGGTAGTGGATCTACAATCACACTCAGAATAGAGAGCCACCACTATGGTTATGGGCCTTGCCATCACACTATCACCTAAAATCATAATCAGAGTTACAACTTTTCCCTTAGGAGTTAAATGGGTTAAAGAGAGGATGCCAAGCACTGCAGCCAAGAAAAGCTTCTTTCTGCCAAGAGAAGAATACATTGAAGACAATAATGGAGTGAGGAGAGAAAGCCTTCCATACCCTTGGAATGAAGTAGCCTTCCATATCATGAAATGTATTACTTGTGAAGGCAGAATTAGTGTAGTCTATGGGTATCATTTCAGATTGTTGAATGAGCTTAGGTTTCAAGGGGATATCCCTCTAGAGCAGAGATTAAGCATCCCTTATTTCCTCCTGAAATCCATAAATGACATGAGAAATAAGGTGAGGCAAATAAAATACCAGCATTTGGCCCATCATGGCCTTATAAAACTGATAGTGAATGATGCTTTGAGAAGATTAAGCCTCCCTGTATCTTGGTCTTCTTTCATATACATGGATAGGGAAGCCTTCATAGCCACCCAAACAGGACAAAACTTTGCCTCTAGTCATAGAGAGAGGGAGGTAGAAGAATAACAAGAGGAGGTTGAAGGGGAGGTAGAAGATGAAGAGGAGGCAGAAAATGAGGAAGAAAAAAAAGGGATGGAGATTGGAGCAGAAAACACAGAGACAATAGAGACAGAGAAAAATAAATTAAGGGGAAGAAGGAAGAAAAGACAGAGGAAAAGAAAGAATTGGACCCTATCCTAGGCAATGAAACCTCCCCTCAAGACACCAACATGTCACCAGACATTACAAATCAGGAAGTAGCTGCTACCCTAGCCACTTTGAGCACACTTGTAAAAACAAAAAAGAAGAGGCAAACACCTATGTATTTTAGGACTATGAAGAGTCAAAGAGTGAGGCAAGGGAAACCACAGACTCTCACCAAGAGCCTTTTTTCCATTGAGGAATCACCAAAGAAAGATGATGAAATAAGGTTAGAATAATGAAGGGTGCAAGAGGTCACCTCACCTATGAGGACCCCTGTAACCTACATCAAAAGTCACTCAACAAGGTTGGCATCCCATACACCTCATGCAACCCCCACAGACCCTCAAAAGATTGAAAAGAGAGAAAAACAATAAAAATAGGGTCTTCAACAAGAAAAACAGAGTTTGCTACAAGAAACTCTATTTTTGCTACAGGAAACTCTACCAGGCCTAGAATGAGAGAAAAAGGCCTTGGTTGAGGGAGAAAATACAACCATAGATGGGAAAGAGGTCAAAGAAGTTGAGGATAAGACACAAGATGAAGGACATGATGAAAAAGAGGGAGAAAAATATGACAAGGAGTAGCCCACCTCACCAAAACCATTCCTCAAAATATGTAGCAGTAGTGCCAAACCCTAACCCTCAACCCAATCTTAGCTCCTACTACACATACATTGAAGGGGGCAGATTGATTCCTCAGAAGCTCACAGTGCCTTTATTCTATCAGTTGGAAGAGGAGAGGGCACACACTCATCATTGGATGAAGCTTGCCACATCTAAAGGTGTGCATGACATAGGGGCCATGGAGGGAAAAGTGTTTGAGTTGGGGAAGGATTTGTTTGATGTTAGGCTCAAAGAATCCATGTTGAAAGAGTAGCTATAGAAGGACCAAGAAGAGAATGTAGCATTGCATGAGCAGCTTCAGCAAAAGAAAAAACAGATGGCCACCATGGTATATTTGTGCATGGAGGCCATTCAACATAGATAGCCATCATATTCCTATGTAGTTTACCTCAAGGAGCAGTGGCTCCTATTTCAAATCAAAACATTAGCCTCCCATGGATCCTTACATTTTCAGAACTGCAGACAATTCATTTACTTTTGCAACCAATCAAATATGGAAGATAAGGTAAAAATTGCAGAGTTCTGCATGCATAACCTTGTGTTGACAGACTTGAACATTTGGGACCCCAATCCTAGGATGGGAAACATGCAGTTAATGGCATTGGAATCATGGATGGTTAATGAAGAGGCTAGAGCACAAGAAGTAAGAAGGGTTATGAGGGGAGAAAACAAATAACCTTTACACATTAGGGCAAAACTATTCAACCCTAGGGGAGTCATCAACAACCATCTTAAGATAGAAAAGGATTCTGCACTTGCAAAAAAATACGTCCACACACAAGCTCAAGCCATGGATCACTTTGATGATGTTTTTAGGTTGTTGGGAGATGAGTGCATAATGGCTAGCCAAAGGAGATGGAACAACCTCCCTCATAGCCTTAAAAACATGGAGTACCACACACTAGAAAGATTGAGAGGTGCCCTAGAAAGAGAACCACTATACAAGAGGGCTATGCAGGCCAGAAAGATTCAGTGGCTTGGTTTGAAGCTCAGTCCACCCGTGCTGCTAAGGCTGAGTGATGCCAAGGACCAAGATGAGCAGAAAAGAGAATGGGAATAAGCAGAAAAGAATGATGGCTTTTACCCTCTTGATGGGAATCCCACACTTCTTCCTTGGGAAGTCAGAGGGTCCATTAAAGCTTTTAAAGAAGTGCAGAAAGAGGACTAAGTTACTCAGAGGATGAGCAACCATTTGGTAGGGGGGTGGTGATGAGCTCCATCATTAGGTACATTTGGAGGGGTTAATTGTCACCTTTTTTCCTTATTAAGTCTCTTTTTCTCACATTTTAATAATATTATGGTCTTATGTTGCTAGTGTAGATGGTGATTAAGGCTTGTCATACTTTGAATGCCTAACATGAGTTAAATGTAGGAAAATCATGAAGATATTGCATTTTTTATGAATATTTTTCCATTAAATCTCGGAGTAGATAGGAAGGAGAGATTCTAGGGGGATTTTCCACCTCCTTAACTCCCAAATGTAGCCAAAGGATCCTCGCGATTCCCTCCGATAGCTCTAGATCAAAGGCAACCAAGCAAACTCAAGATCAAGTGCACCAAAGCTACACTTCATTTGCAGTCAAAGTGGACACATCACCTACATTTTAGGGAGTTGTTGGTAGCTATCCTCTAGGTTAAATAGGGTTGAGCAAGAGCTCATTATGATTCGAACTTTGAAGGAAACTAATAGACTCTTAGCTCTTGTAATAGGTTTTTGAGACTTTCATGTTGATGTAATGAGACTATTTTCTGAAATAAAATGAGTATTTAGATTGTGCCTCACCGATCTAGTTTTAGAGGGCTTGGCTTGTGGGTTAGGGCCCAATCCATTGGTCTTAGTCTCACTTTCATATTCATTCTTTACTTTTATGTCATTGTAGCTAGTTTGTTTATGAGTTTTTAGCTAGTTTACTTACATTTCAATTCATTGTTTTTAGTTTGCTTCCATTTGTCTTTTGTTGTCGATTAAGCTTGCTTACATGTTGGTAGAATAGTCTATAAACTCATAAAGTTGTGTGTTAAGCCTCCCTCTCTCATCTCTTTCATTGGAGCTCAAGGAGGGTAGACCTTCTCCACAAGCCAAAATTTATTTTTAGTTTATGATTTATTGGAATGAATAATTAGGTTGCTATAGTGCCATGAACATGTTTAGAATGTTGTGTTAGATTTTTGTTTGTAGGCTAAAGTAGGTTTTCTTTCCAAATTCAACTCATCTTTTACATTTCCTTCATCATGAATTTGTCAATATTTGTTGCATGAACATGTATTTTGCTTGTAGTTTCAAGTAGCACAACAAAGGAGGACTTCACCAGCACCTTCAGCTTCATTTCTCACCCTTCATCAACCTTTTGTTCATCAAAATCGCCATCAACCATGTTTTCATATTTTTCATCTTCACATCGTGAGAAAACCCTAGAGGTGAAAGACATGCTTCTCAAGAGGTTATGAGCTTGTACAAGGGGTTTTCCACCTTCCACTCATCCAAACACACCTCCACTCCACCTTACCTATGCCTTTCTCACCCATTTTTGGCCTCGGCTTTCCCTCAGATTGTTTCCTGTAGCAATTCAGGACTTCCCTATAGCACAACAGGAAACTTGTAGCAGCACCGGTGGGCCCCTCCTTAATCCTAGAAACCACTGCCCACCTCATCTAGAGCTTCCAATACCACCAAGACACCTCCAACCTTGCACCCATGACTTCAAACCCTTCATAGTCCACCTTAGCGCTTTCTCCTCCTAGCTGAAAAACAATGCATTTACAAGCATAGTTAGGGCATGATTAGTTGCACGATTAAAAGCATGATAATTCAAACATAAAGTAGACAGAGTGTGTTTATCCATTTGGCCCAACAATGTGAGATTAGGTTATTTTCCTTTTTGCAATTTCAATTCAACGATTTACGTCATGCAAGATGCCTAGTTTGCTTCCATTTTTATCATAGCTTAATGTGTAGATTTACTTCATTGCAGAGTAGTTAAATGTGCTTTCTTACAGTAGAATAGTTCTTTAATTTCTGATAAAGTAATGGATTTGAATCATTTGTAGCCCTAGGTATAAATTCATAAGTGTGATAGATTTCATCCGAAAACCCTAGAAATAACACCCTTTTGTAGAACTCAGAAGAGGATGACATGAGTAGAATGCACTGTTGTGTATATAGCACTGTAACCTCCAAGTTTGTATGAACCCCGGGTTGATAAAGTAAAGTATGGCAGCCCCTGGGAGTTGCAGCATTCTTGGTGCAATACCAGGGCTCACCATTAGCCACCAATCATTGTCATAGACCATCCAAAATTTAAATAGTTTGAGCATGTCCAACCAAACTTTAAAAGCTTGGCATGTCTACTGTGCACCTATTCATTCTACTTTAAATGTAAATGTTATCCTAAAATCATTAAGAAAAAATAATAGAAATATTCTAGAACTCCATGAATTGCAGAAGTCAATCTTCGGATTAATCGACCGAGGTTGGGTCCTTAGCACTTGATCCTGACATCTTGTGTTGCTGCATACTCTGTAATTTATTTTTCATGTGTCCAAGACAGACATTCAAGTGGAACAGTTTCACCTGGACTAATTGAATTTCCTTCTAAATGACTTACAAACTCAGGTCTTCTTGCAGTGGTTGGTGATGGCCTGGCTAGTGAAGTACTTCCTGTTGTTGTTGCATGTCCGTCATTACTCTCGTCGGGAGGATTTTCATAATCCAATAGGTTTGGACAACCTGTTTGAATAAGGCTAGCCTGCCTCGGGTACGTCCCAGGTCTACTAACAGGGGTTCCCAGTCTTCCGCTTGGATCGGCTCCACTGCTACCCTCACGTTTTATTATGTTTACCATCTAGAAATTTCCACTTTCACCTGTATCTGAGGTCCTATACTATAAGCGTGCAACAAGATCTACATAGTTTCCTCCCTAATTCTTCTACCTATTTTCCTTTGAGGACATATGGTGGAGGCATGGGCCTTCCTTTTCCTTCAGCTCAGGTTACCACTGCCATGGCGGCCCCTCCTACCGTCTGCTGCCTCAACCTTCATTATTTGAAAATCAAAGTATGCCAACAATTGCAGTTCCTCTGGTTCCCTCTCTAAGGCTATCACTAGCAGAGCGGGAGGCAGAGGAGAAAGAGAATTAGACTGACCTTAAAGGATTTTGCACACAAAAGCATTGTTAAGACCATGCATCCATATATAACCATCACCTTGCGCCTTTTCCTTTAGTTAATACATTCCATAATCAGCTATCTTGGACTGACCTTAGAAGACTCAGTTTAAGAACGCCTGTTCTCTCAGCCGATGCCTTGAGGTTGGTAACCGGCCCAACATTTACTTGACAATTCGACTGACATAAGACCAAACCCCCACCCATACTCCCTAATTGATATGCAATCCAGTCCAGATTCTGACTCCCTAGACTCCTCCCCACGGGATTCTTTTCGCAAACTCAGCACTACCCATAGGCCCCAAGTCCTCACTTCTTCCCCACTCGCCTAGTTGAAATGAACAGGGATTCCAGACCCTGCCCTGAACCCCTGCCAACCTTCGAGGACTCCTAGTACCTAGAGAAACATCCGAAATCGAAACTGGGGTGACCATTCCAGCCCCCAACTCCCCATATTCTCCTAACCAAACCACCCAATTATTAATTTTAGCAGAGGAAAAAAACCCAAGGATTGACGACAACGTCTTTCCCTCAGACCCAATTCCCCCATGTAAAGACTACCATGGATTCTTGTTACAAACTGTAGTCGGCATGCCAAGAAAGACTGTCAGCATCCCTGTCCCTATTCCTATAACCCCATGAATAAAAACCAACAAACCCTGCGATTTTTCCATTATTCTGTTCCTTTTGACTACCATTGCAAGAAAGGAGAGGGTATGCACTATATACCAGAGCATGTGTCTTTTCATCGCACTGGTTGTTTCGGCGCTGCTGTGCTGCCTATGCCACCGGTATCGAACACGCTCACCCACCTTTCCTGCTCCTTGAAGATCCAAATGCTACACGATAAAGTTTGCATGCAATGCATGCACCTTGCCATATACCACCCACCTTCTATGTCACCCACAGCACTACGACCCACTTGCATACGAACTGACCCCAATTTTATTGCTCGCAGCGCGTGGCGACGTTGGGTGGGCCGCCCACCTAGCTTGCCCCACTGTTATCATGTCATATCCTTAGTCCGCGTGCGAAACTTCTCCCCTCCTCGCACCCTGATCGGGGGTAAAAATATTTATTATTATTATTTAAATAATAATAAATAAATAATAAAAAACATTTCTTTTTGTGTTTATTATGTTTTAATATTTACAACAATAGATAGATAGAATGCTATATGATGTATATAATTTTGACATTAAAACATAAATTAATATTTAATAACAATTATTATATTTATATAATATATTTTTTTATTAATTATATAAAATATTACTTATATTTTATATGTTTTTATTTATATTGTATTTTATATTGAGTTGTATAAAAAATATGTTTATAATGTCAAAATAATATTTTGACTTATATAAAAATACCATTATAATAATACCTAGTGTATTTAGATAAAAATTTAAAGATGTTAAATATAAACATTATATCTTACATTAACTTTTTTTTCTATCATAATGAAATAGTTTTATTGTATCTCTACATCAATTATTCATTGAGCATTATATGTTCATATAAATTTGAGTCATTTATAAGTGTTATGGAAATTTTTGTTAGAGAAAAATATAGTTTTTGTAAAACCAATAATATTTTTGTAATATATATATATATGGTATCTCTGTCACTTTGACTAAAAGATAATATATATTTCTTTAGATTGTTGATAGTCATATAAATATAATTTAAGTGCATTTATATTTTTTTTTAAAAAGATATTTCTTATAATTTTCTAACTCTTTATATATATATATATATATATATGAATTATAAAAAAAATCTAATCTAATTAAAATATAAGTTGTATTATTAGTATTTTTTTAACTCATTTTTATATCACTTGTTTTTTTAATTATAAAAATAATTAAATAAGTATGTGAAAATTAAGCAAGTCAATTCAAAAGATTATATATATATATATATATATATTAAATTGGAAAATCACTTAAAAGAAATTGAGATATTTTAATTAATATCTTAAAAAGGAAAATTTACCCTATTAAGTGTTTTCAAATTTATAAAATTATTAATTTTAAATGAGAAAATTAGTGAAACACTTGCTTCTTTACTCAAAGTAGTGTAGATAATAATAATAATTATTATTATAATACCAAAATTAATAAAATAAATCACTATTATTATTACATGAATAAGCTTTTAACGAAACATATAAAACTACTATTACACTCAAGCAAAACACAAATGTAGATGTAAAATCAAAGGAATTTAGAGATTATTATTTCTAAAGAAGATTTCAAACCTTTAGAGCTGCATGTAAATGAGTTAATGTGAATCTCAAAGTGTAGAAACTAACTATTTTGTAACCTTTTTTAAAATGTTATGGTAAGTAAAAGGGAGACATTACAAGTTAATAGTTTTTATATCTACATTGGAATATAGCTTCACCACCTTGAATTAGAAAGGAGAAATTGCTACAATTATGAGAATAGTCACCCTTTCATGATACATGGCGGATCAATCCCAATGAATGTTTTGGAGTGTCCATGTTAAAGGAATTTGTGAACTCCCATAAAAATCTTCATTGTACTATTATTTTATTGATTCCTGAAAATTTTTGTTGAACTATTATTTTATTGATTCCTGAACAATTTTGACAGCTGCCGTGGTGAATGCAGTGACGTATACAATTAACTCTATCTTACAACTAGAGTACTTTAGGTTTATAAAATTATCTCTCTCTTTTATACACAAGTTTAAATGATTTAGTAGATGAAACAACTTTTCAATCTAGACATATAAAAATATAAAAGATGTTATATCCTCTACTATTTATCTAGAGCTTTATTGATAGTCTTTACTATTACAATAAGAAAAAATTATAATAGTTTATCTAGGTAAAAATAAAATAAAAAGTAAAATTTTAATAATCATTTTTATATTTTTATGCTGAACACGAATGTGGATGAATGCTAACCAAATTAAAACACAGATAGTTGAATAATTGTGTTCGTTGGATGTCAAATCAACAAGAAAGAATTGACAAATTGATCTTTCCATTGCAAATAATGATGGAATGACTTTCATATAAACCCTAAATTCATATAAACCCATGATTCCACATTCCATGAAGTGCGGGATACATTTTACTGAAAATAAAATAAAATAAAAATCCAACAATTTTAGGGTGATAGAATAATATAATAGAGCGAAAATAAATTCCACTAGGAGAGACAAATCCTAATAATTGGTATTCCCATAAAAATAGGGTGAAATGTATCTTGATACTTTCCATTAGCATAAAATTAGGGTGAATGGGAGAATGTAGTTTGAATTTTATTGGAAAAAAAAAAAAAAAACAAATTCCAGCAATTTTGGGTTAATTGAAAAATATAATAGAGTGAAAATAAATTCCACGAAATTATCAAAATTAAGAAATCTAGAAGTTGGTATTATGAAAGGAGAGAATATGGTTGCTCTCGCTTTCTCCCTGGGTTATCTTTATGCAAACAAGCCAAGCTATGCTTTCTAGATTCCATCCATGTGGCTGGCTCAGGCGGCGACGACTGGGGTCCTACGTGGGCATTTTAGGAAGATTTTAACCGTAGGTGTTTGGTGGCTGGCCACGCCATCCCATACCCTCCTCTCTTCACATGTCCGGCAGAGGCTCCTGTGGACGCACTTCACATTTTCTCTTTCACAGTTTCTTTTAGGGTTACTGGGCACTTTCATTGCAAGTCTTTTACAGGGCAGACACTTGTGGAGGTGCCTTGGCTGCAGGGAACCAGGGTATTTGGCATTATCCCTATTGCTGGAGGCATCATTGAGGGGCTTGGTCGTCTCCTTTCTCCCAGTCTTCCGGCTCGGGGCTCTGTCTGGTGAATGGCTTTGTGCCACTAGAAATGGGATGTGGGATTTTCACCAAGCGGGGGGAGGATTTGGTGGGATGGCCAGATCTTTTCTCAGTGGGTAACTTTCTTCCTTTTAACATATTCTCTTGTTTTATGCTCTGTTATATCTTGTACATGGATTTTTTTTATTGTTGAGTCTCTCACTATGGATAAGTTTTCGATGGGGGTAGTGGGGTTTCCCCTTTGGTCTCTGAGACTCAAAAAAATGCAGTGCTTCCTGCTTTCTTTGGCCTCTGTTTCCCCATTTTGTGGTTACATTTCAGCCTATCCATATGTTCCTTGCAACTTGGGACCAGTTGCAACTTGGGACCAGGGCTCCTAGAATCGAATGCGGGCGGGAATCCTCCTAATCTGGAACCACGGTTCCATATTTTATTAAAGTAAGACTAAAATTTTATGGGTCTTGAATTCGGATATGGTCTGAGATCTTAAACTAAAAGCCCAATATGCTACAGGAATTTCTGCCCCAAAGTAGAGTCTTATCTACTGTGGGAAATTGTTGCAGGGAGAAAACCCATTAAAAACCTACAACATAAAGAGGAACTCTACCATTAACATGAATTTAAGGCTTATGGGCGGCACCCCATGAGTAAGTAATCTAGCGATATCCTTGTCTATTGCCAAAGGACAAACCTCTTTCAAAGATGTTTTAAGGGGAAAATCCACCACACAGGTCAAACAGGTACCAAACCAGTCTGTTCCAGGCCCATACATTGTGGAAAAAAGGGAAAAAAAGGTGGAACTGGCCATAGAAATACCAGAAGTTAATGGTCTCTTTAACACATTGCAAGCAAATGCCATTATATGCCGCTTCAATGGATACTGGCCAAAATCTGAAGAATTGAATGCATGGATTTACCAAAACTGGACGAAATACTCTGACATATATCTATGCGCAAAAGGTTTTTTTGTGGTCCAGTTTGAAAATCCAAAAGACTACAACCATTTCACGAATGAGGGACCATGGTTCTGGGGGAGGGTTGGCCTCTTTGTTTCCCCATGGTTCCATGGTTTTGATGCAAACACAATGATGGTCACAAAAATGCTGGTGTGAATAAGGTTACATAACCTTTTGCTCCCTTTCTGGCTCCACCAGGTACTAGAAGACATCGGGAACTTCTTAGGAGTATTTCTGAAATTGGACCAAGAGAGAATGGATAAATAAATTTTCACTTTTGCCCGTATCTGTGTGGAGATGGATCTAAGTAAAGGTTGTTGGACGATATCCTTCTATCACACAAAGACTTGAAATGGACACAAGATTTAGACTTCAAAAATACAGCTCTCAGATGCAGGGTGTGCCACCAAACAGGACACTTACAAAGCTCCTACATACAATCCAAGAAAAGAAAAAACATGAAACTACAAAATAAGAAAGGTTGGCAGTTTGCAGACCCCCTTTCCTTGGAGGATGAAGGGGAAGAAATGGAAGAAACTATCCAGCATACGGAAGCAGAAAATGAACACAGTAATCTTGAAAAGAGAGCAGAAGATGTGGAAGAACAAATTTTTTCAGCTGGGGATCCAAACACTAACTCTATTTCCACGACTCCGGATACTCTCATAGAAGGGAATGACAAGTAAGACGCTTGTGGGTTCAAAGTGTTCACATATATCTAAAAGCTCCGACTCAGATAAATATGCTCTAAATGCAATTTGTAACAATGTGCTAGCGGTTATTCCTTTCATTTTTTATTCTATGGACTCGCAAAAAGTTCATAAGAAAAAGGGGAAAAAAGAGAAGCTTTTGGCTTCTGTCTTCTGTCATTATGTAATTTTAGTTTTTTATCGTTTCTTGGTAGCTTTGCTACTTGGTGTGGGTCACGCTAATGGGTCCCTTGGGGACTTTCGTGGATGTTGCGGCATCTACTCTTGTAACTTTTCATTGATTATAATAGAAAGTTACTGATTTTTTCTGTGGAAGAAAAAGAAATAAATAAATCCACAAGGAGACAAAATCCAAATAATTGGTATTTCCATAAAAATAGGGTGAAATATATCTTGATACTTTCCATTACCATAAAAATAGGGCGAATGAGAGAATGTGGTTTGAATTTTGCAAGGTGAAATAATTTTTTAAACTCTCCCCATCAAATTCCCATGGGATAATGGTTTACAACTAATTTTTTTTAAATAAATATTGGGTGATGCATATTCAAACCCCTATTTGTAAAAAATTCACCCAACCAAAATAATTAACCCCCTAATTTCACCCATGGGCATGACATGACCTGAGTTCAAACCAGATTGGGCATGCTCCCTTCTATTTATATGGGTTCATGGACACGTTGGGACAAGCAGACAAGGCTAGGTGCAAGTACTGAGTGAATTTGTACAGTATAAATGCCCCTGAGGCACAACAACTTGGTTGAAAGGACAATATAACCATGTTAATACAAGGAAGTATTTCCAATTTTCCCTTACGAGGAAAAAAAATATAAGCTTGAAGGAGATATAAAGTGATAAAGTGGAGATCAACTATAAAATCTTAAGGTCAGGAGTATGCACAAATTTTAATTTTGTTAACAATGCATAATTTTCAATTTGTTAAGGTAAAAAAAATAGAAGCATTATGAGTAGCAACATGATAACAAGAGCACAACATGATGTGTGTGTTTGTTTGTGTGCACCTATACTTGTGCATTTCATTCATTGAAATGCAAAGGAACCTAACAAAATCTTTGATCATTGATCTGTAATTGGAGGAGAACTTCTCCTTCCTAAAAAGTGACCATACTCTGACGCTTTTCAGTAAAAATGGGCCTTATTATATCAACAAGTTTTATGGTCTCTTCAAGGATAATGAGTTAGTTTTCATGTGAAATTTAAATAAGCAATATATCATCATTTAACTCATAAAGACAAACATGAAGAGAGACAACACAAAATTTTGTGACAAATTTCACCCCTCCTTGGCTACATCTTTGGGCCTGCTAACATAGCTAGACCACTCCATAGATTTCAGTGATAAAGAGTACATAAAGTGCGTTGAAAAAATGAGTGGCTAGTTTCACCTTCAAGGAAAAATTCTCTTGCAAAGAACTCTCACTCTAAAAAGCATGAAAACTTACATTCAATCATGAAACAATAAACAAGAAAATGGCTCTCACACCAAGACCATGTGCTCCAACTGAAAATGCGCGTAACAAGTACAACAATTCCACATTGAATTACTAAAAGAGATATTTCCTCAAAAATACATAATGAGAAAAAACAAACATGAACTGCACCATAGATGTCACAACTGTTGCAGGCTGGAAAACCCCTACAAGGTCCTCTCCATGCTCAAAAGCCTTCAAACACTGCTTCAACCCACTAATTGATCATAGAACCCATAGAATTAAACCTGCAAAAATTCCTTCCAGAAGTGCTCCAATCAGTAAACAGAGGATTCCATTAGATTTAGAATGTCCAAAAACCCTTATCTCGGCTCTTATTGGGCTCCAAAAGGTCAAAACATCATCATGTTATGGCTCTCTTAATTTTTCCCTACTATTCGTAATCCAAATTGGATCCACTTGCAAAGAGAGCGACATTTTCGCCCTTTAATACGCTCGGGAGGTGAAAATTTCACCCGCATCCAGTGAAAATTGTCGCTTGGTTTAAAATCCTAATAACCCTTAGGCACAAAACTAGGGCCACGTGGCACCATAGAGGCAAAAGTTGGGCCAATGGTCCGCCTCCGCCAACCTAGTCTCATTTTTCTAGGTCTCATGGTAGTGATGTGGCCGAGGGTTGAGGCTAACTGCCCACCCCCACCACGCTAGTCCTAAATTCTTCAACCGGAGGTTCCACGTCAACCATGTGACTAGGGGCTGAGTGTAATATTCTGTGTAGAAATAAACAACAATATAAAGCGACATAAACAATGATTCACAACAAATAGAGAGATATCACATAAAAAATGCAAAATATGGAGAACGTTGAGCCATTTTTTTATATCACTGAAGATACAATGAGTACAAAGGTGATCAGAATGATGGCACCTTGGCCTGCACAAGGCAAGCTGGAAATAATCTCAGAAATACTCCCGTAATGGCTGCTCTATCAGTGACTGCATTATCTCTAAACTGTTATTGCTACTGCTGCCAGACTATTGCTATTGCTAGAATAGGACGGCTCTTTGGGGTTGTTCCCTTGCTCAGAAAAATACGAAACTCTAGGAATGAGCTCTCCTCCTAATACCCATAAAAGCCCAGAATGGGTTTCCGGAATGGATGACCCCGAAAAATCACCTCCCTTGAGGAATAACATTGTTCCCGTGAAATACGCTGGCCCTGAATGTATCTCTACAAATGGTGGCCTCCTCCTCTACCAAAATAAAGGAATAGCTAAGGGTTGATCCCTTCTCACTATCCCAGGTTGAATCCCTTGATAAATCTCCACCCCCGGCACTACTTCCTCCAAGAACTGCATGATCTCTCCTCAAGACTGTGTTTTCCCAGCAGTGCGTAATCCCTAGCTGAAGATGGTATGGCTCCCACTTGAAAATCAATGAATGGAACTCCTCACCCAAGCAGGCACTCGAAGTCCCCTGGGGCTGAGGTTGGGATCTTCGCTCGAAGACACCCAGTGTGCTGAACAACACTTGCAGACTTTTCTCAACAGAAAAAGTGTGCTTAATGTCAAGAGACAAACGTAGATGCATAATCGAATCCTAGAATGAGGAGCCTCTTCCCCCTTTTATGCTTTAGGAGCCTTTCTCTCATCTACCCCCCACCAAACTGCATTGTCCCTCTTGGCCCACGTTGTCCCTCTCTCACTGTGTTGTCATGGGCCCACACTGCCACTTCACCCTCCTGGGCCCCACACTGTCAAGTAAATATGTGCTCAAGTGACTTTAGGAAAGTTCTTATAATCTAATGTCTTATTCATGGGTCCCCTCACCCCTTTATTTCCTGTAAAACTTAGGAAAATAAAACATTTATCGAAATTAATATCCCAAATTAGTTGACTACTAATTTGGGGATATTATATTCCTCCCCTCCAAAATGTTGCTTGTCCTCAAGAAACTGCAAGGATACTGCAAAACCTCCAATGGATATGTCTCCTCCCAAGTATACAAGTTAGCCTTTAGTAGATAAACCAAATAGCTCTCATTATGAAGAAGTGGGAGATATATGGAAAAAGTTATATTATGTCCATTGGTATCCTCAAGGCATGAGAGATGATAAATGTTGGGTTCCTCATCCCCAATGATAAACTTCAATCTCCATGCTATCATCTAAACAAAGTGAGCCATCCTCGGTAGCTCATAGAAACAATTACCAATCCCCTGCTTTTGCAATGCATAGAGGTTGCATGGCTGAAAATGGGAGATTAAATTGTTCAACTCATGTTGTCTCTCTCTTAATTTATGATAGATATGGAACTGCTGATCTTGGGCTGAAATAATGTGGCCATTAGGAAGCCAAAATTCATTTGGACTCTGATGATCCCACTCTTTGGTTCCAATAATCCCTCTTGCCCAATCCATCCCACATATAGTGAATAGAGTTTCTTCACGATATTGGATCCAAAATAGACATGAACTAAGTGTCATTTGACATACTGGATGGTGACAATAGTCCATCAAGTAAGACTAATGTTGTTCTGCTTCTTGCTATCTCAAAACATGATATGATAATTGGCTACCCAACCACTTGTTTGCTGCCATAAGCTTCTCAAAATCTTGAAAATAGTAAAGGACATTAGGTGTTGACTGAATATGAGCCAAGCAAAACAAGTCTTGCCCAAAGTCCTCTATAAAGTGGTCAATCCCATCACTGAACGTAGTCCCAAAAGGACCATGAAATCCAAAGAGAGGCTTGCTCTCTTATGGAGCAATGTGCTGCAAATGTATGGCAAAGGAATGATCATACATGGTTAGTTAATCAATAAGCATCAAGACACAATCCTTACCATATATTGTAGGCAAGTTGGTAAAGAGGTACTTAGATGAACCTTCCCATATCTTCATCAAAAAGGGAAGTGACTAAAACAACCTTGCAAGGTGGTTGCTTTCCTCCTCATACATCAAACAAGCTACATATCTCCTGATATGTTGGTGCACATCTTCTTTGAGATTATCCAAATAGAATCCCTCCATGATGGTGTGATAAGACTCAATGAAGTCTGCATGTCCTGAAAAGAGTGCCTCATATGCTGCATGTAGAACCTCCTCCTTGAGCTTGGAGTCTCTAGTCAAGTAGATTTGATCATGGAAATAAATGACTCCATCAACCACTCTATACCTCCCATCTATCACTTGCCCATCAAGAACCTTACATGTGAAGAGGTTCTTGGAATATTCCACCAATATTTGGGACTCCCAATATGGGTCTATGCTCACCAACAATGACAACGTTGTTGAAATCTGAAATGAAGCACCTGTCACATCATAGCTCTCCTCTTTGACATACTCAATGCTAAAGCCACATGTTGGAGTATGGCTACCCCACTTTTGTTGCCTCCCTTGCAGTTGATCTTTCCCAAGACAAGATTGAAGTACATGGAGGTCAACCTGCTCTTGAGAGGTATTGACCATCCAAAACTTCCATGGTTTTTCCAATGCATACAAGAGTGTCAATAATCTCTTGTCATATTCAGAAATCTTCCTCATGTGTGGAAGTATCATTTTTTGCTCCATTGGAGTAGCCCTTTGACACCATGCTTGTGCCTTCGTAGATTCTTGAATCCTCATCTTTAAGGGAAAATAGCTGAGTGGGAGATGACAATGTCCATATCAGAAAATTTATCCTCCCTCCTTTGAGCCCATCAAATTTTCTCTGCGTTGTGCTAGCTCCTCCTAAAGCTCCTTCCTTAGCCAAATATATCAATGTTGCACCATGTTGAGAGAAATCTTTGACCATCTTCCAATCAGGGGGTCTCCCTGGTGGAATGCATCCATGTAATAAACATCAAGGCCTAGAGCAGGTTGTATATGTGAGTGGACTGATTTGTCCCTGCTCTCACTGCGCAAATCATCCTCCTGCTTCTGTGCATAAACCTCCTGAAAAGGATGGGTGTGTATGTTCCCAATCACTTGATGTTGGCCCTCCTTCTCATCTTCTCTTACCTTCTGCAAGATCTCACAATTTAAAGTGTTCTTATCCAATGTAATCAACCCATGCCCCTCAAACTGATGAATAAATTTGCACTCCATGATATGTTTAAGTGCACCTCCAATGAAACCTCTCCATGAGATCTTCTTCTCATAAATGGCCCTCCAAAACCAATAAGGTTCTAGATCTGCTGCAGGTAGAAGTTCCTCTTTGAGTTGTGAGATGGTCATTGAGAAAGAGTCATCTTGAAAGGGGAAAATATTTCCCATCTCAAGATTTCTACCATTTATCATCTTCTTCTCCATTGCTTCATGAGTGAAGCTACCATTTGATTGCTCCCATAAGGAATGGGTCCTATTCTTCTCACTGTTGAACATTAACATCATTGTATATTTGCAAGATAAAACATGTGTTGTCTCAAAGCAAGGCATGATGTTGAACTCATAGACAGCCATTGTACCTAGGATCATACTCATCCCATCTTCTGAAACTCCATATTTCAACTCAAAGGTTGAATGTAGTTCATCAATGACAAACTAGGGTGGAAATTCATCTCCTCCTTGATTAGATCAAGGGTCCTCTGCACAGTGATATGTTGTTGCATCAAATCAGCAAGTTGTTCTAATATTTGGTCATGAAATAGCCCTGATGGCATGTCCCCATAAGTTTCAATAAGAGGTAATTAAACAATATGATATGAAAGTGGTTGCATACCTTGGATCAACTGGTGTGTGGGAAACTCTTGCAAGACCACAAAAGTTCCTTCAACCGAGACAATGGTCTCTCCAACTGCTAGTAAGAGTGATGGCTGCTCTTCTATGAATGTACCAACGCTGGAATCTACCTCCTCTTCCTCATGCATCGCCTGAATCATGCATGGGACTCTATATGTCAAGAGATTAAGACTAGCTTGCATAGATGCAAGTGTCTCTCCTTCGGATACAAGTACTTCTGCAGCTGGTGGTGAATGTAGTGACTCTTTGTCCAGAGTGATAAGAATGACATCCTCCTTTGACTTCTTAGGAACTGTCTCTTTGTGAAATATCTCTGGTCTTCTTCTATCAAACTTATTTCTTAACCTTGAAAATAAATATGAATATTTAGTCACCTTTGCATGCTCCATGTGACCAAGCCACCAATCATTGGCTTCATCATGAAGATGAAGTGCTGCAATTTGAACAACCTCTTTTCAGCTACAGGATGTAGCCTGAAAAATGCATCTAACTCTTTCCTCCAAGCCTTTACAGTGCTTGAGGAAGATCCATAAAATGTAGGCAAATATAATCTGTTGTGCCTCTTTCTTCTGTTGCTGCTATAGGATATTATTTCTTCTTTGAGTTTGAAGAATTGTTGGAGAGTTAGATTCTCCTTGACTTCTCTAGACTGTGCTTTGTACTCTTCAAGATATAAACTGAGAGTCTCATGAGTTTCAGGTTCCATGTTTCTCCTTTCTTCATCTCTATACCAGTCACCTTCTTCAAAGAAAGTGGGCATAGTAGGTATTTGAGGAGATCTATGATTCTCCGATATTCTTTGCTGCTGATAAGAAGTACTGGGACCTTCTTCATTCTGAAACCTTCTTGAGGTTTCTCTTTGCCTTTCTCTTCTTGTTTCATTGATCTCTTTGGAGAGATCCTTCATGGCTCTAAAGAAATATGATGCAAAACTTAATCCCTCCATAGTAGTATATCTCTAATATATGTTTTTCATGCGTTGTCAATAATGTCCACAAGTTGAGCCAAAGATCATGCTCGAATACCACTATAATATTTCGTGTAGAAATAAACAACAATATAAAGTGACGTAAACAAGGATTCACAGCAAATAGAGAGGTATCACATAATCAATGAAAAATATGGAGAATGTTGAGCCATTTTATTATATAACTGAAGATACAATGAGTAAAAAGGTGATTAGAATGATGGCACCTTGGCCTGCACAAGGCAAGCTGGAAATAATCTAAGAAATACTCCCGAAATGGTTGCTCTATCAGTGACTGCATTATCTCCAAACCGCTGCTGCTACTGTTACAATAGGATGGCTCTTTGGGGTTGTTCCCCTGCTCAGAAAAATACGAAACTCTAGGAATGAACTCTCCTCCTAATACCCAGAAAGGGTTTCCGAAATGGATGACCCTAAAAAATCACCTCCGTTGAGGAACAACGTTGTTCCAGTGGAATACGCTGGAACCGAATGTATCTCTGCAGATGGTGGCCACCTCCTCTACCAAAATGAAGGAATAGCTAAGGGTTGATCCCTTCTCACTATCTCGGGGCTGAATCCCCTGATAAATCTCCACCCCCGGTACTACTTCCTCCAAGAACTGTGTGATCTCTCCTCAAGACTGCGTTGTCCCAGCAGTGCATAATCCCTGGCTGAAGATGCTATGGCTCCCACCTAAAAATAAATGGATGGAACTCCTCACCAGAGTAGGCACTCGAAGTCCCCCGAGGTTGAGGTTGGGATCTCTGCTCGAAGACACCCGGTGTGCTGAACAACACTTGTAGACTTTGCTCAAAAGCAAAAGCGTGCTTAATGTCAAGAGACAAAATGTAGATGCATAATTGAATCCCAAAATGAGGAGCCTCTTCCTCTTTTTATGTTTTGAGAGCCTTCCTCTCATCCAGCCCCCACCAAATTGCATTGTTCCTCTTGGCCCACATTGTCCCTCACTCACTATGCTGTCATGGGCCCACGCTGCCCACGTTGCCACTTCACCCTCCTAGGCCCCACGTTGTCAAGTAAATATGTGCTCAAGTGACTTTAGGAAAGTGCTTATAATCTAATGTTTTATTCATGGGTCCCCTCACCCCTTTATTTCCTGTTAAAATTAGGAAAATAAAAAATTTATCGAAATTAATATCCCAAATTAGCTGACTTCTAATTTGGGGATATTACACTAGGCCTTAAATTTCGCCCTCGTTGGACTCGGTTCCATGCATGTCCCATGTTTCCCATAACACTAGGGTTTGGGGCTTGTAAGGCCCCAATACTTCATGGGCGAGCGACATGGGTGCGTTATAGCGAGCGCGTCGCACTTGAATGACGAACAACATTGGCAAGGCAATGTTTATAAGAATAATGTCGCACCATAGACAAGGCATGAAGCCAACGGACGAGTTGGCACGGCCGACGTAGTGGGCGCGGCCAACGTTACATAAGAGCGACAGACAGCTAAACGTGGGGTCAGCTCGGGTCCATCGAGTGACCCATGCCTCACTTGATACGGGTATTAATAAGAGTGTGCGATGGTGGAGAGGCATCAAAAAATCAACGAACAATCAAGGCATAAGCATTGGACATCACGAGCTATGCAACAGCTCGTTGGTGAAGAGCATGACAAACAGTGAAGGAAAGGCGAGCAAGGTCGAGTCAAGTTACTGAACGTACAGGGCGTCCACACCATAGGGTGGGTTGAGTCGGGTAGCACATAGGTCAGGTCCAACGGCGGACATGCAGGATGTGCGGAACTTCCGCAGTGTAGGTTGGGTTGGGCAGGGCATCTACACGAACTAAAATTCAGTTCAGAAGTCATTTCGGGAGCATCGTAAGTCAGAATTGAGTACCGTAAGTTGCAGGAGGTGCATATTGATGGGCCACATATAACCATACAACTGGGGAGTGGATTTGACACACAGGGAACTCATGGGAAGGTTTGAACTCTTTTGAAGTGCCGACCTGAGTGACCCGAGTGGCCCGACAGCACTTGGGCACCTTTGTGCAAAAAATTCCCAAGGTGAATTATAATGTTGTAAATGATTGTTGTGGGCTAGTTAATGATTGTCAAGACTTGTAAGCTTGGGAATAAGGTGACTTTCCTTGCCAAAGAGAAAATAGGGCCTTTTGCTTTATTGGATTTATCTTGTATTTCATACTTATGAAACATGTTATCGGGCAGACTCATTATTAAAAAGGGAGTTGCCTCTCCCTTGTATGTATGGGCGTACATGTGGTATGGTAATGATGTTTATGTTTTCCGCACATTGAAAGAAAATTTTATTAACTAATTTAACAAGTGTTGCTAAAGGTGTAGTCTATATACTTGAGTATTTGGAAAAATAAAAAGTACGGTAGTGTCGCACCCCATCTATACATGGTTGAAAGACCACCGAAGGTATAGGGGCGTGACAGGTGGTATCAGAGCTTGATTCCACACTTTATTGAAGAGTGGTTCCAGGGCTTTTGTACCGAAGCAAGGACACAATTACAGGGTTGCAAGTGGTTTTGAAGCTGGTTTTATATTGACAGGGTTTGTACATGGTCTTGACTCGTTCTCAAGCAAGACAAATAGAAGAAAATATGGAAGAACCTCAAGTCATTGAGGAAGACCCATGTGCTCTCTCAAGATAAGATCTGGAGAAGGTTGCTGAGAACATGTAAAGACTCAAAAAAGAAGTTCATGGATCGTGGAAGAAGAAAATGAAGATCTTCAAGAGAAGTACATGACATTGAAGGTCGAGCATGAGACTATGGTAGTAATGCCATATAATAATAATGGTAGCTTGGTGAAGCATTAAAGAAGTTTGAAGACATAGACCAATCTAAAGACCGAGTTGTGGGATGAGCTTTCCAAAGCTCTTACAAAAGGTCAATGGTTGGAATGCGAAGTGGTCTTATTGGAAAAGGGCCATGTGGCAAGGATAGTCCTGGGATCTTCCACATTAAGGTGAAAGAATCGATTCATATGATGGAACAAGGAATGCGAAACTTGAAATTCTTATGGATATGGAACATTGCTTCGACCAATTATCCATTCCTCATGAGGATGCTAAGGTGAATATTAGGTACACTCCTGCCAGAGATGCTAAGATGAACTTCATGACAAGATCACCGGGGCATTATGATGCAGGTCCGACATCACAACCTGGAAGGAACTAAAAGAGTTTTGCAGATTCACTTTAGTCCACAAGATGAAACTCCGGGATGTGAGATCTATTATCAAATATCATATCAAGCAAGATGAACTCTCCAACAATATCAAAGTGGATTTCAAAGTGCTATCCTAGAGCTACTCCGACATGGCCGAGAGGGACAAGATATTCAAATCTACTATTGGGTTGAAACCTTGGGCTCGGGATGAGGTGAGAAGGCAAGCACCCAAGATATTGAAAGAAGCCCTTGCTATGGTGGATAAACTCATTGAAAACTATGATGAGGGGACCGAGAGAGGAAAGAAGAAGCATTTTGAGAAAATGTTGATGCACCAAAGAAATAAGCTCCCAAGTCTAACAATGCACATGAAAAGTCGAAGACTAGGAAGCCCTTGAAGTGTTGGATTTGTGCTGAGGAACATACGATGAAGAATTGTCCTTCAAGACCGAAGTTAGCAGTCGTAGTACAAGAAGAAAAGAAGAAGGAACCTTTAGTTGGGACCATGCAGGTTCTAAGTGTAGCAGCAGCTTATGAAGCTATCCCAAGGAGGGATCCTGAAAGAAACAACCTTGAGTTTGTGAACATGAAGATTGCGAAGGGCACACTATGTACCATGGTGGACTGCGGTGCTACCCACAACTTTATTGGAGAAGATACTACCAGGAAAGTTGGATTGAGGTTCAAACCAATCCAAGCTAAGTTGAAAGTAGTGAATTCACCACCATGTTATGTGATTGGAGTTGCAGAAAAGACACCAATTGAAATCGGGAAATGGCATGGGGATGTTGATTTCATGATTGTAAGAATGGATGATAATGAGGCTGTTTTAGGCATGGAATTATTCAAATAATTTGAATTTATGGTGGTTCCTTACATGAGGAAGTTGTAAATTTATGATGGGAATGATGGCCATCCTATTGGTATCCCAACCATAGGAGGAGGAGATACAACGCGTTGTAAAATGATAGCTATGAGTGTGGAAGACACACAATGACATGATGAACTCTAGGGAAGATTAGTCATTACAGAAGACAAACTTCGGGAGCAAGCATAGGAAATCATTGCATTGTCCAATAGTCTCTTGGATGTAAGAATAATATTTGAGACAATGGAAGCGAAGGAAAATTCAGTCCCACGGATTCAGGGAGAAATCCAGGAAGCATACATGTTGAGGTTAGAAGAGGAAGGCCCAAATATATGGCTGGAGTTGATAAACGAGGAAGGAAGGCCTTCGACCTCCACTTCCTCCACCTTCTAGACTATACATGGAGGATGAGGCTCATTGTAATCTACTCAGGACAATGAAGACCTCTAACTTTATGAGTAGGCCATGGAGCGAGATGGGCACTTGATAGCTGGATGTTTTAACAGTCGTGATGATGGGAGGAACATATGTTCTTGTGAAGGAGATGTTCGGTTGGACTAGCTACCCAACTTGTCACCAGCACAAGGGGATCCAACACATGATTTCTTGCAGAATTGGAGACATGACCGAGGCATGTAGCAGATCAAGGGTGTTCACATCTGGATGTTATTCATACATTCATAGCAGATTTGGAGACATGAACACATTTGGAAGATGTTGGAGTCATCAACACTTTGCGATGATAGTTGTGACGATACCGTGCACATGGATGCGACGATAGTTTGTGCAGTGACATTTTGCGACAAAAAGTTGCGACGATATTTCACACGTGCAGTTGTGACGATGGATCATGTGATGAAGGGATGATGTTATCAAGGGATGACAACGCTTTGAAGTGGTGGAGGATGTAAGGCCCCAAGACTTCATGAGGCGTGTTCGAGGTAATGGGCACACCCACTGAGCGTTTAGACGATGTTCGGGCGTCGTGCGAAGAAACGGGAGAAATGTCGCACTGTAGTGGCATGGGCGCAAGTGTGTAGCGGCGAGCGGCACAGGCGCGTTATAGCGGGTGCGTCGCACTTGACCGATGAATGGCATTGGAAAGGTGACATTTATAAGCATAAGGTCACACCGTAGCCAAGGCATAAAGCCGACAGATGAGTTGGCACGACTGACGTATTGGGCGCGACCGACATTACATAAGAGCGGCAAACAGCTAAACATGGGTTCGGCTCGGGTCCACCGAGTGACCCACACCTCACTTGATACGCATATTAATATGAGCGTGCGATGGTGGAGAGAGGCATTGAAAAATCAACGAACAATCAAGGCATAAGCATTGGACATCACGAGCTATCCAACAGCTCGTTGGTGAAGAGCATGACAAACGGTGAAGGAAAGGCGAGCGAGGTCAAGTCGGGTTGCGGAACGTGCAAGGTGTGCGAAATTCCTCCGTAGGGTGTCTGCACTGTAGGGCGGGTCGAGTCGGGTAGCACGCAGGTCAGGTTGGGTGACAAACGTGCAGGATGTGGAACTTCTGCAGGGCGTCCGCAGTATAGGTCGGGTCAGGCAGGGTGTCTACACGAACTGAACTTCAGTTTGGAAGTCATTTCAGGAGCATCGTAAGTCGAAATTGAGTGACGTAATTTGTAGGAGGTGAGTATTGATGGGCCGCATCTAACCATATAGCTGGGGAGCGGATTTGACACACAAGGAACTCATGGGAAGGTCTGAACTCTTTTGAAGTGTCGACCCGAGTGACTCGAGTGACCCGACAACACTTGGGAAGCTTTGTGCAGAAAATTCCCAAGGTGAATTCTAATGTTGTAAATGATTATTGTGGGCTAGTCAATGATTTTCAAGACTTGTAAGCTTAGGCAGAATGTAACTTGCCTTACCAAAGAGAAAAGGGGGTCTTTTGCTGGATTAGACTTATATTGTATTTCATACTTATGAAACATATTATTAGGCAGACTCAATATTAAAAAGGGAGTTGCCCCTCCCTTGTATGTATGGGCATACATGTGGTATGGTGATGATGTTTATGTTTTTCGCACATTGAAAGAACATTTGATTAACTAATTTAACAAGTGTTACTGAAGGCGTAGTCTATATACTTGAGTATTTGGAAAAAGAAAAAGTACGATAGTTTCGCACCCCGTCTATACATGGTTGAAGTACCACTGAAGGTATAGGGGCGTGACAGGATTGAATCCCTGCCCCTCTCCGATGACACCCAAAAATTATGCGCAGGGTCATGTGGTATACCAGGTGACCAAGGGCTAAGATCCTATAGTGCTCTGCCTTCCCTTCATGTGCTCATTCATATGGCTTGTAGTGGGACCCTGGGCTAGGGCCTACATCCCACCTCCTCCGCCAAACGCCTCTCCAGTATACACTCAGCCTTATGGGCTGTAACATGACTAGGTGTTGGTCCCCATTGCACCCCCCTCCATTTGTGACTACACTGGTGCATATGGGTGCGATACGACCGGGTCCGGGGCTCACCGCTCAACCCCTCTCCTTAATGCACCACTGCATAAACTTTATATATAAGCGAAAACCTATAGGGTTAAGAAAAACCCATAGGCAAGTTGGTAGAGTGCTAGAGTTTGTTGTGGCAGGTCTCCATTTCGATCCCTACTAAGGCCTTCTGACCCTTAACAAAATTTTAACCAGTGTGGAGGTGCCATGTGGCAACCTCCGGTTGGGCCACATGGCAACCTCTCATTGTGCCACCAAAACACGCTGCAACCAATCAAATCGTGACAACTTGTGCCTGTATGACCCCAACACGTGGCGAGTTTTGATTGGTCTCATACACTTACTTGGCATGCTGACATCATAATAACATCAGCAATATGGACAACCCAGTTAGCATACCTGCAAATTCTGAAGAGCTTCCTGGATTATCCACAATATTAAGAAACATTTGTTGACATTTCAAATCCCAACGGGGATCCATCTTCAGGACAATGGAATGAAGAAATTGAATAAGGGTCTTAATTCATTAATAGTGAAGAAGGGTATGACAGGAGCCGACCAGAGAAATTAATATTTATTTTTTTTATTTTTTATTTTAATTATAAATTTTATTTTTTAATTTGATTTCTAATTTTAATAATTTACTAATATGAATTAATTTAGTTATAAATTTTAATACCAATAATAAACTTATTACTTACTAATAAGTTTATTATTTTTCAAAATTGTTTATTAAAAATGTTAAATACTTTTTTATTTTATTTTAATTTAATTATTTTTAATGTTTATGATTTTTAATCTAATAAATTAATTTAATTTATATTTTAATATCAATAATTTATAATTGTTGTCATGACATTCTTTAAGAAATTTTAGGTATGTTTCCCTTCTTTCAATCTTCATTCTGGTTCTCTCGAGATAACAGATCTCTTCCCAAGAATCCCCTTCGTGTAGGGACCGAATTTTGGTTTTTAAGTTCTTGTGGTTATCATCTTCTGAAGAGCTTCCCGGATTATCCACAGTATCAAGAAACATTTGTCGACGTTTCGAATCCCAACGAGGATCCATCTTCAGGACAATGGAATGAAGAAATTGAAGAAGGGTCTTAATTCATTAACAGTGAAGAAGGGTATGACAGGAACCGACCAAAGAAATTAATATTTAATTTTTTAATTTTTAATTTTAATTATAAATTTTATTTTTTAATTTGATTTCTAATTTTAATAATTTACTAATATGAATTAATTTAGTTATAAATTTTAATACCAATAATAAACTTATTACTTACTAATAAGTTTATTATTTTTCAAAAATGTTTACTAAAAATGTTAAATACTTTTTTATTTTATTTTAATTTAATTATTTTTAATGTTTATGATTTTTAATCTAATAAATTAATTTAATTTATATTTTAATATCAATAATTTATAATTGATGACATTCTTTAAGAAATTTTAGGTCTGTTGCCCTTCTTTAAATCTTCATTTTGGTTCTCTCGAGATAATAGATCGCTTCCCAAGAATCCCCTCCGTGTAGGGACATAATTTTGGTTTTGAAGTTCCTGTGGTTATCATCTTCTGAAGAGCTTCCCGGATTATCCACAGTATCAAGAAACATTTGTCGACATTTCGAATCCCAACGGGGATCCATCTTCATGACAATGGAATGAAGAAATTGAAGAAGGGTCTTAATTCATTAATAGTGAAGAAGGGTATGACAGGAGCCGGCCAGAGAAATTAATATTTAATTTTTAATTTTAATTTTTAATTTGATTTCTGATTTTAATAATTTACTAATATGAATTAATTTAGTTATAAATTTTAATACCAATAATAAACTTATTACTTAGTAAGTTTATTATTTTTCAAAAATGTTTATTAAAAATGTTAAATACTTTTTTTTTTAATTTAATTATTTTTAATGTTTATGATTTTTAATCTAATAAATTAATTTAATTTATATTTTAATATCAATAATTTATAATTGATAACATTTTTTAAGAAATTTTAGGTCTGTTGCCCTTTTTTCAATCTTCATTCTGGTTCTCTCGGGATAACAGATTTCTTCCCAAGAATCCCCTCCCTGCAGGGACATAATTTTGGTATTTAAGTTCTTGTGGTTATCATCTTCTGAAGAGCTTCCCGGATTATCCATAGTATCAAGAAACATTTGTCGACGTTTCGAATCCCAACGGGGATCCATCTTCAAGACAATGGAATGAAGAAATTGAGGAAGGGTCTTAATTCATTAATAGTGAAGAAGAGTATGACAAAAGCCATCGAGAGAAATTAATATTTAATTTTAATTTTTAATTTTAATTATAACTTTTATTTTTTAATTTGATTTCTAATTTTAATAATTTACTAATATGAATTGATTTAGTTATAAATTTTAATACCAATAATACACTTATTACTTACTAATAAGTTTATTATTTTTCAAAAATGTTTTTTAAAAATGTTAAATACTTTTTTATTTTATTTTAATTTAATTATTTTTAATGTTTATGATTTTTAATCTAATAAATTAATTTAATTTATATTTTAATATCAATAATTTATAATTGAGGACATTCTTTAAGAATTTTTATGTCTACTGCCCTTCTTTCAATCTTCATTCTGTTTCTCTTGAGATAACAGATCTCTTCCCAAGAATTCCCTTCGTGCAGGGACAAAATTTTGGTTTTTAAGTTCCTGTGGTTATCATCTTCTGAAGAGCTTCCCGGATTATCCACAGTATCAAGAAACATTTGTCGACGTTTCGAATCCAAACGGGGATCCATCTTCAGGACAATGGAATGAAGAAATTGAAGAAGGGTCTTAATTCATTAATAGTGAAGAAGGGTATGACAGGAGCCGAGCAGAGAAATTTATATTTAATTTTTTTTTTTTTTTTTTTTTTTAATTATAAATTTTATTTTTTAATTTGATTTCTAATTTTAATAATTTACGAATATGAATTAATTTAGTTATAAATTTTAATACCAATAATAAACTTATTACTTACTGATAAGTTTATTATTTTTCAAAAATGTTTATTAAAAATGTTAAATACTTTTTTATTTTATTTTAATTTAATTATTTTTAATGTTTATGATTTTTAATCTAATAAATTAATTTAATTTATATTTTAATATCAATAATTTATAATTGACGACATTATTTAAGAAATTTTAGGTCTGCTGCCCTTCTTTCAATCTTCATTCTGGTTCTCTTGAGATAACAGATCTCTTCCCAAGAATCCCCTCCGTGCAGGGACAAAATTTTGGTTTTTAAGTTCCTGTGGTTATCATCTTCTGAAGAGCTTCCCGGATTATCCACAGTATCAAGAAAAATTTGTCGATGTTTCGAATCCCAACGGGGATCCATCTTTAGGACAATGGAATGAAGAAATTGAAGAAGGGTCTTAATTCATTAATAGTGAAGAAGGGTATGACAGGAGCTGACCAGAGAAATTAATATTTAATTTTTTAATTTTTTTAATTTTTATTTTTAATTATAAAAATGATAACCACAGGAACTTAAAAATCAAAATTGTTTTGTTGTCGAACAAAAACTTCATAACATCATAACTTTTTCATACGACATCAGATTGAAGTGATTCAAGTGTCGTTGAAGTCAGAATGACGAACACTACAACTTGACACTAGTTTTGAAAGATTTTGTGCACTTTAATTTTGAGAAAAAATTTGATCTTTGGACCATACCTCCCCACTAGGAACTTTTGGAATCCAAAATTTTATCTTCTCCTAATAAAAAAAATGAGGAAAATCCTCAAAAATTTCCAAATATCAATCCTTAATGTTATGTTTTCAATTGGTGCCTTCAAGCTCAAATTAAGGTACTCCACATATCCTTTACATGAAGTCCTCACCTTCCCGTTAAGAATCAAACCACAATTCAAACCATGTAGGAACAAAAACATCAATGGATGGAGTCTGAACATTCTCTCCATGGCTCAAAAAATTTCATCTTAAAGTCCTTTTTTTTTAATACAAACTTGAATTTCCATCATGGAAATCAGAAGCAATTCAATGCTTTCCATGCACTGATTCAAACTTTGCTTTATTGTCCTCAACTGCACTTGTAAAAAAAGTACTCTAGCTGCAATAATTCAATGGCACAATTGGCTTTTTCCAAAAAAACATAGTCATTTCTTGTACAATCTTTATCAACGATTTCATTCACAACAAGCTTCATATTGAACACTTGTATCGGTGAGTACATGATGCAAATGTAGACAAACTGGATGACATACACAGTTCATCCCAAAAATTCCTCCAACAATTGGAATCATAAGCAATCCAACAAAACATGACATGTCAATGAAAAACATACTTGTTGCAAATAATGATTATTCTTGTTTCACTTTACAAAGCACCAAAAAATAGGTAATGACAACAACAAGTATTTACAACTCACAAAGCAACAAACTATACAAACAATCTACTCGATATTTTCCTCTCCTCGGCTTATGGGTTCTCTTTCTGCATCTTATTTGCTTTGAAGGTTTCTTTAGGAACTATCCCATTATCCTCTTTACCACTTGTTTCTTTCCTTGCATTGTTTTTCATAACCTGTTTATCCTTCTTGGGACAAAATTTTGGGTGAAGTTTCCAACACCTTTCTTTCCCATGCCCATTCATGTTATAATGGGTACAAAAGAACTTCCGCTTGCTAATCAACAAGGAAGTCTTCAAACTTAAGGGAGGTTCTTCATGATTGATGCCAATAATTTGTTCCATTATTTTAACCATCACCTTGCATTGCTCACAATCAGCCACACAATGGTCAACTACATCACAAAAAGTGCAAGGATACATGTCCCACAAATAATCAAAATTACCAACATTTGGAAAATTCCCATCACATTTATACATGTCCCTTGGGTTTTAACTTTGACGATGTGGACTAGATGATGACATGCAAAGTCCTTTGAAACATTCATCTCTCTTGGGAGACAAATTTCCATTATCACTACCATCTTGGTGTGACATATCATCATCTGATGATTTATTTTCCTCAAAAAGTTTAGAACATTCTCAAAACTCTCTATGACCACGTCCCAATCCTTGATATCTTGGTATCTCTTTCACCATGATAGGATTAGTGATTCCTTGGCCATTGATTCTGAGGCCTCCTCCTTCATAACCCATCTGAGCTAACAACTTCATACCAATTCATTTAGTATGCCATTCAAAGGCTGCAAAATATGTGTTATTAACATAAACTGAAGGATTTGAACTAGAGATGTTGATTACCTCCTTAGATTTTCCACATATGTTTTTTGCTTCAGATGTTGATGATGAATTTGAAGATAACTCAAACCACCCACTTTTACCAACAAACATATAATAGGAATCTTTGAGATGTTTAGAAAACTCATAAGCATCGTTCTCCACATAGGGTCCATAACCTATGTTTGGATCATTCCCACTTATTGGATTCATTTTGGAGGTATTATTTTCTTATTCTAGTGTGGAACTCTTAACAACTTGTTCCTCAAGCACATGTTGCAATTGAAGGCACGTACGCCTCTTCTCCTCTTCAGCAACTTCAAGCATTCTTCTTAATTCAACATTCTCCATTCGAAGAGACAATTTTATCTCCTGTAGTTCTTGGAGTTGAATCTTCTTGCCTATACCTGCAACTTGGTCAAAGCCAGATCTAGTACCAATTTGATCTATAATAGGAGGAGAACTTCTCCTTCCTAAACATTGACCATCCTATGACGCTTTGCAAGTAAAAATGGGTCTTATTATATCAACAAGTTTTATGTTCTTTTCAAGGATAATGAGTTAGTTTTCATGTGAACTTTAAAAAAGAAACATATCATCATTTAACAGATAAAGGAAAACATGAAGAGAGACAACGAATAATTTGGTGACAGATTTCGCCCCTCCTGGGCTACATCTATGGGCCTGCTAACACAACTAGATTGTTCCATAGATTTCATAGATAAAGAGTACATAAAGTTTGATGACAAAATGAGTGGCTAGTTTCCCCTTCAAGGAAACATTCTCCTGCAAAGAACTCTCACTTTTAAAAGAATGACAACCTACATTTTTCCATGAAACAATCAACAAGAAAAGGGCTCTCACATCAAGACCTTGTTCTCCATCTAAAAATGAACATAGCAAGTACAACAATTCCACATTGAAGTACTAAAAGAGAGCTTTCCTCAAAAATAAATAATGAGAAAAGATAAACATGAACTTCAACATAGATGTCACAACTGTTGCAGATAACATATGAAGGCTATAAACCCCTACAAGGTCCTCTCCATGCTCAAAATCATTCAACAATTGCTTCAACCCAATGATTGATCCTGGTACCCATAGACTCAAACCTCCAAAAATTCCTTCCAGAATTTCTCCAATCAATAAACATAGGCTCCCATTGGATTCAGAATGTCCAAAAACCCTTATCAGGGCTCTTCTTAGGCTCCAAAAGGCCAAAAATGCATCAAGTTATGGTTCTCCCAAGTTTTCCCTGCTATTCGTCCTCCAAATTGGATCCACCTGCAAAGAGAGCAACATTTTGGTCCTTTAATTCGCTTGGGAGGCGAAAATTTCACCTGCATCCAGTGCAAATTGTGCTTGGTTTAAATTCCTAATAACACTTAGGTGCAAAACCAGGGCCACATGGTGCCATAAGGCTGAGGGATGGGCCAACGGTCTACCCCCACTAGCCTAGGCTCCTTTTTCTTCGGGTTGTTGATCTCATGGCGGTGATGTGCCTGGGGGCCAGGGCTAACCGCCTACCCCCGCCGCGCTATCCCTCAATTCTTTAGTCGAAGGTTCCGTGCCGACCATGTGACTGGGGGTTGGGCCTTAAATGTCACCTTGTCAAACTCAGGTCCACGTTGGTCCCATGGTACTCATAACACCAGGGGCTGGGGCTGAATCCTTACAGATCTCTAGAGGCACCCAACGATTGCATGCAAGGTCATGTGGTCTAACACGTGACCAATGACTAAGCTCCTCTGGTGCTCCACCTTCCCTTCACTCGCTTGGTCATCTGGCTTACAACAGGACCCTGGGATAGGGCCTGCAATCTGCCCCCTCTGCGAAGCGCCTCTCTGATATACACTCGGTCCTATGGGATGTAACACGACCAGGGGTTGGTCCCCATTTCACTCTACACTTTGTTTGGGGCTATGCTAGGTCCTATGGGTGCGATACGACCGAGTGCCGAGGCTCACCGCCCGACCCTTCTCCCTAATGCACCACTACATAAACTTTATATATAAGCGGCAGCCTTTATGGTTAAGAAACACCCGTAGGTGAGTTGGTAAAACGCTGGATTATGTTGTGGTAGGTCGTCGGTTCGATATGTGTCGAATTCATCTGAACCTTAACAAAATTTTAGCCAGTGTGGGGGTGCCACGTGGCGGCCTTCGGTTGGGCCACGTTGCAACCTCTCATTGGGCCACTAAACCACACTACAACCAATCAAATCATGACAACTAGTGCCTGTGCGACCTCAACAAATGACAAGCTGTGATTGGTCCTATACCCCCAGTTGGCATGCTGATGTCATCATGACATCAACAATATAGATTTCCTAATCAGCAGCCCAGTCAACCTACCTGCAAATTTTTTTATTGTCGACCAAAAACTTCAAAACATCATATTTTTGTCATACAACATCAGATTGAAGCAATTCGAGTGTCGTTGGAATCAAAACGACAAACACTAGAACTTGATGCTAGTTTCTAAATATTCTGGGTACTTTCATTTTTGAGCAAAATTTTGATCTCCGAATCACACATCAACACTAATTTTCAAGATAGCTCCTCAAACTTATATCCCTGAGTTTTGTCAAATATCAGTTGTCAGTTATCTATCTCCCATTACCATTAGTCATGACTCATTCGATCAACACAAGGGTTTTATCATAAACATCTGCTTCTAAATAAATTATATTCACGTAGGAATTTATTATTCAAAGATGGTTAAAATTATGGATTATTCGAATAAGGTTATAGATTTTGCAATTTGGAATATACGTGAAGCATACAAGGTCTGATTTAAAGGCAAAAAAATGATTAGCATGCAGTCAGTGAATTTTCGAAAGTAAAGACTGCAAGAGAGAGCACAACATTTTAATGTTAATTTATGCCAAGCTGCATCAAATTCTGAACAATAAAATAACACTCTCGTAGCATACTATATCTTCAATTGAAAAATATGGATTATAACTACATAGAACATTCCTTGCATTGGACCAAAAAAGATGAATATAGATGACAAATTTTGGATATAAAAAATAAGATGGAAACCAACATTTATTTTTTTTACTTGATCTGTAATAAGCTGTCAAATAATATAAACAAAAAAAATCATTAGACTAAAGCAAATATAAGATGTAAGAAATCAAGAAAACCTAAATAATAAACTTACAATACTCTCTGATATAAATGCATCTTGCTTAAATATCCCGTGAATACCTTGATTTCTTCTGTTGATCGAGCAACAAGGGCCTCTAGTATATTTGACCTTGTGATCATCTTATTCTCCCATGCGATAACTTCTCTAATGTGCATTTTTTTAGCTGTAAAATTGTATTCTGTTACGTGGTTAATATAAGATCTTGAGCATGTTGAATACAAACAAAATTTCCCACATACACCCTAAAAGAATCAATTTTGTAATTCTTACAACCCATGTTGAATACAAACAAAATTTCCCACATACACCCTAAAAGTGTTAAATTTGTAATGCTTACAACCCATCTTATTTTTTTGTTCATCATGGTCATTAAACCATGAAAAGTTTAAACACCAAAGAAACTTCTACTAGGAAATGATATCTCAGAAAATAACATTATTTACTCCTCAAGTTTAACAAAAAAAACACGAATCAAATATTGAAAATATGGCATACTTTCTTCATTTGTTGTGTTTGGTTTGGAAGAGTACGTTCGAATCCTTCCATTATTTTCTTCAACATATATTCAAAAAGTTGCATAACATGCATTCTATTAGAGCCATCATTTTGACTCCATATATGGACATAATGGATGAAAATTGAAAATCTTGATGTATTAAGGAAGGAATTGTGCCAAGCACAAAACAAGAGATCTAATAGAACCTTCTTTTAGATGACAATACATTAATCGCATTGCAGAAAATATATAAGTTGAAAGTTATAAAGGCCCCCGTCCCGCATGCAACACCTCAAATTACTTACTGAAGGAACTTCTTCATTCTATTTTTCACCAAGTATAGCACCAACGAGAGTTAAAAGGGACTGGGATGGCGCATTCTTCATGCAATAGGCAAAATTGTAGATAGAAAAAGATTGATTACTAAAAAATCAAACAAACAAAAATGAAAACAATACATTAACCACATTACAGAAAATAGATAAGTCGAAAGTTATAAAGGCCCCCGACCCGCAGGAAACACCTCAAATTACTTACTAAAGCAACTTCTTTATTCTGTTTGTCACCAAGTATAGCACCAATGAGAGTTAAAAGGGATTGGGATGGTGCATTCTTCATGCAATAGGAAAAATTGTAGATAGAAATGACAAACATTGATATATTATTAATTAAGTGGCTCTCTAGGTGAGTTACCTGGAAAGTGCCAAAGCACTCCACGCAAATGAACATCTTCATTTAGAAGAACTTCGTACATATAGTGTTGCACACTAACAAGGTAGTTTGAACCACTCCCTAGATAGTAGGATCTCAGACCTAATCTTAGAGTCTCCATCCTATCCTTATCACAACAAACAACTAAGTCTAGCTTTCTCCATTAATTCTAACACTTCCCCTTTATGGAGAAAGGGTACTGAAAGAATAGCATATGCCTACTCGTCCAGTCTCAGTTAGGCTTACAATAGTACATAAAAAAACTTGGTAACAAAGTTTTCATTTTAGTCTTCTTGATTTAGAGTCCATGCTTGTTCATTCCTAGGCAAGGCTTCATCTTTACTTTTCTTTCCATGAGGTAGTGATATATCTTCTGCTCCTTTTTATGTTTTCTTCCCCAAAGACGTAACGCTTGAACTCTTGTCCTCCTCGATCTTGATTGTAGGTTGTCTTTTTTATATCTTGATTGCTGGTAATTGATAACACTTTAAAGGGTACAAGCTTGGTAGGAGAATTTTTCCTCTCACTACTTCCACTATCAAACATCTGAACATCATCCATGTTGTCTTCAACATTCATTGGTGCAAATTCTATGGAGACTTCATCAAAACATGGTGTTTCAAGCCATGCTTCAAGAAACTTTAATTCCTCTTCAAATTTTGTTGCTTCTTCCTTGTTGTTGTTGCTAACATTTGCACACTGAGAAACATTCATGAGATCATCATAATTTGAGTTCTTTCCAGCTTTTTCTTCTTCTTCCAAGTCTTTGTAATCAACTTCATGTTTACATCCTTCCTGAAGAACAACTAGTGGGTCTTCAATCTCAGGATCTTGCAGGGTAGATTGTCCCTCTTGATACTCGCAATCATCAATAAAACCACATTGTTTTTCTGGAATTTCTTTTGACTCGAAAATACTACCCATGCCAATAATTCCTCCAAATGGCCACATGAAAAAAAAATCATCAATGTCAAATATGTCTAAAAATATAGACATATTGGAAGAGTCCAACTTATTTCACTTCCAAATTTCTTTCTGTCTCCACTCGGTCCTCTCAAGAGCTCCAACAACCTCGTTACCACGCTAGCGGGCAACTACTCCCTTTGGCATCTCTTCAACCGTAGAACATCGTGGTGCAGACTGTGGCTGCTATGCCACATAGCCAAATCTGAAGCAAAGCTACCAATGAAACCTCACTCGAGTGCACCCTTCAGTAATAGCAGAGGCTCCTTCCTATTTCTTGACGAACCCACAGCCTTCTATTTCGAGGCCACCTCAAAAAACCATCAAGCTATTGAGGATGAGGATGTTTTGTTTCCACAATAATTTGGTCTTGGAAAATATCCCTCGCGTGTTAGACTTAGCAAATTCTGGGATCAAATTTAAGAAATGCACGTTCTTCCTAGAACCCTACAGATGGAGAGGAAGCAGGAAGCAACAGCAAATGATTCAGCCACTATGCTTGGAGTGAATGGCACACCAAACATTCACAGTAGTCGGACTTGAAAAAAAGGTGAACACTCGCAGAAGCTGCAGGAATGACATAGATTTGGATAAACGTAGCAGTCGCTCCCTTATTCCAACAACTGGTGGTGGCACGAGCGTAGATCTCTGCCACGACACTCCAATATGGCACTAGGTCTCCGTGCCTTCTTCCACGACGCTCCACGAATGCTGATTCGCCTCACAAATGAAGACAATAGCAATTTGCACTCCTCAACAGCGATCTGGATCTCAACCGAAATTAAACACAACTCAAAAATGCCTGCAATATGCTCAATTACACCTCAAAGGACTTAGCCACAAGCCTCTCATCCCATGCGCTCTGGTACCATGATAAAAAATGATAATAAATTAAATAGATCTCTAGGTGAGTTACCTTGAGAGTGCCAAAGCACTCCACATAAATGCACATCTTCATTCAGAAGAACCTCGTACATACAACCTTGCACACTAACAGGGTGGTTTGAACCACTCCCTAGATAGTAGGATCTCAAACCTAATCTTAGAGTATCAATCCTATCCTTATCACAAAAACAGCTAAGTATAGCTTTCTCCATTAATTCTAACAAGAAAAATATTGACTAATAACAATATGGTCTTTTTAAAAATCAAAGAAAGAATAAGATCTTTATCATGTCCAATATATCACTCAAATCCTTCAAGGAGGGGAATTGAATCGGTGACTTCACATCAAGGAGTGCCTTAACATAGCACCCGATCACCTTCTATCTAAGACCCAATGGATAGATTGATTAATAAATAATTACCACCAAGATACATTTCATTTTAATTATAACCATAACGATAGGTTTTAAAAATTACATCAAGACAATTCAAGATTCCAAAACTCTCTACTGCTTGAAGGTCTTGTTAGCCCCTTGCTTTATTTGTAAAACCTTTCGAAATTTGTATTCAGAGTTGAATCCACACCATAGACATGGATCAAGGCTCACATCAACGCTTGTCCTAAATCACTCATTCATAAATTATAACGTTCCCCGATGCCTAAGTGGGCACTTTGATTCTTGAGTGGAGATATTCATGTATTGCACAAACACATGGTGCTCACATGTAATCACTACATACTATATGCAGTGAAAAACTAGTGTCTAATTAAATTGTTTTAATGAAGTGCATTCTTCCAAGACAAGGTCTTGTTATTTCAAATAGTGTTACACGGTAATTTGTCACCGTCCCTACCATTCCCCGTCCCGCACAATGGAGGACCCATTTTGTGACCTGTGAACATTGTCATGCCTTGAAAACATCATCAATGCATTCCTCTAAGCATGAGCTTCATTTTACCTTAAGACATCTCCTTGCAAAAATCATGAAAAACAATAACTGCGTTGGCGGCAGGTATACGATTCGATTGCTCGCCAATGAAGTGCTACCTGAAATTCGCGCTACTTGGCGCTCTGTCATAGAGCAGCAATCGCGCCACCCATTTTAGGGACTATTTTTTAAATATGGATGGCGGAAGTTGAGTTCAAACAAACTCACAACCATTGCCTATCTTGAGTTGGGAGGTTTGGCTGTGGGAGTTCTATGGAAGGGAAGTGGTTTTGCCACCTTCCATGGAACCTTCCTTGTTGATAGGGCCAATCCTATAATAATAGGGATCCCAACTCCCTCCTTCCCCATCTATAAAAGCCTGCTCAAATCCATGGCAAGCTAGTCTTGAAGTGCTGAAGCTTTGCATCTCCCTATTCCCAAGTGCCTTTGTGCTGTAAAGAATCCCTTCTTTCCCTTAAGGCCAACTCAAGTAAGGAGACCATTGTTACGAGACTCTGGAGAGGTTTTCCCTTTCCTTGGCGAGCTTTGCGAGACGTGGACGACCGGAGACCCGTTCGAAGGAGGCTGCGACGTCAGAACTTGGTTGTAACTTCTATTCGTTTATCACTTAATAGATGACTATGATTATGGTTCCACTCCGTTTTCCATTATGTTAATGCGAGTAATATCTTTTCTGACCGATGTTTAGTTACGCATGCTGGTTTCTATGCTTGTATCTATTCGTTTCTTCTATGTGCAGGTGTTCATCCGCGGAGATCGTGGAAGGATTGTGATCTGCCAGGGCTGAAGGACGAGGACACTTCTTCTTCAGGTCATAGCGTTGGAATCCAGGTAGGCTTCTATTTCAAGTCTTTCATTCGTAACCAGGAGCTTGCGTCATAGCATTGCTTGTTGACTGTTTGATCGTGTGTCTTAACTCTTTTTTCAGCCCGTGTGTGCTTTTGAGTTTTGATGGCAGCTTTTTCAGAGTTCACCAACCAAGGAATCCCCTCAGAAGGGAATCCTGGTCATTTTCCTCCTTTTGGAAATATTGGTGCTCCTTACATGGCGACGTTGTCCCTTCCTGGGTTAACTGTTGGGTTGCCTGTTTGGTTGTTCTCAACCT